>JAWNNO010005637.1:0-191638 GCA_035044985.1 Lordiphosa fenestrarum
TGGTTGTACACAACACAAGCTCAAAGTCCCGTTTCAAATGATAAATCTATCGACTTCCGTCAGCTTATCTCGAAATATAATTTATTCCTAAGATTTCCTGTTTTTGGTGCGGCATTTTTCTAATCAGCAACACGGCGGAACCTTATCGCAGAACCTTTGAATACCTCGAAGAGTAAAAGTGTAAGTTGAATTCGTGTGAATGTAAGTAAGAGGCAGAAGAAGACATCCCTGATCCCATTACGTTTGTATGAAACATTGAGACGGACAGCAACCCTTGAGTAAAGCTATTAAGTTTTTCTACTGCCCCATGAACTATTGCTCACTTTAGGAAGCTTATATAGCTTATAAGAACCGTACTGGATAGCAGTGTTGCCAGAATACGAGATCCAAAAGTTGCTAGATTTGCAAAAATTAATTGCTAGAAATAGCTAAAAATGAATCAAATGTAGCTAAAATATAAGCCAAGAGTTACACTACTGAATAAAATATGTGCACTGGAGTTTAAAATCAAACAATAACTTAAAAAAAATACTTTTCAAGGCACCAAGACATTAAATTCTACATAAATGGAATCAGAAACTCGCATACAGGTACAAACAACGCTGATCTCAGTATTGAGAATAATGTGACGGAGCTTAGTGATTTCGTCCAAATCAGAACTATTTGTGTAATTTTGGCTTATTGAAATTGGGCTTAATTATTTTGCCGACAAGTCATAGTAGTCCGCATCTTTGACCGAATATTAAGATTAAAGACACGCTGAATGTATTCATTAGACCACGGTACAGATAGAACGAATTAATTGGTACTGAAATCATAGCTTTTGTTTCCTCGAATGATTTTTTAATGTTTTCCAAAAGCAAAAACTTAAATCGAAATATCTTTATAACTTAAAACAGCCTTTAATATCATTTTCAGAACATAATGATGTACAAAGATATGTCCGAAGTGTGTACACTTACTCAAGTGTTAACGCCTTTGCACCTTCTAAACCATCATCTGATGAATAATCTTTTCCATATGTGAAGAAATTTGGAAGATTATTATGTATATTAAACCAATTAATTGGTTTTCTGTTCAAACTTGGGTAAATCTTATGCCTAAGCAACACTTTCAAGCAAAAACCTCGGACCTTAAATTATTGAAAATTAACCATTGGTACATTTTGGTTCGATCCCGCAAAACGGGAGGTCCCCAAAAATGTTGTTGATATGCAGCCCTGGGTTATGCCTTAAGTCATGGCTTCGAATTTCACTTTGGAGACTTTTTCTCAAAGTACTTTATATGGCAAAGAATGTCAAGGCTTTAGACTAATTAAATCTGCATTAAGATTGAACTTCGATTCAAAAATACCGAAATAGCTACATAAAAATTGCCAGAATTGTATCTAAAAGCATTTTGAAAATCTAAATAGCATTCCCACATTCAAAATTGCTAGATCTAGCAACTAAATGTCTTAAATGTGCACACTGCTAGATAGCTAAAGACTTTTTGCTACACAAGGAGAAAAACCAGTCAGAAAGTCTGTCAAGGTACTAGGGTTGCCAAATATATCAAATATATCGATATAAATATTTTGGAGTAAATAATATCGATATGTGAAAAAAACCCCATTTCCTTAGAATAGTTGGGTCGTTAAGGTAATTTAGATGTCATTTGACCAGTTTTAAAAACTACTCGGCGGCAAACTTCGGAAATTCTGGAGAAGGTTCAGTCCGGGGGCTCGAGCCCGTTGGGGTGTTCCTTTACTTATCAAACCTAAGGATTCGCTACGAAACTTGTCACGGAATCTTAGTTCGTGAATACATTTTTTGGATAAAAACAATTAACAAAGCGTCCAGCGAAAGGGGCTTTTCAAAGCAAATACCCAACTCCACTTAACATTCCATAGTTAAATTTGATTTGCCACAACTTGACTTATGCTTTTATTCCTTGATTTTCAATGATAGTTCTCCGTTTCGGCACTATCAAACTTTTATCTATCATTTTGAATGATTCCTTCTGGCTTCCTTCTGGGTGTAACATACATTTGCACAGACGTAAAATTCTCTGTACAGAGTGTAAATGGTACAGTTGTTACTGAAACATTGGATGATTTTGGTATCCATTTGGACTGGATGTTAGTTAATAGCCCTTTTTGGATATTCAAATATCCATTTAATGTCATATTGATCTGCTTTTCGGAATGCAGATTCATGTCATGAGCATTGCGATGCCCTACCTACCCCACCCACCGCACTTTGTACACTTGGCACCTTCAGACCATCGTTTTTCCGGTCGACGAGGCACGTTGTTAACGAGAGTTCCCTATATCTGGATTTATGGGACTTGTGTAGAGGAAACTTTTCATTGTTTTGGGGTGTAGTAATGTACCGCCTGTTCAAGCATGCGGTACCAGTAATCTAATCCGTGCGTATCGCCCGCTCAGATTAGCGAAAGCTTATCTAATGGATTTCTGCACTGAACAATTGGCAATTGGTTACTTGATACCGGGCGGCTAGCACTTATACATGCACACACATTAATGAACCCTTGCCCTCACTTCAGATAAACCTCTTAGCAAATTAATGGGCAACACGACTGCAGCGCCCGCTCAGCTCGGTCCACTTAAGAGCTAAGGTTCCTAGGTGTCGTCGCCGTCAGTGACCGCGCTTGTAAAGAGGTCGTTATCAAAATTCGACGCTGCGTAAATACACATAAAGCCAAGGGCACCAGTTTTTAACCAGCAACTCCAATAACTCGCCGACTAGTTCTGTTCCAAACCGCGACGAACGAAGCAGCGACAGTTCTTCCCAAACAAAAATTGTACGTATTGACACTGTGCCCGGCGTGTTACTTAGTTCAACGGTACCCTCTGACGTGTACATCAACTTTTATATTCTGAAATTGAACTTGGGACCATAATTGTTTCAAATTGTGCATATCTGGGAGCAAGCACGGTCCGTGATCGGATTAGCACGCTGTTTTAATTGAGCTGTTGGACATGGTTGAGTTGCATGGCGAAAGTGATGGTGTGTACCAATCCAATCTGTGGTTGTTCCGGTTGTGGCGGACAGTGAAATGCAAACATGGCAAATTGCTTGACCGACTCGTTTGTATCAGAGTTTTGAACAGCTAGCTATAAGTATTTGCACCGGTGGGCGATTGGGTTCTAATTCTGAAGAGAATTAAGCTAGAACCGTTTCAGAAATGATGTTGTCCAACTGGGATCCACACTTGATCCGTGAATAGTATACTTTCATATTCATAGTTTAACGAGAGCGTAAGTTAAAGTCGGCCCTGCCCGACTTCGAAATACCCGTTACTCAGCTCAGCTCGGATAAGTATGCAACATTTTTTTAACTCGGCCATTTATTATCCGATCCTTTTGAAAATTTGTGAGATTGTAGATATTGGCCACATAAACTACACTGCAAAATCTGAGCACGATATCTTAAAAATTGTGGGAGTTATTCAATATTTTTTATTGCGGGGGCGGGAGGGGGCGTGGCCAAAATTTGAAGCAAACTTGATCTGCCTACAGACAATACTAGCTTACGTATAAAATTTGGTTGCTCTAGCTCTTCTAGTCTCTGAGATCTAGGTGTTCATACAGACGGACGGACGGACGGACGGACGGACGGACGGACGGACGGACAGACGGACATGGCTATATCGACTCGGCTGTTGATGCTGATGAAGAATATATATACTTTATGATATCGGAGATGCTTCCTTCTGCCTGTTACATACATTTGCACGACTTTAGTATACCCTTTTTACTCTACGAGTAACGGGTATAAAAAGTTTCCCTTCGGAGGTTCTTGGACCTTTTATTTTTTTGTTATTGGTCGACCAAAGGGGTTGTCCATGGCTGTTCAGCTAAGGATGCCTAACAAATCCATGTGGCTGGGGCAATTTCATTCGCATGTCCGGCCAGCTATGCCCCGATTCACAGCCTGTTGTGGTCAGAGTCGATATTAGAGCTAAACGAGAGCGTAAGTTAAAGTCGGCCCTGCCCGACTTCGAAATACCCGTTACTCAGCTCAGCTCGGATAAGTATGCAACATTTTTTTAACTCGGCCATTTATTATCCGATCCTTTTGAAAATTTGAGAGATTGTAGATATTGGCCACATAGACTACACTGCAAAATCTGAGCTCGATATCTTAAAAACTGAGTTATTCAATATTTTTTATTGCGGGGGCGGGAGGGGGCGTGGCCAAAATTTGAAACAAACTTGATCTGCCTACAGACAATACTAGCTTATGTATAAAATTTGGTTGCTCTAGCTCTTCAAGTCTCTGAGATCTAGGTGTTCATACAGACGGACGGACGGACGGACGGACAGACGGACATGGCTATATCGACTCGGCTGTTGATGCTGATGAAGAATATATATACTTTATGATATCGGAGATGCTTCCTTCTGCCTGTTACATACATTTGCACGACTTTAGTATACCCCTTTTACTCTACGAGTAACGGGTATAAAAAAACGATTCAACAAATTAGGGGTTTTCCGATCTGGTGTAACGTGACATTTGTAAGCAAAATTTTTTTAAAAAATATAAAAAACTTGGATTTTTTAAAAAGGGGGCTTCGACCATAAAAAGTTAAAGATATAAGCAAGAATATGTGCCAGCAAAACGTGACAAAAGCCGGATGTGGGGTTTGTATTCTAAAATTGCCAAGCTCTGCGAGCTTTCAGAGATTTAATAATCACCGTTTTAGGATTCGTTCCCGGTTTATATACAAAAAATCCATCATGCTAAATGTCCTTTTAATTTTGCATATTTTGCACATTTTCAAACAGATTTTGTATCCTAGTAGGCCAAAGTAAATGTGCGCAGCAACATATTATATGTCGGGCAATTATTATTGAATGGAAGAAAAGTTGCAGTGAAACAAATAGTTAAATAGACATTTTGCCTAGTCTACTTGGATTAAGATCGGTTTGAAAATATGCAAAATCCGCTGTCTATTTATGAATATTAATATTAATTTTGAATAGCTTCAACGGGACCGACAATCTGAGTGAACGTACAGTGGGCATGAGAAGACAGCAAAGTCCCCAGCACGTCAGGTTTATGAGAAATTGGCATAAGCGTGTGCTGAACGAGGCTCATTCATATTTTTGGGTCCCGTAGCCACACGTATTGACCTCTTGAAACCAATTCTCGTAGATTTGGTTCTAATAAACAACGAATTATATAAATTTTTAACTTACTCTGTCGTCCCAATCAATTGGCTAAAATTCTACTTGTATTGAATTGTCTAAAGGCATTGTGCAAAAATTCGATCGTTTGTAATTCTCTAGTTGGAATTCTCTGCATCGGGAATATGAAACGGGTAACTTAAATTGTCTGTGTAAATATGTTTTTAGTCAATTTAAAGCGCTTTTTATTTTTAATCAATTGTTTTAGGTTTGACTATGCGACTTTTCCCCGAGGGTTTTAGGTTCTAAAATTAGTCTTAATAGGGACAACTCTTTTGTTTTCAACGCATTTATTCATTGATGTAGTTTCACACAATTGTACAAACTTTTGTCAAAATCGGATGACCCTAGCATATAACTGTCTTAGGAACAATTTTGTTTGGTTTCAGTTTTGGGCATCTTTAGACTTGCCACTAATTAATATTACCTGCTTCAGCACAATTTTGGCCAATCGCATTAAACTCGGATGAATATGTCAAATAGCTGACATACAATAAGCGGAACAGAAACGGTGTCGTAGTAGAGGCGCCATCCATTGGAAAGCTTATAATATTACTCAACTGGCAGTCTCAAAGCGAAAATGAACATTTTCAATGAAGATCACTTAAAACCTTTATGTAAATAAATTATTTGAACTGCAAAGGTATACAAACTTCGGTCGAACCGGAGTTAAGTTTCCTCTATCTATCTATACTCGTCAGTTAGAGCGTACGTGCGCGCGCGCCTGTTTTTGTGAGTATGTGAAAGTGTTTTTTCTAAGGGTGGAAAGCATTGAAAGCCTTTAAGTTTGGGACTTGGAATTCCTTACCCACTAAAACCACCCCTATTCTCCGATTCCCTCTCGCGGAACCACCGCTAAGTATTACATCATGAGGGGGAGATGGCTTGAAAGCCTCAACTCGATCCCTGAATTGCGCTGTCTTTCAGTATGTGTAAGTGTGTGTGCACAAATTTGGCAATAAATGAACGAAAACAAATGAGCCCAACAGGGTATTATGTAGTCGGTGTACTCCCTTCCTTGCGACCTTTCTAATGCTTAATTAGTGAGTTTATCTCGCTTGAGGATTTTTTGTAATACCTTTTTATTATATATAATTATTTTTTATTAATCCTCCCTAATCCCGATTGCTGTTGATTATTCACAAACGTAATCAATTAGTAATCGTTATCTACATCTAACAATTACGAGTTAAGTAATCATTCCTTAACGGCCGTGGTTTAGAACCGCTCTAGAACCAGTTAAATATCGTTGCCCGAATCATAACACCAAATTCTACAGACTTGAACTAATGTTGAAACCATTTAGTGTCCAGTGTCCTTTTTTAAGCAAATTCTATTTTAACTACTGCTCTTTCTGACCAAACATCGTTCTCGATCCAGCCCATCCATCCCAGCATAGTCAGCGTCTAATCTTGTAAGCTCTTCAAAGAAGTCTCAGGCACTCACTAACAAAACTATGCAAAAATGAGCGTCTTGTCCAAATATGTGGACCGCATAGCGGAAAAATGCGAGCAGACTGGACTGTCCAAGCACGCATTTAGCTATGCACTGGTGACCAGTGCCATTCTGGCGCTAACCATTAAGGTCACCATTCCCTATGTAACCAGCACACAGTCGCAGCAGGCACGAGCTGCGGGCAGGACAAAAACCAACAAGGGAGCACTCACACCCTCCGAAGTCGATGGGTCGGACTCCGAGGACTTGAAACTGGCTGAAGCCGAAAAGCTACTGGTTGAGCAGCAATTGCTGAAAAAGAAGAAAGCCAAGCAGATGTTCGAGCCTGGCCTTAATAAGGAGTTCCTGAAGCAATTGACCATGCTGGTCAAGATCATGATACCCCAGACGCTGTGCTACGAGACCGGGCTGCTCACCGTTCACACCTTATGTCTGATCTCGCGCACATTCCTCAGCATCTATGTGGCGGCCCTGGAGGGGGCGATCGTCAAGTTTATCGTGCGCAAGGATGTCAAGCAGTTTGCTATGGTTCTTCTCAAATGGTTCGGCATTGCTATTCCCGCCACGTTCGTCAATTCCATGATACGTTTCCTGGAATGCAAGCTGGCGCTGGCGTTTCGGTAGGTACCCGCGGCATGGGCATACGCTTCATTCGACTTACTCTCTCCACAATCGACAGAACTCGCCTGGTGCGCCACTCGTATCGACTGTACTTCAAGAACCAAAACTACTACAGAGTCTCCAATTTGGATGGACGTATCGAGAACGCAGATCACAGGTAGGAAGAAGACTGGCTAGGTGAATCTCCGATTCATATTCACCATCGTGCACTCCTTTGCAGACTCACCGAAGACATTTCGGTGTTCGCCAGTTCCGTGGCTCATTTGTACAGTAGCCTGACCAAGCCCTGCTTCGATCTGATGCTGATTGGTTTGGCATTGATGCGATCGTCGAGGAAAATGAAGGCCAACATTCTTACGGGCAAGTAGAGAGCGCACGAGGCTGTAATTGCTAGGGGTATCACTCTGACTTGTCACACCTGTTCGTCTTGTAGGTCCGGCCCTTTCTGTGAGTGTCATCGCGCTGACCGCCCATATACTGCGAGTTGTTTCCCCGAAATTCGGGCAACTGGTATCCGAGGAGGCCAACCGATATGGTTATCTGAGACACATTCACTCCCGCATCATTACAAATGCCGAAGAGATCGCCTTCTATGGCGGACACAAGGTGAGTTGGGCGCTGTCTCCGCGGCCACAGATCAAAGACTTATTGGTTCGTCGCATTAGGTGGAGATGCAACAGCTGCGGCAGGGATACAACCGTCTGGTAAATCAGATGAACAAAATATTCAGCCAGAAGCTGTGGTTCGTAATGCTGGAGCAGTTCTTCATGAAGTACGTGTGGTCCGGCACCGGCATGGTGATGGTCTCGCTTCCCATACTGACTGGTGCCACCGGCAGCGCCACCGCCACCACAACAGCTGGCAGCGAGTCCAATGTCAGTGAGCGCACACAGTATCTGACGACAGCACGGAACCTGCTTATTTCGGCGGCCGACGCCATCGAGCGCCTCATGTCTTCTTACAAGGAAATAGTGGCTCTGGCCGGCTACACTTACCGCGTGGCCGGCATGATGGATGTGTTCGAGGAGACCGCCCAGGGCATCTACAGCAAGGCCACCGTGGCGGAGAACGACGAGATGAACGGCATCATCGAGTTCCGTGACGGCAAGCCAATAGCCAAGGGTCGCATCATCTACACAGACGACCCCGCCAATATGTCCATCAGTCTGCGAGCTGTACCCGTCGTAACACCAAACTGTGATATCGTTGTGCCCAGCCTGACGCTGTGCATTGAGCCCGGCGTTCATCTGTTGATAACTGGACCCAACGGATGTGGCAAGTCCAGTCTGTTCCGCATCCTGAGCGGTCTGTGGCCCATATACGCGGGCGAGCTGCATATACCACGGCCTGTGGAGGACAAACCCTGCATGTTCTACATACCACAGCGGTAAGGTCGCCCCATTCAAGTATTTGCCTTGTAGTACATCATTTGTTACAAATCCACAGGCCGTACATGTCGATCGGAAGCCTGTGCGATCAGATTATCTATCCAGACACACGAGATGACATGAAGCGGAAGAACATTACAGAGGACGAATTGAGGGACATCTTGAAAATGGTCAGCCTGGAACACATTGCGCAACGGTAAGCGAGCAGGCGGGCACCAAAAAGAGAACTGTTCAAACCAGAAATGCCATTTCAGTGATAGCTTCGACGTGGTTCGCGACTGGAAGGACATACTGTCCGGAGGCGAGAAACAGCGCATGGCCGTGGCCCGACTCTTCTACCACAAGTTCGTATTCATCATCATTGTGTGAGCTCACCGTCTGACAAGTTCGTGTATTTTTAGACCGCGCTACGCCCTGCTCGACGAATGCACCAGCGCCGTTTCCATCGATGTGGAGAGTTCGATTTATGAGATAGCCAAGCGCATGGGCATCACGCTCCTGACCATAACGCACAGACCCACCCTATGGTAAGAGGAGCGCATCCGTCTTGAGTGCCTCTGGACTGATCACTGATTGTTTTTTTTTTCCAATTTTCATTCAACTAGGAAATATCACACACACATTCTGGAGTTCGATGGTCTGGGAAGCTGGCGATTCCGGACGATGGAGTCCAACGAACAGCAGAAAGAGCAGTTCCTCCATTAACAGCCGCATGGAGTATTATACAAGTGTACATTTTTCAAGAATAAGCAATTAGTGAATGAGCGCGTTCACCAGCAAACGCCAATCGTCCAACACAAATCATCGATAAATGGAAAGTGGTTGGCTTCTGGTGAACGTTTTTGATAGAATTGTCAGGCAACACGTTTATCGATATTTTTATTACTGCAGCAGCTAAATTAAATCAAATACAAACTAGTTGTGAGTTTATTTATTTATCACTAAGAGTGGACAGAAAGGGGTGTCAACTTTATAAGCTCCTTCCTTACAAATTGTAGCAAAATTACAAAAAAAACGGGGGCCTAAGTAAAAGTCGGCCCTGCCCGACACATTACTCCGGGAAATTGGTGTTTAATTAGTAGACATTGGATTTTAGGATTCGTTTCAGGAGCAGTGGGTTGCTTAGATCATAAATATGATCCAAATTGTTGCAGCGCGCAAAATATGTATCTTTTCAGTAAAGGACGCGATGAGTAACATGATTTCAGGTATTGAACCTGTCTTATGTCTGGTGCAGCCTGAGAAATCTTTAGAGATTGCGAAAATTAGTGTGAAGAATCGTACTTCGAACCAGCTTCGAAGAAAAATGACTATCAAAATATGTTAAACTTTTCTGTCGATCAAGTGCCAAGTCATTCCAGATCTATTGTAAGGGCGTAATTCTGATGCTGACGAATCATTAAATCGCAAAAATAATTTTAATTTAGTAAGAATGCAAACAGACTGACTTCAGGTTCACCATTCTGAGAATGGCATTCTCGCTTTTAGCCTGTTACAGAAACCTGCCATATGCAATGCATAAAAGAGATTTCATATTATAATTTTACGATTTCGGAGTTTATACACTGTGCATTCTCTATGAAAACTTTTCAGAGCCTACGTGAGCTGAACACAGGAATATTAAAAACATAATTTACCAATGTTAAGCTCTCGCTTCTGTGAATCATTGAAAGAGCTCTGGTGTCGAGGATCTTACAAAACAGAATCAATTATGGGTGGGGATATTATAAGTATGTAGTTCTTAACCCTCTCCGAGCCCATAAAGTATATATATTCTTGATCAGCATCAAGACGCGGCGGTCTTTCTGTCTGTCCGTATGAACGCACAGATCTCAGAGATGGTAAGAGATAGAGGTTTGACATGTATGGGACATACGCTTCTTATGTCTGCAGGCAGATCAAGTTCATTTTCAATTTTGGCCACGCCCCCTCAATTTAGAAAAAACGCCATTTCTCCCACAGTTTTAAAGACAACTGGTTCGACAACTTTCTAGACATATTTAGTAATCAGGATGGCTTATCGATCCGCCAAAAGAATGGTGAAGATCGGATAATCGGTTGTCGAGTTATGATCAAAGGACTGTTCGCTGCTGCAGCGAAGTAGCAGCGCTGCTTTCAGCTGCTACTGCAGCATCAGTGCTGGATACCCGGCTTTAGTAAGAAAAACGTTTTAGTTTTCAATGTAAACCTCTTCAAAAAATTGGCGTATATTTATTTCATTTACTCCATTTTACTCTTTCTTTCAGGCTGAAAGTTTGGGTGTAATCACTCGAGGCAGTGGCATTCCGCACGATTCATCCTCTCCACATTCCTCGATTCGCTACTCTGCGATCCTCCCATTCAATGCGTAGACATCTCAAGTTGTTGAAATTATTGGTTATATTTAGTTTTCGTGTATACATAGTTTGTCTAACTAAAGTTTGTAAGCTTTTCTGATGATGGAAACATTAATTAATTATTCATGTTTTGTATATTAAGCAGTTTAAGATTTTTAATTAACGTAATCTACTTTAAGCCACTAGTTAAGAAGAAAGTAAACGTAATTAAGACGAATATGTACAATGTACATACATACGTGTAGTTTTTATTCGCTCGCTATACAAATACTCGGGTTCTATGGGATATCATTCGAAATAGTGCACTCTTCCAGTGATAGTACCTACCTTTTATCTCTCTATTCTACATACGAGGCCGTCGGTTACCGGTACATATTCTACCCCCTAAACTATGGAAGTCACCCCAGTAGGTACGGTCTCTGTTGCTGTGGATAATTGTTTAGTCTAGTTGGAATAAAAGTAAGAAATTGTGAAATAAAAAATGGAAGAATATGGAAAGAGTCAAAGCAGAAGTCGGTTAAGAAGTTATCGATACCGAAAGCGACCCATGTTACTATACCGATTGCGGCAGACTGTACCCAATCAAGTTATTCTTGATTTCTAAAACTCAGACGATACATTGTACTCGATAATTTTGGCCACGCCGAAGTGAACGGTTGGTAAGTTCTTTGGTGTTGTTTAGAGAAAATTGTAGTTAAAAAAAATATGAATATAAGAAACAACTTAAAACTTAATGTTAGTAGAAAATCGAAACTTACGAGCGATATAACAAAATTATGAACAGTAAGATGACTTTGCAATTGTTTATAACATGTAATAAATCTATTTTCAGATTTGGTTTGACAGTGATTTTGTCAAGTAAATAAGAAAGTCCACAGAGCTGTCTCGTACTTTAAAAAATATGAATAGCTCTTAACGCAATTATTGTATTTCACATTTCAGCAGTATTGTTTTTTATTGCTGAATATTGTATAGGGTCTGTTTTTGGGGTAGTACTCAAACCAATACAGTTATTAATACCAGTACCGGTTATCTAACTAGCAGGTCTAATCTCACACATATGCTCACCGATAGATGGACTTTCGTTTGACAAGAAATACTTCGTAATTTACCGGTTGTCTGTAACAGCTAACGGAGAAGTTGCTGGGAGTTAAATACTTAATATTGTTTTTTTTTTTCAAATCACATTTTGGTGTCAGCATTCGCCGACTGCGAACATTAAAGTGGGACTTCCTGAAAGGGACTTCGATTTGATTTAGATTAGTTTTTGATTTCGACGAGCAGCTGCTCACAGCTAGATTATGTGAGAATTTAGGGTCGTGGTAAACGATTAAATGAAATCAGCTTTGGGGCTGATTTAGGTTTGATATCGTTTGATGTGGCGCGCTTGGAGTTTGCTTGAAAACTCCCAGTTTTGTGACGATGTCACGGAGAATTTTTATTTAGAATATTGTAAAACGCAACCGAGTCTCTTTGAGGCGAAGAAAGACCAGTGGCCTGAAGTGGACGGAGTCCTAAGTGCTCCAGTTTACACAGCTTGTGCTGGACTTGATCAATACATTTTCGCCCGTACAATTGTATATGGGGACTCGCTATCTATTCGATTGTTTAGCAGGTTACAAATTGCCATTAATTATACTTTCATTAATTTATCAAAAATTACAATTGTAAAGAAATTTGCAGAGCTGCAGAAAGTTAAGAATTCCAATGCAATTGCAACTGGACTGCAGAGGCCACAAGCCATCTGTTGGACCACTGGCCTGAACACATCAATGGCTTGACCCCCATAATAATTCTAATCTTAACAAAGTCGAATTTGACACGGATGAACTTGGAGCCCTTACCAACATTAGGTATTATGTTTCTATCAATTTGATCTGGGCTGGTTAGTTTTATATTTTTGCAAAAACTGTTACATTTCTGTATGGTCTTACAGAGAAAGGGGCGAATAGAAAATGTTACGATGGAAAGATAGTGGAAATAGTGGTTAATTTCGAAACTTGAAGCACCGTGACGGCCACATGCGAGTCCGATGTTGAAGTACGATAAGACCCAAAGGCGTCAAAAATCGTATGGGAGCTGTGTCGAATTAAACAATTCAAAATATATTTTAGAGCCGATCTCCCATCTTCTGTCACATAAACTAACAAATAATAGCGAAAATTCCAAGTTTATCTGAGGAATAGCAGCTTTATGGTAGATGTGAAAACGGGCCTTAGTTTATATGAAACAAAGCAGCATTTGAAGCTGAAAATGCCCCTGGGTGCCTGTGTTAGTTGCTGTTATTGAGTTACATGCGCTAGCACGCATACACACTTTCGGTTCACTCAGGCACTCGCTCAATATAGGTACATATACCTGAGCAAAAGCCACCCAGCAAACGTGTCTCATACTGTATGGGGTCAGAGATGCTTTCTTCTGGCTGTTACATACATTTGCACCATCTATCTTCTACATACAAAAAACCAACGAACAAAAGAGTAAAATGTGAGTTTATCTGTCACATAGCAGCTATCTGGGCGATGTGAAATCGACCCTAAGTTTATCTGACACATAGCAGCTGTATAGAAGATGTGAAATAGGGCCTTAATTGTGAAACAATCTGACACATAGCAGCTATTTTAAAGATCACATATCTGCCCTTAGTTTGAAATAAAATTCCATTTCGAAGTCTGCAAATGAAAAATATTACCATTGTAATTTTAAGCTCGTATTTTAAGAATCATTGAATGAACTTTGGAGTCGATCATCTTACAAATAGGCGCTTTTGCTGGTGGGGATTTTAAAGCTTATACTCAAGGATTGAGGGAGGCCAAGTCGAGCGCCTTTGGAGCTGTGAAGTCAAGTCAAGTTTATAGGTTCTTATAGATTTTTCATTCGGTCTTGAAGCCGTCTAGATAAAATTAGAAGTCGCATCTACAAGTTTTCTTGAGCCGAACCGAAATTTTGTATTCGGAACAGGTTCAAGTTCAGCTTTTATCAGGCCTGTTCCCGTTTTCGATTTCGATCAGATCATGCGAAATCGGAATTGGTAGCTGTGTCCGTTTCCGAAAAACGATCAAGTTGCTCGTTTTTGAAAAGTTTTGCCTTGGAGTCAGAGGAATGAAAAGTAAATGATGGGAACCGGCCTGTATATCTAAAGAGGTTCGGCTCACAGTAAAATGAACGTTGGTATTCTGGATTCAAACCGGATTGGTTAATGTCAGTTTGATATTTTCGAACTGGTCGGCTTTTTATTGATATGAGATAATGTAGTATTGAGACCCGGATCATAGCATTGTTTATTGCTGTGTAGCAGCTAAATAAACTTCCATTGATCATCTATGTTGAATTTGTACACTTTTGTGTCAATTGCAAACAAAGTACAGATGCTCTACAAATTACAAGCGCCGAAGCAGACCAATGAGGACAGCCAACTGCATTTTCAGAGATGATGATCATTGAAAAGGTATTCCAGTGAGGAAGCCACATAAATCATGTTATTGTCGCTCCGTGAACTGAAATCTAATTCGCTTTCAGGAATGCCTCTATGGAATGGAATGCCACTGCTGGCATATGCCAGCATTATGCTCCGATAATGAATGGCACCAAATGGCAAAGTGAAGTATTTAGGAACCCTGTTCTGTCCTTTGTTCCACCCGGATTCAGCTCCACAAATGTAAGCGGGCATAAAGCTATGATAAAAGGAAAAGCGAACCGAACAAACGAAAAGAGTTTCAGTTTAAATAAAAAATGCGGGATCTTAAAAAGTTTATTATTAATTTCGATCCGCTAGATTCGGCAATTCACACAGTGCGCGAATGGGACAAAAACTGTTGTGGTACGGTATAAAATGGATGTCCCTCTCAACTACGTATGTTTGTATGTACGTACATATTTGTCATTCACAATATACATACACTCTCCGGTGTACAACACTGTTGGGGTGGATAGGGATGATTTCGAAAAATACTATAAGTATAAGTAGAGGTTAACGTACACTATATCCAAGTTGCTCGCCATCTACGCGAGGTGATTGTTTTCCCATATATTTATTATGCTTCTGTTAACTAACATACGTAATTATGCCATATTCTGATTATAACTTGTATAACTGTTAAGTAGGTAAGCTAGTAAGCTAGTATTGTTAGTGCCTGAGACCAATGAAAAAATTTACGAGCAAAGCTGTTATTAATAATTCTATCAATAATGTAACCAAACGTCGAAAAATCTGTTTCTGCCGCAAGGCTTGTGGGCTGTGGCCGAGCTCGATCTTTCCCAAGAACGTAGCGGCTGTGCCATGCCCCCGCAAGGATATTTTCTATTCGGCAACTGCCTGTGTTAGGCTGCGTCACCCTTCTTTCCCAACAGAATTTGGCGACTGCAACGAACTGTTCAAGCTATGTTAACATGTCCTACACCCGCGTCAGAGCAGCCGCCACATACGTCACGTGCAGAACCAGATCTTTGGAAGCTCACACAGTGCTGACACACCCGCTAGGGTACATGCACTTCGGCTGTCCGAAGTTAACTTTCGGACTAACAAAATGGAGCAATCGTTTCAATGGCTGCGAATAAAACTAAGTTAAGTTCGGTAAAGTTCAGATACATCGCGTTATATATTCATAAGTAAAACAATTTATGTTGCATAATTTGAAGACCAGGGCACCTTTGTTGTTCTTGTATATGTGTGTATATTCTACAGATAAGTTGGCGAGATGTTCCAAATTATGCGCACGTGGACTTGGCTCGATAAGCTACAATAGGGCTCTGCATGGATGGACCCCGAATGCGGTGCCAAGGCCCTAACTCTTTCCTCTATACTTCTTACATCCGTGGATTAGTGCACATTGAAAGGGAGAATTATTGGTAAATGGTTTTGATGAGTGCATCTGGCTTAAGGATGGCACGCATTCACTTGTGTCCATGCGGTGTCCTACTTCCCCCACGTCAAACTGAAACGCGATTGGTTTTGGGTACGATTGATCGGGCTTGGGCTGTGGCTTTCATTTAAAACCAACCGCCGCTTCCCAACTTCGAGCTAAGTCCACCAATGCCCTTCCCTAACAAATTGCCGACTCGCCCGGCCACGACGTTTGCGGCCTGCGCGGCAGCTACTTTTGACTTGGGAATGCCTCGGGACGTATGGGAGCTGGCTTCGTCGGCGCCGTGTTCCTCGTCACCCTCGCGAGCATCGTCACAGAGCCTGCGTGGATGTGGAAGGAAAGGTTGAGGTGAGTGGGTGGGAAGTCGTGCTGCTACTTACTCGTCTCCTTCGTTCCCTTCGGGCATCGTTAAGGCGCACGTTGCCTCCTCGGTAGCCATGCGTTGTGCAATCGACTGATATGCTTTAGAATTCAGTTTATCTTCCAGCACACCTTGCAGCTCAAAATCTGAATATATTTTCTGCGGCGAAAAGATGGAAAACAAGTTAATCGAATTCGGCATGTAGGCTTCCTAGGAATCCGGAAAAATTACGTTTGCTTCCATATTTTGATACATATTTGGTATCTTTAAGACTGAACATACGAATTGTACCACATATTTGATATATAGAGTCTGGAAAACATCGATTTATCGATAATATCGTGGTTTCCTAAAGCTTACATAACACTGAAAAGTTATTAAAGAACGGCTACACCAGAATATCCTATATGTGTACTATTACTATGTTTATGCACACCAAATTATTCGTGATGCCCTTTTAAAGTATGCAAACTTTATTTCCCTAAGTAATTATCTTTTAGATCGAATCTCTTTCTAGTTTGATATGGTCGCGTTATAGATAATCGCACTGCAAGTTCACCCAGATTGTTGTGTAAGCTATGATTATACAAATAAATGTTGAGTTCAGCCATATAAAAAATCATTACTTAACTAAAGTTATCATATTTTCATATTACCTAGCATACTCTGAAGGGCATTAAGCATTATATACTTTGTGTGTATAAACGTAGTACATATATAGCAGATATTCCTGTAAACATTTTGTCGTGTTACTTATCTCCCTCGACAATGCGAGAGTTTGAAAATAGTTTGGCGATTTACACAAACAAAATACCTTAGGAATCGCATTTTTATTGTAAAAGGGATTAATTGGCGATATGTGTTATCGCGTTTGTTCCGTCCATTCGGTAAATTGGCGATATATCCCTCAAAAATCGACTTGAGCAGCAAGTTTCGCTGTTTCATCATCCCATCGGAGAATTGGCGATACATCGCTTAACACTCCCTCCCGAATGCGATGAAGTGAACTGAGCGACTTTTTACAATATTGTCAAACGATAATACTTTGGCAACGCTTGTTTAGCATAGCTTGCACCTTCGTAATAATAAATAACAGAATTCGAAACATCTTTTTATTTGTATGGCTATTAGACTAGAGACTATTTCCTATCGCCAGGATGAATCGCTTTACTATCGCTCAGAAGAGACTTTTTGCTATCTCCCAGAAGTATCGCTTTCTTATCTCCCAGAAGTTATTTCATAGTGTCGCATTTCTTCCCGTAGGGTGATGAGAACGCGATAATAATGCGATGTCGCTAGAGTAAAGCGATACCCACTGGGCGAATCGCATTCTTATCTTCCGCGAGAAAAAATGTTTGCTGGAATGAACTTATTCTCACATACCAAAATATATCTAACATATATTTCATAGGAAATATGAATAATGTATGAATGATAATGAATAATAATTCCCCGTAATTAATTTTTGAACCATCAATGTAGGCAGAGACCTTTTCCAAGAATGCCGACAACATTATTCAAACACTTCATTCATTGTAAGGCTAGCAACACGATGGGAGGGCACCAAATTAATGATACCTCGCTTATATCCAATATGCAAGACAGACGTACCAATGACTCCGTGTAATTACTTCTTCTCTGTCTTCGTTGAGTACTTTGCAAATATCCAGATACCCAATGCTTGCATATTAGTTTCTGACAAAATTCATTTGACAGTATTAACTTCTGTTAATTTCAATAGATTTTACAATGCTATTCGTTCTTGTATTTTCAAGAATTTCGCGTTTGAAATCGAGCTAAATTCGTTCTCCATCTAGTGTTTTTAGGCAAAGGCAGAGAAGTACAAAATAGAGAGAAGAGCAAGCACATTTGAGAAAGCCCGCTCTCTCAGTTTGGTTTCTTATGGGAGAAGGGTGATGGGGAAGCTATCAAGCGAAGAGCGCAATCGATTTTTGCAATCATGTTGCTTTGGAATTCCCAACCAGTTATGGCATTGCTGGCATGGAGAGACGGCTGTTCAACCGACAGCTGACAGGCAAAGACTGATGTTGCTTTGAGGTGTTGTTTATTTCTCGAGCCGGCTAAATCTTGCTGCATGGTTTAACAATTAATTTTCTATGAAATAAATTTAAGCAAATGGAAATAACAACTGAATTGGAATTTATGTATGATTGGAATCCGGGAAGCTCTTGATTTAAGAGCAAACGATCTTAGTCTTGAACCCGATTAGTTCCCGATACCAGAAAGGACATTCTCGGCTTTTGACAATGCAGTATGCTCTGGATTCAAAAATGAGCAGTCTTGAATTTGAGTATGTTTAGCACTTGATTCAAGAACTATTCTGCCAAGCATTAAAGGTCTTGGATCAAGAAAAACGGGATCAAACATTCATACGTGGATCAAGAATTTACATTCTTATCGAACTTCTGACGTCGAACATTCCTAATTCAAGTATGAAATTCCCTTGTCTACTCTACTCTACTCTGGCCCCAGTATTCGAACCTGCCTTTTCTAGCACTGGGGAAGCACGTTAGAAATTAGTTCAATAAAAGTTAAAGTCGTTAATTACCTTAATTATATGAGATATTGACGTCACTTGCGCATAGTGTAAGGCATGTTCCATTCGTTCTGATAGCCAATTGGATAGCATATTAACCTGTTGACAATACCACTGCTCGAAGAAGTTCAATGTCCACAGATCATCTCCAATCTTTCCACGTATTTGATCCATGTTGTTTCGAAAGAAATTCACATAGCCCTGTCCGAGATCCTTTCCCGAGCTCGAGACATTCGTAAAGCTGAGGATTGACCCAATAAGGCTCCCCTCGTCGTAACGGGCCAATTTGGACAAAGTCGACTCTAGCACTGACATAAGTTTACCGCTCAGTCCTTGTGTCATGGCTACATTCGCCTTGTCGATCTGATCGTCAATTTTCGCGTGGAATTTGTACTGTTGGTGGTGAGGAATGGTTAGGACTTGGAATCGACGAGACGATTGGACGACCTACCAGATCAATGCCATCAATAGTGGTTAGTTTAAAGCTTTGATTTTTAGCATCTAATATCACATTAACCATAGCGCACATCTCCGATGGAATAATATAGTCGGTTGAGATGAAGGCAACGTTTTTCTTCAACCACGACTGGAACGACGTGTCCGTCCGCTGTATGCACTGCTCAATCATGTCCACCGCCATCATCTTCAGCCGCTGCTCCAAGTGCTGGCGGAACTCCGCATCCGGCCAGTGGAGGTCCCTGATGAATGACTGCAGCGCGTCCAGCTTCCAGAAGAGATCCTCGGATGTCGCACAACCGTTTCTGCGGGGGGAAAAGAGCGAACGGGAGAAAGTTAGTGCTCAGATGATTGAGTATCGGTGTAGTGAGAATAGCATACGATACGATCTTGAGGATCTGGCGTTTTAATACACGTGTTGGTGTGCGATGAAACTATGTATGTAAGCAGGATTCTACTTTCACGTTAAAGCAAAACAACTATTTTTGGCATTCGAAAACCGCAAATGCGACTACACAAGCACTATAGTTGGCAATGCGTTAGCTTCGATTTAAAGGAATGATATGTGAACTCACTTAATATGTACAACGAGTAGGTGTCAAGTTCAAATACGGTGATAGTGACATGCGTTATTCAAACACCACTTTAACTACAAACATCCTGCGGTGGTACCCAGAGGGTAAGCCCCGTTCAGGAAAAATGGTTGATTTAAACTGAAAATAAGAACGAAACTTTCTGCAGGTCGTTGAGCACGAATGTTCCAAGAGGGCTTGAGCTGAGCACAACTCAACTCAATTCAGTAGTGTCCATACAGTGGGGTCCTGGGCTCGAATTTTGTTTTTCGGAAAGAGTCTTAAAGAAACATAGTCGGGTGTCAGGTAAGGGGAGATTTTCGAGGAGGTTGTTCCTCTGACCCTACGGGAATTGGGAGGAACAGCATCGTATCAACTCGGCGCTTTGTAAATATCATTCTCAATTCCAAGGATAGTTCTACTCGAACAGGCAAATCAATAAATATTCCTGATTACTAAACATGTCTAGAAGGCACGAGCTATCTATCTGTAAAACGTTGGGAGATATGACCTTTTTTTTTCCAAATTGAAAATAAACTTCATCTGCCTGCAAGTGTAAGAAGTTTTTGTCCCATGCACGTCAATCCTCTATCTTTTACCATCTCTGAGGTAGGTGCGTTCATACGGACAGACAGACGGACATGGCTATATCAACGTGGCTGTTGATGCTGATTAAGAACATATATGCGTTATGGGGTCGGAGATGCTATCTTCTGGCTGTTACATACTCTTGCACAAGCTTAATATACTCTGTGTACCGTTGGTACAGAGTATAAAAAAGCAATATATTTATTTAGTAACTAAATATTAAAATCTACTCAAATCGTAAGGTAATCGGGTTGGTTTTGGGTCGAAAACGGTTTGTAGAACACATGGGAATACTCAAAATATAATTTGCTATTAATTAAAATTCTAATTCGTAGTTTATTTAGAGAAATATTACCAATGCAATGTTAAGCAGAGGCTATGTACTATGGGTGAGGATTTTATTGGTAGTTCTAAATGCTGTTATAGGTTTGCTATTACACTTTCCTGCAGAGCAGCAAACCGGTTTTGAACCGAACCGGTTCGAACCCGAAATTCAGACTTTCAGATTACTGTGAACCGAACCTCGAAACGAACCTCTTAAGGTACGAACCTGAACCTGAACTCGTTCCGAACCCAAAATTTCGGCTCGGATCAACAACAATTATAAATTTGAACTATTTCCCAGTGCCTTCTTCTGTTATCCTGATGGAACTATCCACATTACACACTTTTCGTGTGTGGACTACGAAATTGCATTTTACTTTAAGGGTTGAATCCATAACTTCGAAGTTTTTATTTCGTCACAATAGTTTATATAAGTAGAAACACTTTGTCATTGCTCTGATGTTCATGAGCTGTATGAAAGTGTTTCTATTGATATAAAGTGTTGTGAAATCCCATCCCAACCCAAAATCGAGACAATTCCTTAACAGTTTATGTCGGTTTTAGGTCGCTTACAATATTAACGTGTATAAAGCTTGGCTGAACCAAGGTTCGAACCAAAACCTTGGCCCAAAAACCTTGAACCTCCAAATTCTGAATCTGAACCATTGGTAAATTTTGGTTCGAACCCGCGAGTCGGAGATCCACGAAATTTTTTGGGATTGCAGCCCTGCTTTCCTGTACATTTCATGACTCAGTCGCTCAAAACCAACTAGATAACAGATGAAGTCGCTAGACGTAGGGTCATCTTGTCTGATGACTACCATTTCTGCTAAACTGAACCGAAATTTTAGGTTCGGATTTGGCTGTTATTTCTGAGGAGGTTCGGTTCACAGTAAAACAAATTGGTAAGTCCGGGATCGAACGGGTTCCGTGCAAAACCGGCTTGCGGCCCTGTTATTAACATATCCACGAGATATGACCCTAAGATCAAATTGATATCTAAAAGATTTGAAAAAAAAAATAAAATGGACATGAATAGAAGGATATTGTTCACCAGAGCAAACGGATAATTTTTAAGTATTCTACACAGAGAAAAAAAAGGATATGAAAAAATATCCATAGGATGATTTCCCGTAGCCATTTGGGAAGGATATGTCTTAAATATCCCTTTAATCATCCAACAGAGCTGAAAATCATCCAAAAAATATAAAAAGGATCATCCTTGGGATGATTTTTCAGCTCCTTTGGATGATTAAAAGGATATTTAAGACATATCCTTCCCAAGTGGATCTGTGTATGGGTATTTTAATTTCATTGTTTTGAAAATTAATACTGTTCCAGTCCAGTCCAGTCTTGAGATCAAGGTTCTATGTTTTTTCCCTATTAAGAAGCCAGATTACCTCAACGAGCTACATTGTGACAAATTTATATTATAGCTTAGCTGTTACCATTAAAGACTTGACACCAGAATATTCCTTACATCAGTGAGTTGCCTGAGAAACTGTTGTAACGGAGCGGTTCATGATGAGCATAGAAATAGTTCGTGAGTTAAGGACGTAAGCAAATCGTCGCATAATTCCACGTTACTCGTTTCGGAACGGTAAAACTTATAAGGCTTAGCAGAGTGCTTGGGTCCACCTAACCTGACTTTCGATGGAAACACAATCTAAGTTAGATGCTGTCATTATTGGATATTAGAAAAGGCCTACGAAGCCCAGCTTGTTATGCCTCTTAACACACAAGCTATTGGAAAATCATCAACGTTGAAGCAATGCAAGTCCGTAGAGTTGAAAAATTAAGACAAGGTTGAAGACTTGCGTGTGTTATTAAATAACAATTAACCGATTACCTTGAGCTGGTTAAACAACTGCTTTGATAAAAATCAAAACAGGTCGCTAAAACCTGAGAGACTTATCAAGCCATCAAAATCCTCATCAGACACCGAGTCTTCAGGATTGTTGTTTCAAAAATGACACCAACAGCAGAGCACACAAGTCAGAGGAATTTATTGAATGGCGACTTACTTATAACCAGGATTAAGAATACAAGTTAAAGTCGGTCCTGCCCGACTTCGACGTACCCGTTACTCGGGGGAATTAATGTTTAATGGCCTTTCCTAATGTTATTTGACACATCACTAACATTTATATGGGCACAGCACCATTCTGAAGAGTATGCAACGTTTTTAGTAACCCTTGAAACGCTGTCATTAACCATCCCATCTTTATTAAAATGTGTGAAATTGTAGATATTGGGCAAAAACACTGCACTGCAAAATATGAGCTAGATACCTTACAATTTTTAGGAAATATTCATTAGGGATATTAGAGACACGCACAACTTTATGATCCCTTTTTTCCCATTTTGATTTGAGACAGAGCATAAAAAGTGAACAATTCGTGATCTGAATTTCACATTATGGCTGATTTCCAGAAATAATAAAAAATTTATGTCACGAAATTGCAAATTATTCATGTCACGTGGACTGAAAGCTCTAGAGGGTCACAAAGTTCTAAAATATACCTGAAAAAGCTGCCGAATAGTAGGGTCATACTGAATTGCCGGCCGCGTGTCTTAAAAATCCGATTACTAAATTCAAGTTTAAGCAATTATAAAATCACATTACAGCTTTCCAAGTCGCATGAGATACCACCACAAATAAGGGCGACCTCGTGAACTCTGCAGCTGCAACTGATTCTTGACCGATATTCAAATTGAGAAGGTTAGTACAATAAATATTTATAAGCACAGCACTTATTACCTCGTGGCACCTTTTTGTTGAGACTCGCTTTTGCTTCTAAATTGTTCGATGTTGTCCGAAAAAATGTGCTGCAAGTTATTTATTTTCAATTCAGTTTCGCCAAGTCGGTTGTGCTTGCAATCCACACAATCTATCGATGTGGCAACGCCACGCATATTTATGTTCTCTTCTGGAAATCGAGAAAATAAATGAGACTGAATAAATTGCTCATCAGCTGTTCAAAGCTGCTTTTTATACCCGTTACTCGTAGAGTAAAAAGGGTATACTAAAGTCGTGCAAATGTATGTAACAGGCAGAAGGAAGCATCTCCGATATCATAAAGTATATATATTCTTCATCAGCATCAACAGCCGAGTCGATATAGCCATGTCCGTCTGTCCGTCCGTCCGTCTGTATGAACACCTAGATCTCAGAGACTAGAAGAGCTAGAGCAACCAAATTTTATACGTAAGCTAGTATTGTCTGTAGGCAGATAAAGTTTGTTTCAAATTTTGGCCACGCCCCCTCCCGCCCCCGCAATAAAAAATGTTGAATAACTCCCACAATTTTTAAGATATCGAGCTCAGATTTTGCAGTGTAGTCCATGTGGCCAATATCTACAATCTCACAAATTTTCAAAAGGATCGGATAATAAATGGCCGAGTTAAAAAAATGTTGCATACTTATCTGAGCTGAGCTGAGTAACGGGTATTTCGAAGTCGGGCAGGGCCGACTTAAACTTACGCTCTCGTTTTATATGAGGTTCGACATCAAAATTTATTTTCGTGCGTTCTGGAAATCAGCCTTTACGCAAGCTCCGATCAGTTCGATAGGCTTTTGTCAATCGATAGTCATGTACCGTTGGATAAATGGTTGCCAGATCAAAAGAAAAGTGATAATTTCGTTGAAAATCGTGTTCAGTTCTTTTGTGACTAATGTGAAATCAAATAAAGAGATACAATTTACAAATTGTGTGGTTCTACAGAAATGGTTCAAGATCAGAACTTTTCTACGCTCTTCAAATCTGAGCTGTATTTCACAACCATCAATCGATAAGCGTTCATAGTTCATAGAAGTAATTCCGAAGCAATATGAAAAATAGGAAAACGTTTAGGAATGGATACAATACTTATGAATACTTCAGAGAACCTGGAGGGTTTCTCTTGCCTCAGTTCATAGGGAAGTATTCCACCCGATATTGCAAAATGAACTTTATCAAATTTTTGGAAATTAATAAAATAACCGTTGTTTCTGGAATTTAAAGAATAAATATTTGTTAGAACTTAGGGCATTATTATTACAGAGGGGATTCCCGATATATTCGGACTAAGTGAATTGCTTTTCAACTCGCGTCTGTCTAATGGGTATGAGCATAGGAATACGTATTGGTAAGTGTGAGTACAGAACTGAGTAATAGCTAGGATGGTTTCAAAATCGGCATTGGCATTAAAACTCGTGAGATGCGTATGCACTAGGCTAGCTAATAGCAATTCAAGTATATTGGTGGATCATACCAGTATGTGGGAAATAAATCTTAGACAATGCATAATAATTGGCAGAAAACAAAATGCAAAACCAAACGCAAATACTTAGAGAGTAAGCTATGATAAGTAAAGCTATATATAGGTAGGTATATAGGTGGGTAGGTGCTTCGTTAAAAACCTCATGTCGTCTGCGGCGCCCGCTGCTGCTGAGCGCCTCGGTAGCCTCGGCACATAGAAGTTGACTTCTTTCTTGCCGCTCAGGAGCGCCGACGGGTTGAGCGCTGCTGAGTTGAGCGCCTGGGCTGCACTGTTAAGTGCCGCTGGGTTCAAAGCAGCGTTAATCCTAAATGTTCACAGAGAGGGAAATACAAAATATGAGGATCGAAATGGAAGTTCGGCGAGTATTGAATGAATCGGGTGAATGCAAGACGTGGTGAGCACGCATGCGCATGAAGTCGCTTAGTTTCGGGGCCCATCCACTCCTCAGCACTCATTCCGCGAGGTATTTGTATTATGTGCGGGGAATTAAGTGGGGCGAACATTCGTTGCATATGTCAGTGTTGAGAAGTGAGCAAATTATAATGGAATCCTTTAGGTCGGGTTGCGCCCGACTTGCTGCCCTCTAATCATCTAACCAACTGCAAGAGGGCCCAGGGAGAAATTACTGAATTTGGGACCGAATCGGCTGGGTCTTTTTTTTGTTCAATTTGCTTCGAGCAGAGGTCAGGGGCAAAGTTTAGACAATCTCATTTAATATGTTTGTCGGCCAAGTTAGTAGTGGATCGTGATTACATAGGAGATTTGGGGGGTTGTGTGAGTGTGTCTTTGTGTATATGTTGTAAGAAATCGTTATTGATTGGGAAATGAGATCGGATGCATATCGGAACAGTCTCTATTTTAGGATCTTACGCCGCTTACTTACCCTTTGCTCTCCCACCGCTCCTTCTCAAATCCTTTATGGATTGATTGCGCGATTGAGGATTCCATGAGATCCACATAGCGCACAACCAGCGGCGCAAAAGTATCCCGCAGATGCTGATGGAAGCGTCCGTTTCGTAAGTTATCTAGAAGGAATGTGCGATTTAGTTCAACAATCCAGCTTAGTAGCGCTCCACACATTACAAAGAAACTATTTCCAGCACAAAAGAGATGACCCAATACATGATGAAAGTCGAACAAGCCCGACTGTTGAAAACTGTGGCAAGTATTGCCGCCCACCATCAGGATCAATTATTTGATTTGCTTATAACTCGACCAACGGACTATCCGACTATAATGCTGGTTAGCACTCTAACCAGGAGTCCAGAGGAGACAATAGAGGAAGGCTAAGTTCAGCTCAGCAGAAGCTTAGATCCCCTTGGAGCGTGTGTAGTTTATGAAAATAACAAAAAAAGAGGCAACTCTTTAACCAGAGAAGATAACATTCGTTTCTAATGAAAGTTCGGGTGCTGAACTCAAATAAATTGTCCGTTTTGCCCCTGCAGGTCATTTGCATAAAAGTGTGTTCAACGCGGATTGTTCACATTTCAAGGTCCTGTATCCACTTTTATTAACCTATTCAAGCCATACTGAGTTTTACGTTAGCTTTGTTGAATAACAATAACGAAAAACCAAATCTGAAAGGATTGCTCTGATTCCTGATATACCATTATTTTGATTTTTCTAAGAAAATTTTATCCGACAATTGAAAAAAATCAAAAATCAACTACTTATTAAGACGTTGTATTGTTAATTTGTACCACTCTTGCACTTTTTTGATATCATTGCGATTTTAGAAGTAATGGTCCAAGAACTACACCAATAATCGACTTTCACTTAATAACAAAATTAGTTTCTCGATACAAGCTCCTCTATCATGATACATCAAATTGTCTATCATGATACCGAATCACTGGAGTTCAGCAGAAGGATCGGAAAAAAGTATGATTGATTAGGGAGCAAGTTCTTCTGCTGAACGCGGCCATTGATCACATTACAGCTCTGCCTCTGCCTATCTTTCGATCCTGCCGATTCCGACAAATGTTCAGAGCAGAAGAACAAGGCTAAATCAACTCAGATCAAGAATACATTTTTTACTGTGGTCCTTCCGTGGCTATCACACAGCTGGACAACATTAAAACACCCACTGCCAGGGTATAATATTGAGATTAGTGTTGGTGGAACTTGCTACTTACCATCCGCCCTTAAATAATCGTTAAGAATCTGGAATAAGGGAAAGGAGTCCCATGTATCTGGTGCTTGCTCCGACAATACTCGATCCATGTCAACTGCGAAAAGAGACCAAAATATTTCCGCATGTTCAACCAGCAGGTCGCTAAACCAAGCAAATGCCTAAAGAGAAAAAAGTGTTGGAAGTAAACAAAATTTATAAGAAAGCTCACAGACAGGCAGGCCACAGCACTAGCTGCATTTTTCAATTTGCCTTAAGCAGATGGAGATATATGGAGTCCTCATTAGAGCGAAACTTGAGACAATCGCCTCAACGGAATCAGTTTGAACGTTAATGAAAAATACTTCTGATTGCTTCACCATCGAGGGTTGCTCGAGGGCCCAGTCAGGACATAAAATGATTCCGCAGTTCAACTGATTTGGCAAAAGCTGATTGTCAGGCATTGACAAGTTGAGTTTGCATGCATGAACACTCCAGTATCAGATATGACCCAATCGATACCAACTCAGCTATACCTTGTTTTTGATTTGTCCACAAGAAATGTAATGAAAATGTTAAACAGTCGACTTATCCCGACTGTAAAGTTCAAGGTTCATAGTTCCTTGCCTTGTGTTTTCAATGTGCATATGTAAAGGGTGATTTTTTAGCAACGCTGATTTTGGCAGCTCAGCTATTTTTCTGTCACATGCTACTGTCAAACAAGTTCAGTTTGGTCTATCGAATTTCAAACGACGAACGCTTGCAGATTGTGGAATTTTTTTGATCGGAAAAGCCCTTTTCTGCTTGAGTGGAGACGTCAACAACCCAAATTGCCGTAGTTGGTATGAAGACCAGCCAGCAGCATTGCAAGAGCTGCCAATGCATCCCGAAAGATGCACTGTTTGGTGTGGATTAGGGGATGGTGGCATCATTGGACCGCTGGAACGTTACTGGAGAGCTGGAGAGCTTTACCGTGCGATGATTACAAACTTGTTTTTGCCCAAAACGGAAAAGCTGGACTTGCTTGATATGTGGTTTCAGCATGACGGTGCCGCAATAGCCCAAATGAGAGGCGAGTTCGGCGAACAGTTTAATTGGGGCCGGTCAGATGACCGCCTAGACTATTGTTTGTGGCGCTATGTTAAGGCTTATATCTATAGCGACAAGCCCGCAGCAGTTGACGCACTGGAAGCCGGTATTCAAGAATTTATTCGTAAGTACCATTATTATTCTAACACATCGGCGAGAGTATGCCAAAATGGAGAGAGTATGAACATCAGCATTTACATGAAATCATCTTTAAGCGAATTCATACATTTTATCAGATCAAATCCGAAAGCTGCTAAAGAATCACTTCCTAAACGGAATAATGCGAGTGAAATTTAGATGTATGGAGGGATCTATACACTTAACAGTGGACAATGGGGCAAATAATCGGTTGATGGGCAAGAAACTGTTAATAAATTAAAGAAGGAGTTATACTTTTTATATGTTTCAAGCAAACGGCGAACATATTTTTGTGTGAGTAGGCGCTTCGTAAAATCGGTTTCTAATTGTTTTAGTCAAACTAAGACGAAGACTACTTTTCCGACCCTACTTTATGTACTATATAGACGTCCGATTTCGACCCAGCTTAGTGGAATCATGGGAAAGCATAGCAAAGTAAGAAATACAAAGTTGGGAGGAATTTCCATAAGCCCTCTGCAAGGGTATAAAAATCATTGCGGATAGAATCGAATTTTAATTTGACACAATTACAAGTAATCATTATAAATATAAATTTTAGGGGCATCTTGTCAACAGACGGTACGATGTCATTGAGTTCTTGTCGAACATCTTGTTAACTTAAATAGGCAAGAGTTAAATTCCGTTAGATGATAGCTCTGCTCTCTCCAATGTTCTGAGAAAATGTAGAGTATCTTGATGTTCTTTTTTTCGATGGAGAGCTGGAGTTTCCGGTAATAACGATATAATGGTATCTCTCTGGCAATTCGTCAATGAATGCAATGAATTGGAAAGTATCCGGTAAATGTAAGCATTCTCGCCGCGTGTTTTTAAGTTTTCACTCGCATTGTTCCGTGTTAGAAGGCTGTTTTTTTTTGTAATATATTGAAAAACGCCATTTTAGACCTTTTTTCTAGCAACTAAACGTGCTGCAGAAATTCTGAAAATTAGCTTCTATTAAGCTTGAAAACCTCTTTCGAACGGAATCAATTTCATTCTAGTGCCAGCGATGGCCCATTATTTGTTGAACTGTGTTAGTAATAGGGACGAGGAATCAAAATTCCACATATGTATAAAAGCGAATCAATTACTCACGTCATTTCTTACAACGTTCACTGAGTTTAACTTATACGGCTCTCTCATTTTGATTATACCAAAGTGTATTACATAAATTTTATTGAATTTTTCGCACACGAAATTCTAGGGTATTTTACATTTTGGACAAATCAAATTAAGGTGGCTGATATAGTAAGAAGATTAGTTCACATATTGATAGGACCAACATTTTATTTTGAACTGAAATTAAAGATAAGCCGATTCGTCAATATGTCTGCAGAACACGTGCAATATTTGGCAGGTTTCAAAAAGCTTGCATTTACTAAACATTCGGAAACTAATTGGATTTGCATAGGCGAGCTTCGAGTCTGGCCCTTGGAGATTCAGTAAAATATTATTAATGCGAGCGGACTGCACCACGTTTACATGTTCTACAAGAGCATTACTGAGATCAGCTTTCAGCTTAGTAAACACTTCCACAAAGGAGCTGCCAAATCAAAAAACTCCATTAAAAAGGCCACAAAACTTATTAATTAGGTTGATTTTATTTTTTTGAAATTTGTATTTTACTATCACAAATTGAAGGGCGAAAACAATCTTGCAAACATGAGCTCAAGAGCTCGACGACCGAGCTTGCGAGAGCAAGCGATTGTTGTGGAAGCTTGCGATTAAAGGCCACATAAATTAAGTCTACTTAATAAGTTCGTATTTAATTTTTGTTAAATATGTTCAAGCAATCAAAAATCAAAACAAAACACTTGGCAGTGTGGCCATAGCTTAGGCAGGTTTCTCAAATCTGGCCACACTGGGCCGAATCAAACGAATCGGCTCACTTGGTATTTTTGTTTTGACAGTTATTTTATGGAAGTGTATACTAAGCTTTGACTACGCTGCACAGTGGTTCGTAGACTATAATTAGACCCCGGATTTGATATTTTGCTTAAGTTCTATGTGATGAACGCCAAATTTTGCATTGCTGGTGGTTTGAAGCTTTGGCACATATTGCATACTTAATATATCAAGTGATTCTAGGGTTTTTTGGCATAGTAAGCAGGTGCTAAGTAGGGCCAAAGGAAGCTTAAAGAAGTGCTTGGGTGTCCTATCGTGGTCCTCTTCTGTGAAAAAGGGTCTTTTCATCCATAATACAAACTTTTAAAGAGTTTAAGGAGATGTTCAGTGGTGCCTCTTTGTCGTTGCCAGTGCTATTTAACATTTGAATACTCCCATGTCTAGAAAGCACTGTTAATCATGATGTGAATACAATGTAAGATTTGTCTGTACGACCAACAATTTCAGACTTTTACAAATATATTGGGCGGTCAATACTCGGGCGGGTCAATTTTCTTTCGCAAAAAGAATCGGAATCTACTAAGGATTCTAAGAAAATGTTACCATGAAACTGCATATTTGTCTAAAATCAATTGATTCAAGATCTGAGAATTCTTCGTAGATTCCGATTCTGGAGGACGCTTATCAAGTGTTTTTTGACTCGAACAAATTGACTCGCCCTAATACACACACATTTATGATGTGGGTGAAAAAAAGTGTTGAATTGCATACATTTAAGCTAGCAATGGTCATGCCTGGTCCGCAGGAGAGTGAAACTAGAGTTCTTGCGGGCACGTCTCAAGGCAATGTTTGATACTTTAACAGCAACAGACTGAAATAATGTGGACTGAATTGAGAGCCCAAAGTCATGCCTATATAATTGAATTACTCTAAGCTGGCGGAAACGATTTGGCAAAGTGTATGCACCAACTCCTATGCAATATATGATATTTGAAGTAATTGGTGTAACCTCAAAATAAGAATTTGGTTCGTGCCTTTTTTTGGGTTTTCAACATGACTTACTAAGCGTTAAATTGTCATTAAATGGTTTCATTTATAACAACTAAAACCCCCCGTTTGAATGCATTTATGCAAACAGGGGAGAGTATCTCTCGCACTAAAAACGGCAAGGCCATGGGGACACACACCCACAAAGGCGACTGTCTGTTTCTACGCTTCCTCTTGATGTTTTTGCGCGCATTCTGCTTTAAAATTCCCAAACGGTTATGCCACCGCTGGCATGGAGACACTGTTGAGAAACGTCCAGTTGGTAGTCATTGATCGCTGATGATATAGGGTGGTTCCTCTTGAAACAGCTGTACGATCTACCAGCCGCCTTTGTGGTGTAGTGTCTCCGTCTAAAGTGAAGCGAAAGCATAACATGACCTCGAGCCGGCAAAAAAACTGCAGATGTAAAATAATTAGGATAAGTTTTATGGGCTAATGTAGCCATAATATTTGTTATCCGTGAACAAATTATCGGTCACCATTATATTACTTGCAGAAGCCCATGATATTGATATTATCGGCAACGTGCGGCAAGCAAGGCTTTCTCACAGATAAGCGGTCAAAACTCACGGGCTTAGCGGAAAATGAGGTAAAGAAAATGTTCATATTACACAGCGCAACAGGGATTTTGGTTCAGCCGCTTCGATGCTACATTATAATTCAGTTTTGTCCACAGATCCCGGTTTGCCGCCATCAGCTCGTGTTTTAACAATATAGCGGAGAATTCATTTTGCAGAGTTTTCACACTCAAATAAATTATAAAGGTCCCTTCGGTCAAACATTTTTGTACTTATGAGTCTTATGGGACAGGACACATATCAATGTAAACTAAACAAATTAAGCGAGCTGCAATAGTTAGACCGAAAGTGTCCAAATTGGACTGTGAAGGGAACTTTTCTGAGTGTATGGCAATTTCATTAAATTTTATCGTCATGTACAAGCCGCTCTGGCTCTTATGACTCTAAAGACCCTGAAGCATGGATGTTGATGGTTAATTTCATACCCGAATGAACCACGAATCGTTTGAGCTCTATGGGGACACAGATCTACTCAAGCGCACAAAGCAACAGCGGCTGCTCCGGGTGAAGCGAAGCTCCTGCAAATAAAGTGTACAAACGGAATTCGAAAGACTTTGGAAACAGTCCCCAAGCGGGGACGTGCGAAGCTGAGATGAAAGACCAGGTGCCCAGGTGATATTGGGGAGCTTGACTTGACCCATTGATGCCAGCTAGCACAAGATAGAGGCGGGAGTGGCGGGAGACAATTCCAGCGGCCGAGACCGTCAAGCGGTTGTGACTCAAATGTCCGGCCAAAGAGTTAGAAGAAGAAGTGTAAAATTGAAATGTTATATTGTACGGAAAACCTTCTTAAAAACTGCAATTCATGCCTTCATTGTTCGCCTTACTAGCTTCGTTGTTTAGTCTGTTTTCGGCGATTTTAAAAATGCCATGTTCCTTGTTTTTGTCCATCTGTTCGAAATATGATTTCGCAAAAAGCCCGGGGTCTATTCATGTGCAAGCGCGAAATTTGATTCGCCATCGAGCCACTGTGCACCAACCAATGGAGTCGTGGGTGAAACCAAGCTTGATATAGGTATAATATAATCGCAATTCTCAATTTCTTACTGACACTAGAGGCATGCAAAGTAAAGCATATACATATAGTTGCAAAATCAAAAGATCAGAAAGCATAAATAAAACAAACTGCTCAAACCAACGATAATAATAGGGATGAACGAGCAGATGTGCATGTTTCACTTAAGAGTCAGATGAGAAAGTAAGGAGGCAGGTCCTGGACAGAGCGACTACTGCCCATGAGGATAGATGTAAAGCAACATTTAACTGCAGTCGAGTATGTGGACAAACAGACGTTATTTGATCCGATTCCCCACTACGTTGGCAGACACAGGTAGGCATTGAAATAATCCGAATTCGCTGAGACCCCACTTCGAATATTTCCGCGACGCAGAGTGCACACATGTGGAGGAGACATTAATGGATTTCTCGGTTCGATTGTTCTTGACAGTTAGTAATCTAAGCCTATTTACAAAAGGTGACATTAACATGCAAGCAGGAAAGAAGAGAGGGAAGAGAGAGGCAGACGAGTCAGTGTAGTGGGCGGGGAAATTGCATGCAGTACAAGTTCGTGTAGATAGATGCTCGTACAAGGCCAGCCAGACTAGTCTATCTAAAAAATCAAAAATCGCCTGTAGTTGTTTGAAAATAGAAGACTAAATTGGAGACCCCACCGAGTGCTTATATACCCAGCACGCACGTACGTTAATGTTCATATTTATGTATACACATGGACGATGTAAATCAGCGGTGGCCACCAAAATCAAACAGAAGGGCCACCGGTTGCCAGTATTTGAGGTAATACAAACTATATTGTAGAATGATGACAACAGCAAATGCGGATTCTCTGGCTGCACTAGAAGCCGAGAGCGACAATAAAACGGAGTCTGACCCACCAACCGAAGTGGAGTGCTAAGGATTGAAGGCAACTGGTTCTGTTAAAATCGATTTCAAAGCACTATTGATAAAGGGCAAGCAGCATTTAAAATGTATAGGTGAATATAATGTGATATTTTTTCGTAAGCTGGATGTGTTACTCTATTTGCACTGTACCAAAGGTACACAGAGTGTATTAAGTTTGTTCAAAAGTATGCCTGAATCAAGCATCTCGGACCCTATAAAGTATATATATTCTAGATCAGCATCAATAACCGAGTCGATATAGCCATGTCCGACTGTCTGTCTGTCCGTATGAACGCACAGATATCAGAGATGGTAAGAGATAAAGAATAAAAACTTCTTAAGATCAAGTTTATCTTCAATTTTCGCCTAAAACGTCGTATCTCCCACAGTTTTGAACATAAAAGGCTCGTACCATTTGGGCATACTTAGTTATTCGGGGAAGATCGGATGAACGACTGATGTGTTACAGGGAAAACAAACATTTAGGCAGCACTCACAAACTTCGAGTTTCTTAATTGTTTAGTACTCTGAACTACGAAAAATGTATTTTGAGTACGTTGCTTAAGGGCTTAATAAATTAAACAACTACCACGACGAAGTTACTTCGAAAACTAGGTCGCTAAATAATGATATCCTTAAGATATGATCAGCTAGATTGATCACTTTCACTGGTCATTTGTAGTCTTACGGTGTGAAATTACTTTAATAAGCTTTTGAGTTATTGAAAGTTTTAATTTTTCATATTATTGATTTACCGGCATGTTCCGGTTTTCACTTTAGTGAATTCGAATTTAATACATGTGTCATTTTTTGGTGATCAATCAAGATAATCTGTATCAAACCTTTAAATTTGTACTTCCTTTTAATAGGATGAACTCAAAATGCAAGGTTTTATGCCGATTTAATTTATAAATTTTATACAACAACCACTTCACCAAACAGGCCTGTTAGATATTTTGAGATATATCAGCGATGCAAACCGCTTCTGAACCGAACCGAACCGCTTATTCCAGCTAGTGAACCGAACCGCAAACCGAACCGGCTTCCTACCAGAATTGCTAAACCGAACCGAAAACCACAAAAGAAAACGGTTCGGTTTGGTTTAGCTCTCCGACGACTTTTAACTGGAATCGCTTTCCCCTAGCCAATGTTTTTAATTAATTTGGGAATTTAAATCGATTCCAGATGATAATTTTTATACATTTCGTTCGATCCTCTACATAGGATGAGTTGACACAAATTTTACAACTTGTAATACTGTAAGTCTTCTGCAATGGCCCGCCCATCTCTTAATATTCCTGTCATCAATCCGTCTTTTTCCCCTAGTAGACAACATTTTCAATTCAATCTTCTTTACCTTAATTCAATTTTAGACAAGAGAGTTTTATTTCGTATAATATGTTGAATAGGGTATGTAAGATGCATGGAACGTATTCTTTTCTAGCCGACATTCTCTCTTTTTGAAGGGCATACCTCTAGGAATTTACATACGAATTTCAGTAATGTCGGAATAAACAATGCACATTCTTCTAATGATTTTAAAGACATTCAAATGGATTAGAAGAATAAAATTTCAAAATTGTTCGAAAAGTACCATTTCTACAGAAATCTTAATATTTCATAATGTGTCTTTGTGAACCACTGAACCGAACCGAAACCGCGGTTCAGTTAGCTCCAAAAACCATGTAATGAACCGAACCGGCGGTTCAGAAATTGTGTGAACCACTGAACCGAACCAGTTAATATTTTCGAGTGGTTTGCATCCCTGAGATATATCGACAAACCTACTCTGTACCCCTCAAGCTTAAGAGTGTGAAGTGCTGCCCATCAAAATTGTTTATTTTCCTTAGAGCTTGACTAACGTTCGTCCGATCTTAATCATTTCTTTGGCGGATCGATACTAAATGATGATTACTAAATATTTTCAGGAACCTCGAACCGTGTATCTTAAAATCTGCGCTTAACGTTCTTTACATTTCGAGAATAAGCTTGATCGGCCTGCAAGTATATCTCTTACCAATTGCTACCACAATTCTTCTCCATCTTTACAGCTGAAATATTCTGTTAGCATGCAAGTATGCCAGCAAAGAGGTGAGTATACCGTCTGCACAGATTCACTTTCCTCATTACAAGCTATTAATAACACAAATACACAAAACTACTACACTAATTCAATTCCATTAAATTAATAATATATATTAGCTTTTCATTTAAACGCTGTTGAAAAGTCCATCATTGACTTTGGGATTGTTAAAAAAAAAGAAATTTTGCCTGGCGGCGCCAAGAAGAGAGGCTATAATTAATGCGACTGCATGGCGCCAGTTCTCAGAAAGTAACTCTCGGAGCCATGACAGCAAGCGCATGCCCATTGCTGATTTCAGATATTGCTTTGCTTTAAATCTGATCTCTTAAGTGTGTCCCGCAGCGTTGTAGAACAAAATCGTGTCGATTTTATGGCTGGGACTACAGAAAACCAAAACATAAGCAAGCAAGATCCTAAAGTCTGAAATCTTACTTTGGCAGATGAATTTAGCACTGATTGAATAAAATGTTTTCCATACAAAATTTAAATCGTTATATTTCAACTTTTGTTTTCGGTCAAAAACGATTTTTATTAGTTTGAGAGATTTTGAGAGCTGCCAAAATTTTCATTTAATCAAGCCCAAAATCAAATTGTATAAAAAGCTGTGTGAAAGCTTTGGCCTCGCGCGACCTAGGAATTAATTTTAGACCTATGGTATCTATGGTTACTAACATCCCACATATTTATTGACTGTCCAATAAACCAACCAGCAAGAAAGAATCAAATTTCTCAAACCATCAATTTATGAATTAACATCATTCAGAATTATCCACCCAACTATAGAATTTCTCAAAGTCACAAATATCTACCACCTAGTACAGTTTTTAGCCAAAAAGCCTACTCAAATCACATTAGAGAAACCCTCTTACGTACTCCCACACGAATACCCTACACTCATAAAAAAATCGCCCTGAAAACCAGAAATTCTCCTATGAAATCCGCTCTAAATCCATTCATCCTATAATTCTGAAACTTTGTAAATTTTCCATAAATGAGAATATATTTTTCTTAATTTTAGCGTGAATCGCCTTAGGTCGGATTTCATAGGTGAATTTCTAGTTTTCAGCGCGAATGTTTTATGAGTGTATAAAAATATAATTTAGTTTCAAAAATGTACATAATAAGGCTTTAATGCTTTAGTTACAATTGCTTAGTTTTTAATGTTGCGATTTATTTGTAGTTTCGCGATGATTTCTTCATGGTAATAAAAAAGTCTCTTACTTTCAGATGGACATGGCTATATCGACTCTGCTGCTGACGCTGATCAAGAATATAAATATGGGCTCGAAGATGCTTTCTTCCAGATGTTAGGTACTTTTGCACTTACTTAATATACTCTGTGTATCTTTGGTACAGAAATCTACAAGAAGAAATACGCAAAAAACAATGCCATATTTTTTAGCAGCAACTGCTATATACCTGGTGGAAAACATCAGACCAATTTTATAATACTTTCTGCAAGAGTATAACTAGCAGGGTTGTGCCTCTGGCATTACTCTCCTCAATTGGCATTAAATCTGGCAGAGCAAATTCAAATATCTTAAGTGGGAGTTATATATTTGAGCTCCGACTAAAATATTTTGAATTGGCATTGAAATGAAATAATTTCAATTCAAAATTCTGAATTGACATTGAAATTATTTTAATTCATTCAATTTTGAACTGCCATTTTGATTATAATTCAATTTTCACCAAAAATATCAATGCTAATTAAGATGATTGCATTTTAAAATGATATTATTATATTCCAGTGCCAATTCAGCATTTTGAATTGGAAACACCCTAAAGAAATATCTTTTAATGCCAACTAAGAATCTTTGACTTGAGCTACATCAGTTCAAAGACAACTCAAAAAATTGTAATCGGAATTGGAATTTTATAATTGGCATTATAAATTATTTTTAGAATTATCATGGTTCTATTCAGCAGATGGTTCTGATTACCGACTACTGATTAGCTGACCTCATCGGTATTCGCTCTCTCCAATTATACTTCTGGTCGATTTTCCAGGCCGATTCCAGACGCCTGTTGTGCAAAGTGCTTAGCAATTGCAATCTAACAACAGGTTGGGTGTTGCCGCTTGGTTCAAATACCTGGATCTGGCGTCATAATCTAATAAGGACTTGCTTGTCTGTCTTCATAGCCGTTTGAACCTGTTCACTTGCTTTTGGGGTTATGAAAGCCGTCAGAGCCTGTGCACTTAGACTTAGACTTTTGCCCAGGATATAAACAAAAAGTATATGGGGAACCGGATCACAGAGATGTTGTTACATGTCTCTTCTTTTGACGGCCATCATCTAGCATCTCTGTTCGCACAGTGTTTCACAGTGGAGGGCTGGATTAGTTGGGACCAGTGAGTGTGTGTGGGTTGCCTGATTGATGTGTGATTTTTGATTTCGTATGCGATGCTCAAGCGAAATACAATGTGTGTGTGTTTCAAATGTGTAATAAATTAATGTTTCTTGAACTCGAGAGTGAATATCTGGTATACAGTTAAGTAGGTCAACTGGAGTACGTGCCGTTGGTACTGGAGGTGTGTAGACCGCGTGTGTGGGCATACAGTAACGAAACGCAGCTGGTCCATCCGCGTCCGATGTTGCCTTGGATGTGGCCTGGTCTGCCGTGCCGCCTGCGAATCCATGACCGGCGGCAGCAGCGGCTTCGCCACCATGCTCTCCCGCACCATCGCCGGCTTCCTTAATTGCCTTTACTTTATCCGCTTTGACATGTGTGCGTAGCTAGATGGATTGGGCATACAAACACATACATACGTACTTTTATACATGGAACCAACAATTGAGCAATTTCATTGATGTAACTAGGGCAAACCTGATCCTGCTTCATCAAAGTAACTTTGTGTGTGTATGTGTGTCGCGGTTCTATGTGGCGAGTTGTTCAAATAAGCCCCGGATCGGGTGGTGTTGACAATCTTTCAGGGTTCAGAACATACGGACAGGCTAAGAGTCTTACGAAAAACTGCAATAGATTCAATCAGCTCAATCGACAATGAAGTTGTCCTGATATTCTCGCTCTACCGAAAGCCATCCGGTCTACACCTTCACTGTGTTCCGGGCAACGAGCAACCCGGACCTACGTATCATCATCTATACATCATCTTACATACTTGTGGACTGCACTACGGCGTAGATAGGGGGAAACTTAAAAAAAGATCGTTAGAAATTAGATATGCAGGAAGTAGAGGACTATAAGGAGATCGATCCGCGTGTGTACGGGTAGAAAAACATACAACACACACATACATATACAGATACAGTTGGCAGAAATACAAATAGCAATCGTATGATACACGCAGTTGGTTAACACAGAAATATACATATTTAGAAATCGAAGTACGACATCAATCTAAAATATTAGCAAGTTCCACTCAGTTTTGCCATGTAGAGGGATACAGCCAGGAATGTGTGTACACATATTCCCAGCTGTATCTGCACTCAACTATACTTATCTGTACTTTGCGAGATAGTGCCAAAACGATGTCGCCAAGTGGCCACAATGACATCGCAACTTACTTCGCCGTAGTGCTCCTCGTTTTGTTGCAGCAGGTCCACGCACAGCTCGGCCAGGTGTATCAAGTCCTCCAGTTTTTTCGGAGGCGGCACAATAATTTCACCGCGCAAGTCCTCTGTGAAACAAGGTCAGTTTAGAGGCTCCAGGTGGCGAGACGAGCAGGCCATACGCACCTTCAATTTTGGCCTTATTTGAGAGTCGTGTGTAATTCACCAACGCGGCCGTCTCCAGGCTCTTCTTGATCATTTGGCGCACCTCCTCGGGTGGCACCGGCGTAACAATGTCTTTCATGAGAACGCGCTCCAGCAGCGACAGAGTGGCCTTGAGGGCGCCCTCGGGGCGGCCAAATGGAAAGCAGTATCGAAAATTTGTAATTTGAAACTCGAGCAGCTGCCGCAGGCGATCCTTGATCTCAGCGAACTTCTCCTTCTCCTCGTGGGTGATGCTGCCGACGCCGTCGGGTCTGTGAGAAATGAGAGTTAAGACTTCCAAACAGTGGGTGCAGGCACTTCCGCATATCACCTATTGCCATGCACATGACTGGCGCAGAAAGCGAACGAGTAATGGATCAGGGTCGGGTCTATCATGTGCTGTTTTTCGGCGCGGTCCAACAGGTCAGAGAGGTAGCACAAGTGTCTGTAGCATCCTCGCACTCCATATCGAGCACAATACTCGTCCAGGACAAACACCTGTCCGGGACTAAACCAGCCCTGCGGATAGCAACGAAATGCAACAATTAGAATCTCCTTCTCCTCCTGCTCGTTTGTACTCACCAAAGATGCGTACGGGTCGTTCAGGCGATATTCAAGTGTTAGATTTTGCAGAGTTTTGAACAGGGTCGCATGGTCAAACGTACAAGGATCAGCGCTTATGTAGTCCTCCATGCCATGCTTGCGTGCTTTGTCCGCATCTAATATGGATTAAATGAGATATTTACTGAGTTCTGCTCTTATAGTCTCTGCTCGCTCATACGCACAGTGGGCGATTTGGCCAGTCTATTATTATTATTAGTATCCGCCAAATGAACAAAGTCTTAGCTGGCTACACCAACCTTAACCCAAATTATAACAAAATGATCTTAATGATCGATTTGTTGGAGTTGAAGTGAACTTGGGCAAGGAGTGAAAGTTTTCCACATATAGGTTCATGAATAGTGATTGTGGCCAAAGGGTTGAAAAGATCTAAGACTCATACCTGGTCAATGCAAAGCTGATCTTGCCCAACAAGAAAGGACAATCGAGCCTCTTTATCTGAATTGCACCAGAGGGATTTCAACTAAATGAAGCAAATTTTAACTTGGAACGCACAAATGCAGAAAAAGGGCTAAACCTGGTGTAAGGGTCCTTAAATTGGCTGGAGTCGCGCTTAACAAATCCAAACATAGAGTATGCTTTACTCAAAGTATAGTTGAAGTGCTCATAAAGTTTTATTGGCAATATAGAGAGAATTTGATGGGATTAAGCGGAGGTAAGTTGTGGGTACACCATGAGCCGACCCTATTTTGGTCTTGTGGCAACAGGCGACTATCATTAAGGATTCTGATGGAACCAAAAATTTAAAGATCAACAGCATACTTATAGCAGAAACTCAGAGTCTTGAATATTCACTTAACAAATATACTGAAAAGTTAGGGCCCAAGCGCACGAATATCTGTAACCGGGAGAAGGAAACATTGCAGACCCCATAAGGTATATGTATTCTAGATCAGCATGAACATTGAGTCGATATAGTCATGTCCGTCTGTTTGTATGAACGCGTCGATCTCAGAGACTATAAGAGTTAGAGCCACAAATTTTTGCCTGAAGGTAGGTGTATACCGTACGCAGATCAAAGCAACTCAACAGAGAATTTTGAAGTCGGGACACTCGACTGCAGCGCCCTTACTTGTTCAAAGGAGCCATTTAGTGTGATGAATTACTACAAACAAAAACCATAATTTCCTTTAAGGAACTACGTTCAATAATTTAAATTTTAAAAATATTTTTTCAAAATATTATTGTTTTAGCCGGCTCGAGGTCAGGTGTATTTTTTGTGCTCGTTCTGTCAAAATATCAAAACAAACACATTCTCCTCTTTCTTCCTTTAACTCCGATATATTTCGAACCCCGTCGGGATTCGTCTTCAGGGAATGAGGCCATTGATTTAGGAGTAAAATTCGATTCAAAATTTCTCTTTAATGAGCACCTTAATTATATTTTGCCTAAAGCCTATTCCATGTTTGGCTTTGTTAAACGCCATTCCAGCCCATTTAAGGACCCTTACACTAGGTTGAGCCTTTATTTTGCATTTGTGCGTTCTAAGTTAGAGTATGCTTCTCTTATTTGGAACCCTTCTAGTGCAATTCATATAAAGAGGCTCGAAAGGGTACAGAAAAAATTTCTGAAATTTGCTCTTCTACCGCTCAATTTTTCTGACCCTCTGCCGCCATATATCAGTAGGTGTGCCCTGTTGCATCTCTCAACCCTAGAAGATCGGAGAACTATTGCGTCACTAATGTTTTTGAAGGACCTTGTTTTAGGTTGTCTTGATTGTGTTTTTTTATTAAATAAGATAGGTTTTAGTGTACCAAGTAGGAGTCTTAGATCTTTTCAACCCTTTTCCCACCATATTTCCCGAACCAACTACTCCCTTAATGAACCTTTGCGTAGAGCTCTCGGAAATTTTAACTCCTTGCCCGTTAGCATGCGCTTTGACTTCGACTCCAACAAATCGACAATCAAGATGCTACTGGCTGAATATTTTTCCTCAATTAGGCAATAAATTGTTTGTTTATTTTTAAGTTTAGGTTAATATTAGTGTAGCCAGTTACCATTTGGCGAATAAATGAATAAATTAAATCATGGAAAAGCCTAATAATCGAACATGTAAGAATTTTGGAGTCGAATATCACTTAAAACGAAAAAAATTTTCTCAATATGCCATAGTCATCCGATTTTGACAAAACCTTGTAGAATTGTGTGAAAGCACATCAATTGTGTTTTTGGGGTTCGCGAACCGGACCATGAACCAGGCGGCTTACATTTTTGACTCCGCGAACCTGAACCCGAACCGGACCACTTTTTCGAAAAACGCGGTTCGGTTCACCAAGTTAAGTAAGTTAAGTACAAATCTCTGGAGATGTAAGTATACAAATTTACATTTTTAACTAAGCGTGGAGGATATTTAATGTAGAGTTCGCACACTTTTTAAGAAACTCCGTACTCACACCATATTAAATCTATTGCATATAGAAAAACTAAAAAAAAACAGTGCTAGACTGTGTGACGCGATGGAACTTAACTTATAAAATGTGCGAACGCTTACTAGCGCTTAAAGATTTCTGCAACATCAGAATGGAACGTTGTTCAAAATATATGTAGTTTGCTGCAGCCAATTTAAAAAACATCGTTAAAACTGCAGGATTCACAATTACTACCAAGTGATTTTTATTACGCTTCATTTCATGGTTTTCATGTCGAGCAATTGTTCGCAATTCTCCAGCAAAACATTGTTTATTACTTTCTAAGTGCCTCGACAAACGTTCTTCTATTATGAGCTCTGTACCAATATTGGCTGCTGTGTTCTTAGACCCAAGGTTCGAACCAGAACCTTGGGTTCAGGGGTTCCAAGAACCAGTCCGCGAACCGAACCTTGGATTTTACAATGGGTTCGAACCCCCGGACCGAACCTCCTGGAGAATTTTTGAGGTTTGCAGCAACAGTTCCAACAAAACTAGGAACTAGTTTTTCGACGGATCGATCCTATGACAGATATTTGTTATAGTCATCCGATCCGGCAGCGTATTTGTGCTAAAAGCTTCATGCAATGTTTGGTGAAGAAAGCTTTAAACTGACGGAGAAGATAACATTGAAACAGCCGGACGGACGGGCTTGGCTATATCCAATCAGCTCGTCATGCTAATCAAAAGTAAGTTCTCCGAGTCCGAATCGGATTCTTCTTTTTCTATAGGATAATCCAAAGAATGTCAAAGAAAAAGGCTTTGCTGGAGTTTTTGGTGTACTTTTGCTCAATCTTGGTACAAGTGCATGCGAAGAAACTAATAGAGTTCATGAGATCCTCCATCATATTGAACCTCGAAATTTTGCAGGAATGTTCATACCGAAGAAGATTTGTGCTTCCAAGTGATGGGTTCGAAAGCTCACAGCTGATCAATGATACCAACTTCATCATCAAACTGTCAGATGTGCGTTAAGTTACGTTTCGCTAGATCTGCCAAATCGGCCACTGTGATGTGGACAGCCAGAAGTACATGTTTGATTTAACTACAGTTTCGATACATACCACCTTGGATTTTCGACATCGCCGAGTTTTTGTCCTGTGTAATTGGCGGCGTCGGCTTGTGCGATTGGCCTGTCGCCCTGTACATGGCCATTACCCAGAGGCTGCACTCGTTCTCATCGTCGCAGGCAAAGGAAATGCTGTCACCCTCTCGCACAGCGTTGAAGAAGAACCGCCCTCCATTCAAGTCAATGCCGAACATCAGATTCGCTAGAGAAATTATACCATATTCTATTTGTCTCACAAGAAAGATGGCAACTTTTACCGCTGGCTGCTTCAATGTAGTCCACAGTATACCCATCTAGCTGCATCATTTCGGACGGCTCGGACTTCTTTTCCTTATAGCTACACATGGCAAAGGTGTACTGCGAGACTTGAACCAAGACGAAGTAGCGTCGCTTCCACTTCTTCCATACCGACTTCCCAATGGCGTAGAGGTGCCTGCAGTTAACGAATGAGCTTCACGGCTCCACCAAAATGCTTGCTTTCCACTTACCCACAATGCTTCATGTTCAAGGGCTTGTCGAGCCGGCACCCTATCTTAATGCGTAGATCTTGATCCGGCAGGTTCTTCGGTATGATCATACGGTGCCATTCAGGCGACTATGGACAGAGGGGCCAAAGATGTTTACTTGTTGCACACTACTTACTTACTCATTTCTGTAGCTCACTTTGGATGACAACGGTGTTGGCTTTAAGGTAACTTTTCCCAACTCTTTGTCCTCCAGCGCCAGCATTCCTGGATTTTCCGTATAGAGCTTCACCTTGACCACTGGCAATGGGTGAGTAGTTGTAAAGTCGCCTTGGGTATCCCACCTACGAGAAAATGGGGTATACACGGGGGATTCGACCTAAAGTACATTTTACTCACATTGGCTTTGAGGCCTCTGCTTGATCCGTTTGAAGTTTTTCGCCATTTTCCACTTCCATGGTGCAATACACAATGCGATTGGGAGCGAGCGACTTAAGGCCTTTCACCTCCATCACGATAACCTCCAATTGAAAAGTCAGCACGACGTCCAATTTGGTCAATTGTGTGGTACCGTCCTCCGAGTCACCCTCCAGCTTAGACAGCGACCCATGGGAGCGCAATATCATTTTTCTTTATTTGGATAAATGGATAATATTGTTATTTAATCCAATATTTTCTAAGGCCAGGTCTCAAAACCCTTTGTTCAAAACGGTTACAAAGAATTAATTACATTTTATATTGGTTGCACCATGGAAAATCCATTCCAATTCAAACATTTTATAATCAATTTGTTCTATTTTCTGGCTTGAAATGAAGCATTTTACATATGCGATTAAAAGCATTACTTCGGCAAAGCTGCTAATACTCTAAGTGGTCAATGCATAAATGCCCCAAATCCGCGAATCAAGGCTTAGTTGGTGAAACCGAAGACCCAGTTTGGACTATTTTTTAGTCTTGTTAAGGCCCTAAATGGAGTGGTTCGTCTGAGGGCCATCAAATAGCCCATTTTGCCATCATAATTTTAGTACAAGAATATTCAAGAAATTAGGTTTAAATCCCTCTATAGGTACCCCATCCAATTGTGCGTTTAAAGCGAATTTCTAATATTGTCTTTCTAATGATCCCCTGCGATGAAGTTCGACGTGAATGGGACAACATCTTTTTACACTTGCCTCCCGCCCACTCATTTGGAAAGTACGTTATATCTCCACCAATTTAATGGATAGAAGGTTCGAACCCTTGGACATATTTGGTACACAACATTATTAATCGATCCATCAAAGGATTCGTAAAGATCGGATGAACGATGGCACGATACATTTAGATTCGAAAAGATTGGTTTGAAAAATAGTAAGAAAACCTTGTACCAAAGATTATACAATGAATAGATCGGACATGTCATACAAAGCAAAATTCTCTATGGCGGGTCCTGCCAGTGGGACCCGCATTTTTCACAAGCTGTTCATTTATTTGGGAATTGTCATCGCATCAACAACTGGCCTGCATAGCTAAAAATCGGTTGGGTGGTGAGTCGCGCGTTGCAGGGCGCTGGGGTAGTGGTTCGAATCACTTCAGCACCTTGAATTTTTTTTTTTTAAACTTAATTTATTGAATTTTTTTTTGGTTTATATATATTTTTTTTTTTTTTTTATATATAGTATATGACATTTGACTTGTTTTTATACCCTGTTCCCATTGAAAATGGGAAAAGGGGGATCATGAAGTTGTGCGAATGTATGTAACAGGGAGAAGGAAAATTTTCCGACCCCATAAAGTATATATATTCTTGATCAGCATGAACAGCCGAGTCGATATAGCCATGTCCGTCTGTCCGTCTGTCCGTCTGTCCGTCTGTCCGTCTGTCCGTCCGTCCGTCCGTCCGTCCGTCCGTCTGTCCGTCTGTCCGTCTGTCTGTCTGTATGAACGCGTCGATCTCAGAGACTATAAGAGATAGAGCCACAAATTTTTGCACGAAGGTAGATTTATGCTGTACGCAGATCAAGTTTGTTTCAGATTTGGAAAATTCCCACCCGTCCCCCTTTTATCCCCAAAAAACCAAGACCTCCTCTAGAAATTCTAGACCTAAACAACCGTCAGATCCACAATTTTCAAGTTAGAGCCTCGTGGTTTAGTATACATCAAGCTAGGCCCAATATCTATCTATTCTGAAAAGTACAATCAGATCGGACCAAAAACACCGGAGTTATAAGCGAAACAGTTGAGCTGATAAGAGCAGTTGTTGATCAGGACTAGAAAAGTATTGCCTACATTTAGGATGACATCTTCAAAAATTCAAAAACAAATAAATGAAAATAAATGAACAGGGTATTTTGTGGTCGGGAAACTCGACTGCAGCGCCCTTACTTGTTTTTAATGTTTATGTGCATCAGTTCGAATTTTGTATGGAAGCGCATTGTTTGCAGCTAGAAATATTGCTCAGCTCAAATGCTCGAATTCCAATCAGCGACAGGATTATTTTTTTACTTTTAAAATTTTATTTTTCTTTATACGAATACTAATCCCTAAATGGGCATTTCCACCTAAAGGTCCACCCTAGACTAGAAAACTAAAAGTACTTAATAACTCAATTTTTTATAATATTTTCTTCGGGAAACAATTAAATTAAACTAGTGTACGCCAATCTTACATTTATTCATAACCCATTTCGAGATTTTTGAATGCAAAGTCGGGTAAGCACAATTTTTCTTATTATACCCTTGCAAAGGGTATTATAATTTTGCCCAGAAGTTTGCAACGAATAGAAATATTCATTTCCGACCCCATAAACTATATATATTCTTGATCAGGGTGACGAGCTGAGTCCATTGAGCTTTGTCCGTCCGTCTGTCCGTCCGTCCGTCTGTCCGTCTGTCTGTCTGTCTGTTTCTACGGGAACTAGTCTCTCAGTTTTGAAGCTATCGATCTGAAATTTTGCACAGAGTCTTCTTTTTGCTGCACACTACTAATATGTCGGAACCGACCGGATCGGATGACTATATCTCATAGCTCCCATAGGAACAATCGGTCGTAAAACTAGTTTTAGTATGAACAACTTTTTTCTTTTCAATGGAAACGTCTCCAAACTTTGTAATCGTAGGTTTTATATGTTTTTTTATAATCCTACCAAGTTTTATTAAAATCGGACAACTATATGGTATAGCTGCCATACAAAAGATAGGTGTGAAAAACAGTCTTAGTTAGAAAAACTTTTTGGTTTTTAATGGTAGCATCCTGCAATTTTGTATTTGTTTGTTTCTAGTGCTTTTACATAATTCTACAAGTTTTTGTCCAAATCGGATGACTATATCATATAGCTCCCCTACGAACGATCGGTCGACAAATGGGAAAAAGCGTATTTTTTGAAAATATTTAAGCGAGCACTTGCAAGGGTTTAAAAACTTCCGCACAGACGAAGTTAGCTTGGCTTTCTCGTTTTTATTGCCTTCTGCTAGTTTTTTTCTTAAAAAGGTTCCTACAGATTTCATTGAATTTTAATATCTAAAATCTTTCTGTGGGTACAATAAGTTAATGAAGATTACATAAGAAACCAAGACAGACTATTTGATTGTAATTCACTGTAAGCTTTTGCTTTGTATGATAACAGAAACCGCATCAATTTCATGATGAAAAAATATGTCCTGTGCGGACTGTCCCGTGCAAAAGTGCTTAAAATGAAATTTTGAAAAAAGTATAGTTCATTTTGTGGTAAAATCAAAACCATTTTAAAGAGTCATCAATGCACAACATTCTAAAATTAGTCACATTAAAATATTCGCATTAAAGGTTCGCTGAAATCGAAGTTTGAATTGACGCCTTGGTTTTTTGCAATTATCTTGGAAGGTTTCTAAGTGGAAAAAATGCCCGAGAAATGGTCCAAAAACCGCGAAAAATAACAAAATTAAACCGCTCATCCGATTGCGATGAATCTTTAGGACGCTTGCAAGCGAAAATTTATTAGGTCCAAAACCAAAAAAAAAGTGTAAATAATTTTATCATTCATTTCAAAAACCTTTCCTACGCCAGTGGGATTCGAACCCTCCCATCGTAAGAATCGGTAGAGACTGCGATTCAGCACTCTACCCGTTGAGCTATGAAGCCAGCTGTTTAGGCAGCGAAAATTTACAAATAACTGCAGTCGGTCCACGGGTTGTATTGCCTAATTCGGGTTCATACAATGAAATTGAAAAATGTGACTTCTTCAAATCAGATCCTGCTATGAGTTCGTTCAGGTGTGTATCCCGAATTCCAAAAATAGACTCAGTCAACCACTTTTGTGCTATCCCGCCCTCTTCTCCTGCTCTCATTTTTTTGCCATGCGCTCTCTCAAATGTTCTAAAAATAGCATGAGTCAACCCCTTGTGTGCTTTCCCCCCGCACCACGAAACGCGAAAATAAAGTTGGTTCAATTTTGGTAGTCATGTCGCTTCTATGTATTGTATATTCTTTGGTTGTACCGAATTAACCGAAAGCAAAGATTTATAGATGACGCATGTGAAACAAAAAACGTTTGTTCCTGGTAGCTGACATTGGCTACCAATTTTTGCTTGTCTGTCTTCACGTGGAGGCATATATTGGAATTAAGCTACGAAATTATGTAATAGGCTTTGGCTGATTGGTTGGGCTAGATGCCTTTCATTTTAAATTTGTTGGTTCGAATACTGGTGGAGACTAGCTTTCTTTACTTTTTTGTATTTATAATATATGTTGTTTAATTGATTTTTTATTTGCCAGCAATTATTTTAAGCCTTTTCTTTTTTGAGACTGCGTATTCCAATGCCCAAATGCCATGATTTCGAAGAAGAACAAGGAGGAGAAAATCTAGGAGTTGCATAAAAAATTTTTGTTCATAATTTTCCAAGAATATCACATTTTTCACGCCAGATTTGGCCAAAAATGGAATCGGCATAAGGAAATCTGAAAAATGTCTTATGGGAACATTTTCGACTCATTTCGGCTGAACGGCACAGCTTAAATAAAAACGCTCAGACACGGGCGTCAAAAATCTCAGCATTTTCCCAACGTAGACCGAAGCTCATTTGTCGTCAACAACAAAATGGCTATGCCGCACGATGTTGCCATGGCAACATCAGATGTCGAAAAGACGAAGACAATACCCGAATTCAATAAGGAAAATAAACCAAAGGTACAGGCGATAATAAACAAAAAATTACGTGTCAGCAGCACCAGGACTCGAACACACAACCTCCGTTCTATAAAGAAAACTCTCTGCACACAACGCCATCGTAGATTTTGATTGTCACTGTAAAAATGTGAAACTTAATCGGCCTTGCTTTGTTGTTGTAATTAAATCTCTAGACAGTTGTAAAAGGCTTGTTCTCCGTTTTGAGGAGTTTCTATTTTTAGATTTTTTTTCGTTTGTTAACCCCGCCCGCCCGAGCCATGAAGCTTCAAAATGAATAATATGGGAGTTAGTATGAGGCGCGGTATCTATTATATGTAGTGTCTTTGCCGAAAGCTTAGAGCGGCATGAGCCGCCAAATGATCATAGTAGAGGCGCCATCTATTGGTCAGTTTGAGAAGGCACTCAACTAGAATTCTTCCATCAAATATAAACTTTTTAAAGATAAGATAAGTTATACGAACTGCAAGTGTATTCAAACTTCGTCCGAGCCTGAGTTAACTTGCCTCTATTTTAGGTTTTCGAATTGGATTAAAGATTTCAAATGTGTTGTTGATCGCTCCTTTATTACTGTGCTTTGCGGCAATGCTGGGCGAGTGCTTGATAGTCGTATAGGCTAAGATGCGGCCATTTTAATTCTCGAAACAAAGTAAGTGAGTTGGAATGGAAGGTATTTACGGTAAACTGTTAATATCGGTCAGGGATTACACTCAACAAATAAATCAATCCGTACGGGATAACATCAATCCGAAACAAGATTGTAGGCAGGGTAAGTCCCGGATATTATTGAGCCGACCCGAAAAAAGATTGATTTGATCCCACTCTTTTCAATCCTGAAGAGATCGAACTTATCCCGTTTAGGTCATAAATATTAAATTTAGCATAAAACTCGAACATAATTTAATCCGAAATCATCCCTTCCTTTCCACCTCCATACTTCTAGTCTGGTCTGAGACTGAAACTCACAATCTCTTAGCATTGCACTGGCCACGTTTGGAATGGCATCTCATCGCACAGCACCATACCACATGATTATTGCCCCATATCTAAAATGATGTTTACACTTTCCGCTGTCGTTCCCAACCTGAGAACATTTGATCTCGACAGGGATTCAGTTGAGTAGAATATGCCGCAAATTGTGATTGAATTTTTTAAGCTATAATACACAGATTGATTTTATTTAGCCGATGGTTTTCTGTGCACGGTTCTAGTTTCTGCTTTTGAGTTTAATCGACGTTCTTAGGCAGAAATCATGTTCGTATTTAACGCAGTTATACAATACCATCCACTTCATCCAAATGCAAGGAAGGAATACTTACAAAAACGACGGTGTACTGCAAAACAAAACATATTACATATATTAAGACCCAACATATGATTATTTCGGAAAGTCGAACTACCTGTGATTATAGCGCTTCAACTTTTGTAGCCCGTATTTACTGTCCATGTTGCCTTTGGATACAGGCAGAGATTCCAGATTTGCCATGAGCAGATTAATCGATGACTTCAACTCCTCAATATACAGGGATTCCATTTCCTTGAGCACAAACTTGGGCATGAGCTTACGATTCTTCTCCATTTCTCCCACGCGCTGCATCCGTCCATCCAATTCGCGCCTTATGGCTGCCGCCTGCTCGTCCGCCGAATCCAACTATAGTGGGGGGCGGAGAGTTAAGAGCTGTTTATTGCAGACGTGCAGGGCATTCCCTTACCATCAAGGCGTTGAAAAGGATCTGATGCTCAAACTTTTTCACCGACAATATTTGCTGAAACATGTCGTATAGCTGCTCCTTGGAGAGAATCAACTCGCTGTTCAATGACTGCTGCATACGGGATGGTCGCTTGGAATCCTCCTCGCCACTCCCCTTAAGAATAATATCGAATTTGGCCATCCAAGAGGTCAGCACTGTTTCCTTGCTAAGGCCATCAATCTCCGGCAATGACCTAAAAAAATTGCAGTGATGGTCAGGGTCGAACAGACAGCACCTTTGGGATGGACCCACCTAACACGCTTCTCAATGTTATTGCGGAATACCTCTCGAAAGTCGTGCTGCGAGCAGGCGCCGGACTGAACCATTTTTAAGACACGCTCGGACTTCAGGAAAACGTCATGGTAGCTTTGTACAGCATTTTGGAAGGCCTCGTCGGCCATTATTTGCGTTTCCCCCTTAAGAAATGACTGAAAGGCAAGGAGCAATGTAAGCGGCGGGAGTATGGAGGAGTACATCTAACCAAACCGGGAGGTTTGGACGTTTCCCTTACCTGGAATCGTTGTGTTATTATCTCCAACTGCTGTTTTGTGATCTTCGGTTGGCGCTTCGTCATATCCGTGGGCTGCTTGGCATTGAACGGATAGGATATGCAGCGCGAAATAAACACGTACAGTTGGATGCGACGCTTACGCTCCTCCTCCTCCCGCTCGTGCCGCTCCTGTGAAGGGGGAGCGGGTTACTTGTGCTGGGTTGGCAGGGGCCACTGCTGGGCTTACTCACATGTGGGTCTCCGCTCTCGTGCTTTTCGCTGGCAATGGATGGCGACGGTGACAAGGGGCGTGGCAGTGAGTTGGCCCGCGAAGATCCAATACTCTGATTGAGTGTTTCTTGCGAAATGCCACTAGATGACGATAGCAACGATTGATTATTACTTTGTGTTACCTTCTGGAACTGGGCGTCCGAGGCGGCCCGAGCACTGCTACTACTACTGCTGCTGTACAAGTGTGACGGGGCTGTGATCCTTGGCATAATATTGGCATTGGATGCTCCGCCCACACCGCCAGCAGCAGCAGCACCTCTTTTATTCTGATCGGCAAAGCCTGCCTGGCTGTTTGACTGTCTCTGCGGTTCATGTTCATGGTTGTGGTGGTGATGATGGTGATAGGAATAAAGATTGTCTGGTTGTCTTTGCACCTGGGCTGACGACGGGCCCAACTGTTGTATAATGATTCTACCCTTGCCGCTCTGGTGTAGCCTGTGGCCCGAGCCTACCAACCGACTGTGCAACCAGCGACGATGACGATGTACCCCATGGCGATGCCGAAATGGAAGGTTGATGTGGATGGTTTTTGTGTCGTGTGAATATCATTTAGTCATTTAATGGAAACGCCAATTTCAATCCAAGCATAAACCATCCACTCAGCATATTGATTTTCGATTCAGATGTGCAGATATTGGTTAATGCGTATCGTGAATGTTTCGTTGATTTTAAATTTCACAGATCAGATAAGCGATGTGCCAATTGTTTTGTAATTTGTATTCATATGCGTGTGCAGGTAATAAGGATTTGGTTCAACGTGCACAGTAACCCGAAAGAAAGACATTGAAACGAGTTAATTATCTTCAATCAAAGTCAGGAAGTTCACATTTATGGTCAACAGATGGGGAAGTCGAGAGTCGTGTGTCGTTTGGGTATTTGGTATCAAAGTGTTGGAGTGGGACATAAGAAAGTGAAGTTTCTTGATCTGCATCGACAGATTACTCCGGCGATTTGGCAAGGCATCCATCGATTCATTGGCCGCAGTGGGCTTGCAGAGCTTCAGTTTCTTATGTAGAACTCTACGTGGCTGGATGCAATCCACTTAATAAGAAGGTAGCTTTCCTGTTAAGAATTACTTTTATAGATCTAAATTGATTGGGTGATGTTCAGAGCCCAATATTTTCCAAACTGACCGATCTATGATTGCTGTGATTTGATTGGAAGTGATTTCTGTGACATGACAATCAAGTAGGCCCGTAACAATGAAAGCCCAACTGAATGTTTGATATTTCCAACAGGGTTCGCAATTAACACAGAAAGTAAAATAGTTGAGTTCTAAACAGTCAGCATTGTTTTCTTCATGATGCTTTTAAAGAATGTTCAAAAGGTTTTTACCGAGTTCTTGAAAACAACCCAGCGGCGCAAATCGACATTACATAATGGATTACTCCTTCATTACTTTGCCTTCAGTATGACGGAAATAGTCATGGAAATAGTAGGTTTACTTTGCCATACACAGACGGGGTGCGCACATCCTGCATTACAAGTAATAAAAGTTGTATGCTAGAGCCGAACTGTCATGGGTTTCCCATTACAAATGCGTTTAACTTCTTACAAACTGTCCCTTTACAAAAAACAGCATTTGTTGCTCATTACTCTTCCGTCAGGCGTAATGCATACTTTCGACAGAACACATTTAGCTGTGCGCCTTTGGGAAGTGTCAGAAAAACAGCAGACTTTGTTGATTTTTTGATTTTGATCATTGATTTTCTTGAAGCTGAGAAAAAATAATTAATTTATAACTTAAAATTAAAATCATGGCTTATGGTTAAATTTCGATTTTTAATAAAGCATTGTGAAAGAAGTGTTCTTTTCAGAGCTCCCAAAAAGTGTCCCCATTTAACAGGCAGCCAGAAAAAAAACTGTTAGCATAGGACACCTTGAGAAATGAACCCGAAATTACATCACTTTGCGCAGACACTTAGCTTGATTTGCTCAGTGGCTTATTCTCAGTTACTGAGAGCCAAACGAAATTGTTCCCTTCAAGCTTCGTGAGTTTCTCTCATAGAAACCAATGAGACAGAAAAAAAACAATAGAAGCAAATACAAGTGTTCTGTTCTGAGAGTGAGCAAGTCTGTTTCAGTTTTAGTTTTACCTGTCATTTAGGTGAGCAAGACAGCACAGAAAAATTGATTGAGCATATTTTGGGAGCTCTGGTTCTTTCAGTTTTCATATTTAAAATTGATTGTAAAAATATTCTTACATTTTTATATTAACAAGTAAGGGCGCTGCAGTCGAGTTTCCCGACCACAAAATACCCTGTTCATTTATTTTCATTTATTTGTTTTTGAATTTTTGAAGATGTCATCCTAAATGTAGGCAATACTTTTCTAGTCCTGAGGGCTATTATCAGCCCAACTGTTTCGCTTATAACTCCGGGTGTTTTTGGTCCGATCTGATTGTACTTTTCAGAATAGATAGATATTGAGCCTAGCTTGATGTATACTAAACCACGAGGCTCTAACTTGAAAATTGTGGATCTGACGGCTTTTTAGGTCTTGGATTTATAGAGGAGGTCTAGGTTTTTTGGGGATAAAAGGGGGACGGGGTGGAATTTTTTCAAATCTGAAACAAACTTGATCTGCGTACAGCATAAATCTACCTTCGTGCAAAAATTTGTGGCTCTATCTCTTATAGTCTCTGAGATCGACGCGTTCATACAGACAGACAGACGGACAGACGGACAGACGGACGGACGGACGGACGGACGGACGGACAGACGGACAGACGGACAGACGGACAGACGGACAGACGGACAGACGGACAGACGGACAGACGGACATGGCTATATCGACTCGGCTGTTCATGCTGATCAAGAATATATATACTTTATGGGGTCGGAAAATTTTCCTTCTCCCTGTTACATACATTCGCACAACTTCATGATCCCCCTTTTCCCATTTTCAATGGGAACAGGGTATAAAAATGCATTTAAAAAAATGTTAAGTAACACTTAATTCATAATTAAATAACCAAAATTTAATCTTAACTATGATATCAGTTTTTTTTTTTATCTCAAAAAAATGATTTAAATTTAATCAATTACAAATGTTCATCCTGTTTTTGGATGGCTCAACTAAAAATAGGAAATGAATGGATATGGATATGGAAATAGAATAGGACCGCAATCTTCTAGGACACTTTTTCCGCTTTGATTTTGTAAGACCCATAACTCTTACTTGCGATCCCAGGTTTCTAATATTAACATTGTTAACAAAGAAAAGAACAAACTATTTTACATTTCAAACACTAAAGCACTAACATTTTTAACACTGTAACTGTTACTCATCAAACTTCGGCGTTTGATTTTTATACCCTGTGCCAATTGAAATTGGGATAGATAAAGATATTTGAACATGGGCATTTGAATCCAGGTACCATTCGAAAACAGAACACAACTAAATAACCCTTGTAAAAGATCACATCTCTTAGCAATACGAGCACCCAAGCAACATATGTATATTGTAAATGTTATCCTAATTCGCTCATTGCAATAGCTCCGAGTTGAGCTGATTGGGTCACTCACAAGAAGATACTTGTGTTTTACTTCAGAAGCTAAGGGGTTGGATTGAGCTTAGCTTGGTCCTTTGCTTAAACCAAGTCAAATTTATATCAATTAAAGTAAGTCAATTTAAAATTTAAGTTCAATTTCTTATTACAGTGTTCAAAATGCTATTGCGTTCGAAATGTAAAGTATTCTATATGAAATGTTTGAGTTTAAGGACCGATTTTTCATCTTCGAAATAGCTACTATGTGTTTGATACACTTCGATTTTGCTCTGTTATATGTAGGCCTATGCTCTATGTAAGAGATTATAAAACGACACTAAAACACCTAAATATTTATTATTATTATTATATATTGTTAATATTCATACTTCTGATTAAAATGATAAAGAACACACTGCACACACATGTTTCAAACTTCAAAAATATATATGTAAATAGCAATGTAATTTGTTTTTGAATGTAATTTATTTTAAGTGTGATATTTACGAACCCTGATTTTTAAGGACTTGTTTCACTGGCACATTCTCTACAACATTCACTGAATGTTAACAAGCGAGTCACTGTTACAACATTTTGTTCACTAAAAGGTTCGATTTACTGTTAATATGCTACCGAATGACCAACTGACAGCACTATTTGGTTACAGGAACAGTGGACTGTATCAGAGACGCTACCAAGGAAGAAGGAGAACAGGAGAACGAAAACTAAGAAAATATTTACTGGCTCATAGAAAAAGTTTTTCTAAAATCTATGGGGAATCGCCCTTGATCCTTTCTTTAAGGCGAATTTCATAATTTTGATGCGATTTTACCGCTTTTTTTTTTGAGTGTACAAATTCTGGCATTAAAATAATCAAGATTTTCCTAGTTGTTTGACCATTCGGTTGTAATGCTGATGAACGTATGTTAGTGCCACGAGGAAACATTCAAATGTTGTTGGCAGCTGACTAGTGGAACAGTCCTACAGCATCTTGCTTCTTCCATTTGTTCAGTATTTATCTATCAAAGTGAACCCAAATATTTGGATATAACTACGGAGCTCTGAATGTCACATTACTTCCAATGACTGACTGAAATAACTTTCCAGTGAGAGTTCGCAACTGCCTGCTTAACTCAACTTTTTCATTGAGTTTTTCAAAGTAAATTCTTGTGTGGGCTTGTTTTTTATGTGTGTGTGTGTGTGTGTGATAGAAATAGGGCTTGCAAACCTGGGAATCCCGTTGTTGGGCACTTCAAGGCACCCATCAGTGCCACTAGTTGGCACGGGCTCATTCTTAGATGCAGTTGGGCCGACACCTGTGTTACCAGCCGCTGGCCCACCATCAAGTCGGCTGTTTGCAGGCACTGCTGTAGATGTCCTCTGGTTTCCGGGAAGTTCGCCATTAGATCCAGATACGGGAATGTTAGATGTTGTGCCCGATGCGGCTGTGGCAGCCGCCGCTTTGGGGGGCGGCCCTAGTCGACCCTTAGATTGTACAACGGCATCGTCATCGCCCTCCTCCTCACTGGAACTGGGGTCAATCATGGCGTCAAAAAAGTGCCTTGCTTAACCGCTATGCCAGAGCCTGCAATGTGATAGGTCAAACGCTAATTATCAACAAGTTTCAAGACACCGAGCTTATATTTAGTACATTTATATTTAGAATCTTTATAAGGATCGGATAAAAGTGGCAGAGTTAAGGGAGTTATAAATAGCGGTGCATACTTTTTGGAGCAGTATGCGCTGCTTCCTAACATTATGTTGAATGTGATGTTGACGGAACTAATCAACATAGGGCAAGGCTATTAATCATTACTTTCCGTATTTAATTGCATTTCAACGGGAAAGCAGGTCCGATTTAAAAATTAGCAATGGCTAAGTTTCGGACATTTGAGGTTCAAGGTCTTTGGGATAAGGTTTTGGTTCGAACCTTGGTTCAGCTCATGCTATATACAAGTTTATCTAGTAGTCGACCTATAAACGACTTAAACTGTATGGGTGATTTGTATAAGTGTATAAGTGATTTGTAGAATAATACACATGGGTTTTTGATCAATATATAATTTCTTATTAAGTTTCAATTTCGTAGACTACACATTTTAAGCTCTTATTTTGTGAGTCATTTAAAAAGATTAAACAAAGAGTCTAATTTGGGTAGTAAGTTAGGTTTTAAAGGTAATTCTGAAAGTTTTTATAGACTTTGTCATTAAACTTTCCTGCCGATTGTAAGACTCAGTCGGCTAGAAATCAGAATGACTTCAAGCAGTAGGTCCAAATTTTACATGTAATTAATTTTTACTGAACCAACAAAGCTAGTTAGAAGTTAGTAGTCGGAGTTTCGGGCTCGAATCGGTTCAGTTCAGCCCTGCTATCAACCATTGTTCACAAGCTGTACTGCGATAATTACTTTCCGCATTTAATTACTTTTTATTTAATTACTTTACATACTTTTCACAATAATCTCGGTTATTCAGACAAAAAATTCGTGATTATGATATTTTTGGTAACCTTAATTGTAACTTGAAATTCCGATTATGCAATGATTATTTCATATTGTAATTACTACACCCCGGATTTTATGTTTTTCCTAATTTCTGCTCTGAAGAAGCTCAAGTTTTTCATTTATGGCGGATCGAAAAATATGACATTTCAGAAATATGCAAAAATATGTCCAAAATATAATTTTTTAAATATGTCGAAAACATGTTCAATATATCAAAAACATACAATACTAAGTTAGAAATTATCCGTTTACCTAGATCAATGTATTATATAATTATAATTTAGAATTTAGACTGAATTGCATTCAATTCATGTCTACTCCACTTCCCGCAATGCGAATTAAAGTGAAAAACTAGTTCCCTTCTGAATTCGAAAGTGTTCTCTCGCCGGCGTTATTAGAGTGTTTTTGGCAAGAAAACCGATCACAAGCTGCGATTTTGAGCAGGGTCGTTATCATGGTGCTAAAGTTAATTTTTGTTCTTCCACATCTCCGGGAGGTAATGACGGACAGTGAGTGATGACGGATCCCTGTTCGGGAGACATTTTGAACAAGACTTTTATATCTTCAAGCGATTGGTTGTATCATCGCTCGAAGTAGTTTTAACTAAGGGTTCTTTCGTTTGTAATATTTTGTTCAGAATATATAATGTATACCAAAATCGGCAAAATCGTTCGCCGTAAACAGGAACAGGTGGTTATCACGTACTGCAAAGTCCGGACATAAGAACCTGCCAGCCGAACTCCCGGAGCTTCTGACGAGTAACTAACGAAGCGTTTGGCCTAGCGTTATTCTGATGAAAGACAACTCCTCTTCTATTGGCCAAAGCCAATAGCGATAGCTTCCTTTAGACGGTCTAATTGTTGACAGTACACGAACTAAGAGTTTGGCCGTAGGGCAGTCGCTCGTAGTCGATGATTCCCTGCCAATCCCATCAAACACAAAACAAAACCTTTCTGGCAGTCAATTCAGGCTTGGACTCCCTTCCGAGCCGCCCGGTTCCAAGACCGGTGTCCGGAAAGGAAGGGAAGCCAAAGTCGAGAACAGTTGTAATACCTGTATCGAGGCTTGTTTTTGAGGACAATGTTTCTAGTACTTGGTAACTTTTTTTACTAACTAGGCGTTTCTTGCAAGGCTGTAAGCCTTTAAAATTATCCATGAGGTTTGGTCCGAGGGTTCGAACCCATTGTAAAATCCTATTGTACCAAAATTGATTTTTTGTTTACCATCAGGGAGAACAATCTTTCTATCTATACAGACGGTTCAAAAACGGAAGAAGGCACATGAGCAGGCATCTTCTTTCAACTCCCATTCCGTATACTGAACTTGCGTAGCGTTTTCCCAGCAGAGATTTATGCTGTCTGGCAGGCGGCTAAATTGATACACACCTTGGAGGAAACTCCAATGAACATTTCAATCTTGGTCGATAGCCAGGCTGCCATTAAACCCCACAAAAAGCTACCTAGTCCGCAGCACGGCGTCAGCACTGAACCAAATCCAACAGCACTCCATCACCCTCGTCTGGGTACCTGGGCACGCAGGCCTACCGGGCAAGGAGGGAGCAGACGAGAGCGCAAGGAACGGTTCAGCGCTGAACCGTTCAAAAATATCAAACGATATTTGATATTTTTCGTTTTTATATTTGTATCTTTAGAATAACAGGTCGAATGAATAACCTCAAGGTGTCATTTGACTCCAGCAATCTCTCTGCAATCAAAATCTATAGGTAGCCTCGGAAAAATATGCATTTAGTGGTATATTTTTCCTTTTAAAAAAAATATCGATATTTATTTTCAACAACCCTATTCGAAACTAAATCAATGCCAATTCAAAACTGTGAAGGAAACATTTTTCGTACTATCATCTTCACAACGACATCTGTTGCAAATCAGAGTACTGAAGCCATCTATTAAGAAAATAGTGGACTACTTTATACCCCACATTATATTTCAAGATACCACACACATTTCCACTTGATCAAAGAACGATGACTGATTTACATTTGTTGGGTAGCTGCTTGGTTTTAAGTGCCGAATAATCAAGTTACTTTGCATTTCACTCGATCAGGGCCAAAAGGCGTTAAGCCGAGCACAAATCAATTCCACTTTCGAAAAATATTTCACCAGGTAAACTTAAAATCATGTTCGCGCCAACTAAAACAGGTTAACTTGGCAACCCTAAGGACCATCTATTGTTGACACATTCTCAAAATTCGCCCACTGAATTGGACTGGTTGTACGTCGCTTACTAACTGCGCTCACCATGCGTTCCACCATCACAAGGGTGAAAACGGAAAACAAAAGAGAGCTAGATCCACTGCGCGCAGGGTGGGTCGGGCCAGTAACGGCCAATCGACCCCAATGCCAATGCCAATGATAACATAGCAAGGCGACACATTTATATCCATGCATATCGTTATCCTATCACTTAACCTTGATGTACTGCACCTTAGCCCTTTCTGCGCGGCCACAGTTTTGCACAAACACCAAAAAACTAACAGTTCACGCGTGGGGTCGGGGGCTGAATATTTAAATAGGTTTCTGCGTGTGCGTGTGTGTGGGCACATGACATACATACACGAGCTTTGTTCTTGTCCGTTTTTTTTTACAGAGGGCGCTGGGAAGTGGGGTGGGTACACGAACGCACACATGCACATCCACTGAACGATATGCTAATGTTCACGAAAATACACAATTAACTGATTATTCCAGTGGAGTTTTCCGGCAGCATAAATGTCACAAGTGCACTAAAACGAACTTAAATCACAATTAATTACTTTGAACATTCGCCGTGCATTACAATTTGCCACCCTCAGCTGGACAATTTGAGCTGAGATTATAATTCAGCGTTTTTCCTTCTTCTTATTGCAATTTTTCCATTTTCAAAGTGACCGTAAGAATGCTGGTATTGAGTGTAACCGTACTGGCAACTAGAGATGGACTATGGCTGAATAGGAAAGAAAGGATATTTATCGATTTTCCACCCCTATTGCACACTGGACCAAAACTCACCGTATTTATACACTGCATCAATGGTATTATGGTGTGGTATAGCTTAGTAGTAGTATATAGACCGACTCTCTTGCTTATTAATAAAAAAGGCAAAGGGTTTAATTGTATCCATTCAAAGGTTTTTTTAGGAAAACTTTGATTTATTTGATTTTCATGAAATGCTGAAATTTTTTTCTTTCTTTGACTCGTTTAACTCATAATAATAGAAGCGAAGATGAATATACTTTCCGATTCCGCAAAGCAAGCCAGGATGCATAAATAGTTCAGGGCGCAATCGGCCCTTTCTTGGAGGCAATGTCCTTGAATCGGGAAATTGAAATCAATTTGATGCAAAAGGCATTGATGTACTTTTATAAAAGTTTTGTCAGCTTGTCTTCCGTTAAAGCCAATTCACACTAGCCAACATCTACCGTCAAAGAAGAACTTGCCGTGCCAAATTTTCTCAAAATATTCCCTTGTCAGCTGGGGATGTTCTTATCTCAGGCTGTTTTACTTATCGTAAATGCGATATTTCTGTGACCACAACAAAACGAAAAAGGTTTTGTTCTATTTCTGAATATCGGAGTTGATTTGTTAAACGATCGTCTTCGCGCACTGTGTGGACCCCAGAAATGGAGAACCTACTGTTGGACATCTGGAGTGAAAGCATCGGCGATCACAGAGGGAGCAGGAAAAACCCCCACGTCTACCAGGAAATGGCCATGCTGATGGAGCGAAGAGGGATTGAAATCCACTGGACTGATGTTAGGACAAAAACTGGCACCCACCAGAAACTGATTTAGCTGGCTAGGGGCAGAAATGAAATGCAGAGTAGCAGACTGCTACCTGTTAATTAAATTTAAGATAAAATATAAAGCTAAGGAACCACATGTTAAGTGATCAAAATGAGAACTAAACTGTTTTTGGGCCATATCTTCAGATTTTGGGGGTCCCCGAGTAAAACCGAGTATGAGAAAGTGATATAAGCGACATGCTCTACAGCGTACGATAGGTCATTTCCCAGGTTCTTGCATTTTTGTGAAATTTGTAGCACTGTGTAATTAAGGCCCAGTGGATGGTATAAAATTATCTTTTGTTTTAAACACTTTTTACCTCATACTAAAAATGACTCCGCAATTGCAGTTCTTATAGCTTCAGCAGGACCATCAAAACCATATTTTCGATGTCCATATCATCCACGTATCCGTCATTTTCCAACTCGGAAATGAACAATGAATACAAAGAACAATTTAAAACTAAGTGTTGGTAGAAAATCGAAACTTACGAGCGATAATGAAAAAATATGAACAATAATATGACTTTGTATAATACATTTATCTCTTATCTCTTTTCAGATTTGCCTTGGCAAAGATTTTGTCAAGGAAATAAGAAAGGCAAAACGAAAACGAAAATGATCCTTTTTCATATCCTTTGGATGATTTTTAGCTCCGTAAAAGGATAGTTATTCCTCATCCAATGGATATTTTTTCATATCTGTTTTTTCTCTGTGTAGGAATTGTAATGGGTAGTACCACCAGTTAAAATCCTTACATAAATACTCAAGTCAATCCTATTATTATTACCGGTTAGCTCATGATCTAACTAGTAGGATTACGCTCACACATACACTCACCGATAGATCGATAAATGTTTCTTATTTACCGCTTATCTGTAACAGTTAACGGACAAGTGTTTACCTGTTAGATTTCTTGCTGGTAATGATATATGTATGGATCTTAAGGGCATAGCCGAATAAGCCTGGGAAAGTGACCCAGGAGATTTTTGAATATTTTGAATCAGGGATTGTAGCTATTATCTTGGAGGGTATGGACATCAAATTTCAAGGCAATAGGTCTATTGGTTGACGAGTTATATGCAGAAGTACTGAAACATAAATAATGAAATATCTGGTCCTATATCCCGTTTTATCATGCAACGTTGACTGAAAATTAATAAGATTTAACATACTTATCCATTACAAAATTCATAAATTTGTACTCCCATTTCTTTGGTCCGAAAATCGTGGTCAAAGTTTTCAAAATTTAAAATGACCACTTTCCAGATTTGACAATACCACGGAATCATTACAGATGATGTAGCTTTCAACCATCGAAATAATACCAAAAGCTCAGATTTTTTTAAGTGGTGCAACAATGTCAAATATTCAAAAAACATACGAATATATATATTTAGGTGGTTAATTTATTTTAGTCCTCATCGCTGTTTTCGTTTATAATGGTACATACACCAGTTGATTTAAATATATTGGTCAGCATCTTAATGATCCTTGACTTAAACCTTGCATTACTCAGGTAGAATATAACTGCAGCTATATGTGAGCAACAGCCAACTGTTCGCATGCCATTAGGGCAGGTGCAATAGTGACCCATTATGCAGTCAAGAGTTTGGCCATTAGGTGTATTTTTGATGAACAGAACTGAAGCTGCAATATGGAGTCACACTACTTAGCTCATTTTCGAAAAATTTCCTTTTCATAATATGGTCCCTGCAGCATCGATTGTCTTTCGGAACATAGAGACCTTTTGTTGCGAAGCATTGCAATCTAGCTTCTTTTGGGACAACTATTAAATGGTTGGTTTTTCGACAAATGCAACAAAACTTATGTGTTGAAATCAATCGCGAAATTGGTAGGTTGATCATTTCTTCGTCCTCAATATGAAAATTAGATGATACTGGTTTGTAGTCTTCATCTTTTTGCAGTTGTTACATATCGTTACCTTTCCCAGCTTTTTGCTGACTTCTTCGGCATCTTCCTGGGACGATGTGTTTTTCTTACCTTTTAGCTTGCGCAGCCAGCGGTGGCAGCTGGAACACTTTTCTGCCATGACAAAGTGTATTCAAAGCACAGGAAGCAATTATAATTATAATTATAAGAAGTTCGGAATCGAAGAAAATAACAATTCAGTTCAGTTCAAGTTGATTTACAATTGACAACCCCGAACAGAAAAAAAAACTTGGAAGTCTTAATGAAGTATAAGCAATGTGACCCTCTATAGTAAGGTCCAAATCACTATTTATATTGAAGTAAAATATATATATTCGTATGTTTTTTTGTATATTTGACATTGTTGCACCACTTAAAAAAATCGGAGTTTTTGGTATTATTTAGATGGTTGAAAGATACATCAGCTGTAAAAATTCCGTGGTAGTGTCAAATCTGGAAAGTGGTCATTTTAAATTTTGAAAACTTTGACCACGATTTTCGGACCAAAGAAATGGGAGTACAAATTCATGAATTTTGTAATGGATAAGTACGTTAAATCTTATTAATTTTCAGTCAACGTTGCATGATAAAACGGGATATAGGACCAGATATTTCATTATTTATGTTTCAGTATTTCTGCATATAACTCGTCAACCAATAGACCTATTGCCTTGAAATTTGATGTCCATACCCTCCAAGATAATAGCTACAATCCCTTATTCAAAATATTCAAAAATCTCCTGGGGCACTTTTCCCAGGCTTATTCGGCTATGCTCTTTTCTGAAAATCATCCAAAGAATAAGAAAATGTAATATTTTAATCTCAAAAGTGGATACGGTATTAAAAAACATCCACTCCAAATGGATCTTCTTAAAGCCAGACCGCATACTGGAGAAAGCTACTGCGGATGAGAGCTCCAAGATTTCGCTTTGGAAGCTCACTTAAGAACTCAAGCGGCAAGTGGAGCCAAAGTTCCCATTTCAACGCCCTGATGGTCCCTGGTCTAAAACACCACAGGACCGAGTGGAAGCTTTTGGCCTGAACTTAGAAGAGCGGTTCCAGCCGTACGAAACCTCCTCGCCCCGTCGGAACCAACTAGTCTCAGATGCCCTCCAAATGGACCTCCCAGTTCCACCAATCACCTCCACTGAGGTGAAAGGAGAAATCAAGGATCTGGCGATACGTAAAACCGCAGGCATTGACAACGTTTACAACAGGACTATGAAGACAAAGCCATTCTGTTCTTGGTGCTTATTTCTAACGCCGCTCTGAGACTAAGCCATTTCCCATTGCCCTGATAGAAAGCCAGAAAAGTTATCTTCCACAAGAGTGGAAAACCAGCCTCCTGCCTTGACTCCTAACGGCCGACTAGCCTTCTATCCACCCTTGGAAAGATCTTCGAGCGCTGTATCCTTCGAAGAATGCTGGATGTACGATCCATTCGAAAAGCCATACCAACTTTCTAGTTTGGCTTCCTACTGAGCCATGGAACTCCCGAACAAAGAGTATGTAGTGGCAGCATACCTAGACATCCAGCAGGCCTTCGATAGAGTGTGGCACGAAGGTCTGCTCTCGAAGATCAAGACTGACTTTCGGACACCATGTCAAGGCAACAGCTCAGACAGTGACGGCCAAGGCACGGGTGAGGAAGCTTGTCCGAAAACATAAAGTATATACACTGGTAAAACAATTCGTCCTGAAAACTAGAAATTCTCCTATGAAATTCGTCTTAAGGCGATTCACCGTAAAATTAAGAAAACTTTTCCTAATTTATGGAAAATTTTTCTAAAACTTTGAAAGTTTTTCATAAATGAGAAAATATTTTTCTTAATTTTATGGTGAATCGCCTTAGGACGGATTTTATAGGAAAATTTCTAGTTGTCGGGGCGAATGTTTTATGAGTGTATATTCTTGATCAGCGTCAAGAGCTGAGTTAATTTAGCCATGTCCTTCTTTGCACGAAGTCTTTAAATATATGTATACGCAGTACAATTGTCGGAACCGGCCGGATCGTTCTCAGATCTCATGTTTTGAAAAAAGCATACTGCTCGGCGGACTAAACGAAAGCATAAAATATCAAATTTAAATTGAGTCCAGACACCAATCGTTATTATTTCGCCTTGGCTGTGTTGTGCCTTTAGAATTGGTTCATTGTACATATATAAATCGTGTAAAACATTTGAAACGATAAGCACGCGCTCAAAATGGATACCGTTCTGAAAGTCCATACATGGTTGCATTTCGCGACTCCGAAGTATATCGATAGTGAGAGCTATCGATTGTACTGCGCCTGCGTGATATCCGTGTGTTCCTCAATTGGCTTTCGAGCTTCGACGCGAGCACTCGCAAGCGGAAATTAAACTTAGCTAAATTAAAGTCTCAGTATTTGGCCAAATTGCGTTGTGGGAGAAAACAAAAGAAGGCTTTGCCTGAAGCTTGACTAAACTCCAGCTTTTCAATTTGTAAAACCATCAGTACAATGCCAACTACACAGAGAACGAGAAAGCTAAGCTAACTTCGCCTGTGCCGAAGTTTTTATACCCTTGCCAATTCATACTTAAATCATCATTTTCAAATAAATACTCTTTTTCCCATTTTCCGACCGATCGTTCGTATGGGAGCTATATGATATTGTCATCCGATTTGGCCAAAAATTTGTAGAATGAGTGAAGAGTAAAATCACGTGAAACAAACAAATACAAAATTGCAGGATGCTACCATTAAAAACAATAAAGTTTTTCTATCTAAGACTGTTTTTCGGATCTATTTTTTGTATGGCAGCTATACCATATAGTTGTCCGATTTAATAAAACTTGGTAGAACTATAAAAAAAACATAGAAAACCTACGATTACTAAGATTGGAGACGTTTCCATTGAAAAGAAAAAAGTTTTTCATTCTAAAACTAGTTTTCCGACCGATTGTTCCTATGGGAGCTATGAGATATAGTCATCCGATCCGGTCGGTTCCGACATATTAGCAGCAAAAGGATGACTCTGTGCAAAATTTCAGCTCGATTGCTTTAAAACTGACAGAAAAGTAGAGTCAGAAAAGTAGTCTTAGTGAGAAACGTGCTGCAAGGGTACTTTCTTTAATTAACTTTCTCCTATTTTTCATATTGTATTCAAAAAAATGCTATCTTAAGAACCAGAACCAAACTTAGGATTCGGTTTTTCGTGATCGCTATTAAACTCAGTTTACGTAGAAACAAAGATTTGAACATCTTAATTAATGTGGCTGCATCTACACAAGTGAACCAACCTCTTTCAGCACACGTTTGAAGCTGAAATGCCACGGGAAAACGGACAATTTATGTAATTTCAGCGCCCAAAAATACATACGGACTGAATGCTTTCTTCTTTCCTCTATGTATCAAAAAATGATTTTCAACGACATTTGAAGGAATTAATTAATCTATATATTCTTAGTCAGCCTCAACAGCCGAGTCGATATAGCCATGTCCGTTTGGCCGCATGAACCCACAGATATCATATAGATAGATAGATATAGATAGAGATAGAGTTTCGCTATGTATGGGACAAAAACTATTTTCAAGGTTGATAGTTCGTAGCTTCTGGACATATTTAGATATTATGATTGTTTATCGATCCGTCGAAGGAATGGTGAATATCGGATGAACGATTGTCGAGTTATAGGGGGGCAGCACCGGCTGAAGCAGCGATGGGCAGCAGTTACATACTTTGGGAGGTACAGAGTATATTATAGTCGGGCTTGATCGACTTTCTTACTTGTGTTGATATGAAGAATGCTGCATCCAATTATTTATATATTTGTTTATGGTGTTATTGGAGTCACTTGTGCCGCTTAGAAGATCTTAAGTGGATGAGGCATGATGATATGATGAAAGCATTTGCCATGTACATCATTCTGAGAGAATTGTGCAGATATGGAATCGCGAACTCATTTTACCAAATCAAGCTGTTAAATTCGACCCGACTTCGATAAACTCTCATACAAAGCTCTCATGTTGTTCTAAGATAAAAAATAATTGGTTTCTTGGATCCCAAACAGAAAAATTCAGAATTGGGACTTTTAAAATGAGAAAAGTAAAAATGGAACGTTTTTCTAAAAACTTAAATAAGGCTTTACTGTATTTTGCAGAAGGTTTTAGAACTTATGCGCGACAAGTGTACCAAGTTGAGTAGAAATCGCTGGGAAGAGGTTTTGGTTTCTGTAGTTTAACGTATATTTTGCAATCCCACTCTGGCTCAGGATCAACGGTGAAAAATAATTGCTCGGGTTCGGTTCCGACTTCCCTAATTTGATTCGGGGCTCCGACTTCGACTCCACTTCAGGCCACTGGTCTTTCTTCTCTTCAAAGATACTCGTTTGCGTTCTAAAATGCATCTAATCAAAATTCATAAATAAAAAAATTGCAATGTTCTCCATGATTTCAACACAGCAGAATTTAAACAAACTTCAAACGCGCCATGATAAAATGCCAGCCTCAAACCGGATTTTAATATATCCGTTAGTATGACCCCAAATACCTCGCTTACTCTGGGCGCACTGGTCACTCTGTATAGAGCAGAAAAATCTATGTGCGTCAAAATAGCGTCGACTTTTTAGCGTCGAATTTGGAACGATGGAATGTGGAACAAAACTGATTATTTATTTTTTAAATATCTCTGGAACTACTTAACTTTTTGCGACAAACTAAATTGCATAATATTAAGAAAATCATAAACTATTGTTTTAAATAAGGTTTGGGTGGGTTTGAGCACTGCACATGCCGAAAATATGACACTGAAAAATCGGCTTGCCACATTTTAGGCTATATCTCCTCTCTCAGGGAATTGCATGATAAGCACGGTATGCCAAAATTTCGGGCATATTGTATATATATTCAAGTATATGCATACAAAATTTTAGCTCAATCGGTCGTATAGTTTTTGAGAAAATCGGCTAACAGTGGATCAACCTCAAAAAATTCCCATACAAAAATCATTCAAAAAATTACGTTTAAATATATGCGCCAATTGCTAAGTCCCAAGGCAATGGCACACATTGCACGGTATATTAGCTTAAAAGGGGGATATTCTAGAGTGTACCTAGCAAATTTCAGCTCAATCGGTCGTACAGTTTTTGAGAAAATCCCAAAACAGTGGGGGTGGCTCGGCTTCAGGTTTCCACTGCTAAGGCTGCCAGCGACAGTGGCGCCAGCGTTAACAACAGTGACAGCGACAGTGGCGCCAGCGATAGTGGCGCTAGCTACAGTGGCACCGTGAGCCATCGGCAGCAAAGGTCACTCTACCAGAATTGCCGCTAACAAATTCAAACTTTTATTTTTGCTCAGAGACAATGGCACGTTTTGCACGGTAGTGTCAATTGTTGGCAATAATTTTCCAAGCATTTTGCTGCATGATTCATCAAAATCGTTCGTACCGTTTTTGAAAAAATGCAATTTTCCTTTTTTTTTGAAAATATAATTCCCTAACACCAGCAGTTTCCATAATTTCCTAGCGCATTGCACAAATGCCAGCAGTGGCCAGGGTAGCCATGAAAATTCGACGCTAACGTATATTGCTGCTTAGAGACAATGGCACGTTTTGCACGGTAGTGTCAATTGTTGGCAATAATTTTCTAAGCATTTTGCTGCATGTTTCATCAAAATCGTTCGTACCGTTTTTGAAAAAATGCAATTTTCCTTTTTTTTTTGAAAATATAATTCCCTAACACCAGCAGTGGCCATAATTTCCTAGCGCCTTGCACAAATGCCAGCAGTGGCCAGAGTGGCCATCAAAATTCGACGCTAATGTATATTGCTGCTCAGAGACAATGGCACGTTTTGCACGGTAGTGTCAATTGTTGGCAATAATTTTCCAAGCATTTTGCTGCATGTTTCATCAAAATCGGTCGTACCGTTTTTGAGAAAATGCATTTTTCCTTATTTTTTTACATGATCATTTTTAGTTCTCTACATACGAATGTACTTTACATTGGGTCGCGGCTGCTACTGCAGCCCTAGAAATGGACACAGCGATGCCACCCTTTTTGCTATTCTTCGAACTCCGGCGCGCAGACAAGATCCAAGACGAGAAACTAGAGTCAAAATGCCGTTCTTCAACATTAATATTTCCAATGCTGTAAGTAAGTTAATAATACATAATGGTTAGCATATTTTTTTTTCAGACTGTCCACGTATACAACAAGCGCGGTGCAGAGCCTGACAGCAACGACTTGGAGCCGCCAAAGCCCGGCAACAAAAAACTTAAAATGAATGCTGGAAATCGTCCCGCTGGGAAGCCTGCAGGTCCCGCTGGCAAGCCTGGAGGTCCCGCTGGAGCCTGCAGGTTCTCCTGGGAAGGCAGGAGGCGACGCTGATACTCCTGCTGATACCAAATAAGATCAATGTTGTTAAGTTATAAAGATCAAAAGTGATTCAAAATACAATATGAAAGAAAGGAAACAATTTATTTTTGGACACCCTATTCTACATTTTGGATGGAAACTATTTATCATTATTTTGTAAGGAAGTTCCTCGGCCGAAGTACATATCTCAGTCCCGCCAAGGTTTCCCACAGCAAAATTTATTTTGTTGCTGGGACCCTGAGACAGAGAGTGATTATCCCTCACCCCTTTACCTCGCTAACTCCGCCGACACCTCCCTTAACCAACCACCCAAATCCGCCCAGCCTTTTGGCAGTGTGTCGCCGCGGAAAACCCAAGGGCGACGCACTGGGCCAAAGTGAGTCAACAATCACGCCGCACACGCAGAGTTCCTTCTCGAAAACGTGTGAAGTGTGGTTGTTGGTCACTTGGTGGACGTGGGTCGTTGGCTCGGAGAAGCCCGTCGACTGGCAGCGTCTCCGCCCAAAATGATCGGATCGGATGCACTACTGCTGATTCAATTGATGAAAGTTTAACAATTTTATCTGAAATTCCAGGCACTCGCTTCTCCATCACTAATAATTTGCCGGAAATGGGAGTATTACAGTTAATACGCAAATTGTAGACGAAGGAGAGAGAGGAGTTGTTTTTGTAGCTGTCCCAGCTAAATCTAGATATTAGCTGGTCACAGAAAACAGAAACGATTGTTGAATTATTGTATTGTTGTATTATTATGTATTATATGTATTATAAATGTATGTATTTTTGTTGCTGGGACCCTGAGACAAAGAGTGATTATCCCTCTCCCTTTTCCCGGTCACAGCCGCCACATCGGGGCCAATGCACCACCCCTTTACCTCGCTAACATCGACGACACCTCCCTTTACCAACCACCCAAATCCGCCCAGCCTTTTGGCAGTGTGTCGCCGCGGAAAACCCAAGGGCGACGCATGTCGATGTGGACCGGTTGACAGACAATTCCATAATGTTTATTGCTTAACATAATTGTGCTTTACATAGCTCATTCTTACGCTTATGCTAGTGTAGTAGGAGTTGCCAGATTGTTGGTCTAGCTTTAAACAAGCTAATATCTAACACGCCCCTCATACAATTTGGATTTCAAATTTCATTTTTCATATTATTTTGAAACAATGTTAATAAAGACTAACCTTAGTACTAAAACCATCGTGATTCATACAATTTCGTTACAGGTTTGGTTTGGTAGTGAAGAGACCTATGATACAATTTTTTTGAAATAAATGTTCAAATTCAAAATCTTATATAATTCAATATCAAGTTTACTTATAATTTAATGAGATACGATTCACTTATTTTTAGACAGTTTAACTACCTTTCCCGCCTCTCGTGGTCTCAACTCTCTTCTGGTTGGATCTTCTTGAGAATGGATTACATTATCTCTAACTTCATCAGTTGCTTCATTTACTCTTAAGGGACGATTGCTTTCGACATCAGTGTCTTGACTTTGAGTTGCGATGTCATTATCAGCATCCGTCTTCTGGGTTCTTATTTGATTTAAATGTCGTTTTATTTCTCTGCTGTTTTGAGATAAAACACAGCAATATGATCGAGGGCCTAATTGTTGTTTAACGGTCGCTTGTGTCCAACTTGCCTTGTTAGGGTTTTTGTAGTCTCTAACCATAACTTTCTGACCCTGCTTAAATTGTATGCTGGGGTTACCTCTATGATTCTTAATACTTTCGTTTTGTTTCTGATGAATACGTTCATTTACTAGCGGTGGTTTTAAAAGTGAAAACCTAGTTTTCAATGTACGACCAAAAAATAATTTAGCAGGTGATTCTCCTGTTGTACAATGAATTGTATTTCGATAGTCTATCAAAAATCTATTCAAGATCGTGTCGAAATCACAATTTGTATCAGCTCTCATATTTGCATAAATTGATTTTTTTTTATAGTTTTTACAAAATTTTCGGCTTGACCATTCGTTGCTGGATGGCCAGGTGCTGTGAAAATGTGGTTTACACCATTGTTGCTCATGAATGTTTTAAACTCATCTGAGGTGAATTGTCGACCATTGTCGCTCACTAACACGTCTGCTAAACCATATCGACAAAATACTTCTCTTAATTTGTTTATGGTAAATAATGATGTAATCTCTTTACTTTTGAAAACCTCCACCCACTTTGAGTAAGAATCAATGATGATCAGCAAGTAATTGTTTTTAATTGGTCCTGCAAAATCGATGTGGATTCTACTCCAAACTTGGCCAGTTGATCTCCAAGGGATCAATGAGCTCTTTTCAGGGCTTGACTGGAGTTCTTGACAAGGAATACATTTATTTATCATTTTCTCAATTTCCGTGTCCATTGCACCATACATAAGAACGTGCTAACATTTTGGTTTTTACAATTCCTAAGTGCGATTTATGAAATTCATAAAGTACTTGATTTCTTAATTTGGAAGGAACTACAACTCGATATCCCCATAAAATACAGTCGTATTCTACTGAGAGTTCATTCGATTTGTTTATGTAGCTCGAAAATTCGCTTCCGCTAAGTTTTGAAATCGATCCATTCTTGATTGCCTCACAAACTTTTGACAATACTGGATCGCGCCTTGTTTCTTTAGAAATCTCTTTAAAGCTTAACTCGAATGCCTTATCAGACTGGATGAAATTAACGTAATTAAACTCGTCAATGACTTTTGACGTCTTCCACTGAGGCATTCTTGAGAGTCCATCAGCGATGTTCAATGTTCCTTTGACGTGTTCTACTGAAAACTCAAAACCTGATAAAATCAGTGCCCATCTCTGCATACGTGCAGATGCCATCAATGGCAACCCTTTAAGTTCTCCAAATATTCCTAATAAGGGCTTGTGATCTGTTCGTAAAACGAATTTATTTCCCAACAGATATTGTCTCAGTTTCATAACACAATAAACTATTGCAAGAGCCTCTTTTTCAAGAGTGCTATAGTTGCTTTCACTTCTCGATAAAGCTCTGGAAACAAATGCTATTGGTTTCAGCCCGTCACTGAATTTATGTGATAATATGCCAGAAACTGCATTGCTACTTGCATCTGTTGTCAACACAATAGGTAAGTCTGGATTGTAATGAACCAAGACTTGTTCAGAAGTTATTTCTCTTTTGATAGCTTCATACGCGCTTTGACAATCATGTGTCCAGTCAAACTGTACATTTTTGCGAAGTAATGCATATAATGGATTCATCATCTGCGCAAAATTCTTAACAAATTTGGAGTAATAATTAACCATCCCAATAAAAGCTCTAAGTTCAGAAATATTCTTTGGGGTTGGTGCTAAAAGCACACTTAAAATTCGTTCATTGTTTTTGCTTAGTCCATTTTTGTCTATTGAAAATCCTAAATAACAAATTTTGGACTTGAAAAATTCACATTTTTCCGCATTGAGTCTTAACCCAACTGATTTCAGTTTATTCAAGACCATTTTCAAATTCAATATGTGTTCCTGAAGATTTCTTCCGGTTACAGTTATGTCGTCCTGGTATACAACGACCCCTCTAATTCCTTGAAACAAGCTTTCCATAGTTTTTTGAAATATTGCAGCTGCTGTTTTTATACCAAAAGGTAAGCGCTTTACTTTTAACAATCCAATATGTGTGCTCCAGGTGCACATCAGCTGTGATTCTTCATCTAAAATTAATTGATTGTAAGCATTGCTCAGATCGAGTTTAGTATATAAAGTACCTCCCTCCAGAGCTGCGAAAATATCGTCAATCCTGGGCAAAGGATACCTAACGTCAACTAGTGACTTATTAAGAGTTACCTTATAGTCACCACAAATCCTAAGGTCCCCAGTAGGCTTTAAAATAGGAACTAACGGAGTTCCCCAATCAGAACTATCAACTGGTTCTAGAACCCCCTCTTCAATTAACTTTCGTAATTTTTCTTCAACTTTACCTTTCCATGCTAATGGTAGTGGTCTCGGTTTAAAAAATATTGATTTTGCAGTACTTTCCACTTGTAATGATACGGAACTGACATTATATGAGCCTAAATCAGGTTTAAAAACATCTGCAAACTCCGACTTAATTTGTTCTGTAATTACAGAATGCTGTTCACTTTCATTAATATTGTTAATTTGCATCAATTCAAAGTTAAATGATCTTAAAAATGTCCTGCCAAGTAAAGGTGGACTCTGTGTATTTGTGACCACAACAACAATTTGTTTTTGAACACCTCGGTACTCTATTGCTGCGTCGTACTCACCCAAAACCTCAATTTTGTCTCCATTGTAGTCTACATATGGAATATTACAATTTCTTAGCCTTCTTTTGTTCATCGACTTATCATAAAATGACTTCGGAACCAAAGTGCAAGGTGCACCAGTGTCGCAAGCAATGTCCATCTGACGTCCATCGATATTTACAGGTAAAATATAAACTCCACCAGAAGATGATGATGCCACGCTGTATACAGAAAAGTTATAATTATCAATTTCAGAATTTGAATCGTTGTCTGACTTGGAATTAGATACGTAATTTACGGATTTTGAAAATTTTGATCTGCATACGCTTGCTAGATGTCCCATTTTCCCACAGGTGTGGCACTTGCATCCCTTATATTTGCAATCACTGGAATTATGATTTTTCCAGCCACAATGTGAGCATGGCTTATGCTGCTTCTTCGTTCTGCCTCCGTCGTCGTCGCTGCCAGCGCTCTTCGAACTCGAACCTTGATCGCTTGCATTGCCCTTGAAACGTCTTTGTCCGCCACCCGCGAAACTGTTTCTATTTACATAGTTGATGCTGCAGTTGTCCGTCTTCTTTGTGGTGATTTTTGTTTCCATTATCATTGCCTTCTTTAATGCATCGGACAGTGAGAGCCGTTCGTCTTCTTCACATATTCGCTCAAAAATTGTATTTGGAAGACTCATGACGAAATTGATTTAGAACGAATGCTTCCAAATTTGGTCCAAATTTACAGTTAAGAGCCAACTGTTTTACACGAGCATACCAATCAGCCACTGATTCGCTGTTATCTTTGATCGAAGTGTGAAATTTCTTGCGCTCTCGAAATACAAGAGTTGGTGGTGTATAGTGAGTTTGTAGCATCTCACAAAGTTCCTTGTATGCTTTTGTCACTGGCGATACTGGACTGCACAAACTGTGTAACACACTGTATGGAACTGCACCAATCGACTTTAACAAAATCGACTTTTTTGCATTCTCTTCTTTCACATTCAGCTCACAAAAATGAATGTCCAACTTTTCCTTCCAAATGGAAAACGTTTCGCTGCTTGGCACAAACTCTGGTATCGTTGACATTTGATAAAATGTTGGTGCTGGTGTTGTCATGTTTAACGTTTGTCTTCAAATTAATTAATTTTGTTATATGTGTGAGTGTGTATATTATACACGTGTTTTTGATTTCCTCGTCGCCAATTATGTAGTGTATTAACACTCTGAAATATCAGTACGATGTGGACCGGTTGACAGACAATTCCATAATGTTTATTGCTTAACATAATTGTGCTTTACATAGCTCATTCTTACGCTTATGCTAGTGTAGTAGGAGTTGCCAGATTGTTGGTCTAGCTTTAAACAAGCTAATATCTAACAGCCAGCAAAAAGGTTGGAACACCAAAAACTACTGAAACAGCCGTACAAACGCCAACGGAGCTCCATCACTAATAATTTGCCGGAAATTGTAGACGAAGGAGAGAGAGATGTTTTTGTAGCTGTCCCAGCTAAATGTAGTTATTAGCTGGTCACAGAAAAGATTGTAGATTTGTATTATTATGTATTATATGTATTGTAAATGTATGTATTATTTATTGTGTATTAATAAAAAAAACATTTTTGTTTTCAATGTAAAACCCTTTATTTATTTACTTTAAAAGCTTTCACACAATTCTTTCAAGTTTTGTTAAAATGGGATGACTATAGGTTATAGCTGCCATAGGAATGATCGATTGAGAAACTAGTTTAGTGAGAAAAACTTTTTGTTTTTACAGAAGACGCCCCAAACTTTGTATTCTTTAGTTTGCTATGCTTTCCCATGATTCCACTAAGTTTGGTCGAAGTCGGACAACTATACATAGATGGTTATATTAAAATAAATGCTGCTTTAATATGCCTGATTAATGAGCTAGCGAGGTAAGCAACCTTCAATTCAATAAAGATTCAGAATCGGCAAGGGATTGGTCAATCGTAGAGCTGGAAAATGACGCCAAATATTTTGATAACCCTCCAGAATTAATAACGAGCGCCATGCATCGTACCACAGCACAATTAAATGAAGCTAAAATCAGGGCTGCAAACCCAAAAATATTTTGGGAGCTCCGGCTCGCGGGTTCGCACCAAAATTTAACAATGGTGCAGGTTCAGTATTTTGAGGTTCAAGGTTTTTGGGCCACGGTTTTGGGTTGAACCTTGGTTCAGCCAAGCTGTATACATGTTTATATAGTAATCGACCTAAAACCGACATAAACTGTTAATGAATTGTCTCGATTTTGGGTTGGGATGGGATTTCACAAAACTTTATATAAATGGAAACACCTTCATACAGCTCATGACCATCAAAGCAATGATGTCAAGTGTTTCTACTTATATATAGATTGTGACGAAATGAAAACTTCGAAGCTCTGGATACAGCCCTTAAAGTAAATTCAATTTCGTAGTCCACATACAAAAAGTGATTCCACAGTAATGTGGATTATTCTATCAGGATAACAGAAGAAGTCACTGGGAAATAGTTTAAATCTTTCATTTTTGTTGAACCGAACCTAAATTTTGGGTTCGGAACGGGTTCAGGTTCAGCTTTAATACCTTAAGAGGTTCGGTTCACAGTAATCTGAAAGCCGGAATTCCGGGTTCGAACCGGTTCGGTTCAAAACCGGTTTGCAGCTCTGCTTTATATGATTGGTACGATCATTTTGGACCCTGCATTAAATAGCTGTAGATGTGAAGACGCCTACTAGGCAACATATAGTTACTCCCAAAATATGTAAAAGCATATTCCAAAATTGGTCATCTACTCCAAGATGTCGACACGACCGATGCCGCGCACTAAGTGACGTGCCAGAGCGATCGGGCTCTTCTTTTATAGGCAGCTGAGTGCTGCTGGCGTAGGCTGCGCAGTCGATGAGATCAGCTGTTAGCCATCGATAACTGTCATGGCGGCTTGTTCCCAGCTGTTGAGCTATCGATGGGTGTTTAGTTGGGCGCGCGCCTGCCTATGATTTGAATGTTGGAGCGCAGTTTGAATCTTTATTAACTTAAATTCTAATTATGTTGCGCTTCGTGCGGCTTTGCTTTTGAACTTAAAAATAATAGTTTGATCGATTACATGTTTGCGCTTCGTGCGGCTTAGATAAATGATAACATAATAATTTAACCTATTAAATGCTTCGTGCGGCTTGGACGTAATGTTGCGCGCCTCCTGGGGCGTCGCAATATTCCAAAATTGGTCAAAATATGGAAAAACAGTCTCAAACATGTCTTTAGTTTGAAGATATGAAAATATGTCAAACATGCAAAATGAATGAGGATTCAAATCAATCTAATTTTCATGGAACAAATTTGTGTCCAATCAGATATTTTGTGTGACCATCCACCACATTAAAAATTTGATTTTACCTAAAAATATTAGAAATTAGTATTTTAATTATATTAAAGCTTTAGGGTCATGAAGAACGCGACATTCTGAAAACTGCTAAGAGCGATTAGAGCACATCTTCAGCATATCTGGCTACTTTCTCATGGAAAACGAGAGCGTACGTTATCTCGGGCAGTAAAAACATATCGGACACAGTTGTATTCAGGGCTGCAAACCGGTTTTGAACCGAGCCGGCTTGAGCCCGGAATTCCGAATTTTATTTTACTGTGAACCGAACCTCTCTAGAATTAAAAGCTGAGCCCAAACCTGTTCCGAACCTGAAATATCGGTTCGGTTCAAAAAAATGGTGGACCTCAGAAGATTTGATCTTTTGTCTTGCGACGCCATCTGTTATCTGGTTGGTTTTGAGCAAATGAGTCTTAAAATGGGCGGCAACGTGAATTAAAACAAGAAAGCTAAGCTAACTACGTCTGTGCCGAAGTTTTTATACCCTTGCAAGTGCTCGCTTAAATATTTTCAAAAAACATTCTTTTCCCATTTTCCGACCGATCGATATAGTCATCCGATTTTGCCCAACATTTGTGGAATTATGTGAAAGCATGTGAAACAAACAAATAAAAACAAATTGCAGGATGCTACCATTAAAAACAAAAGGAATATTAAGCAATAGGCGGGCCATTGCAGAAGACTTACAGTATTACAAGTTATAAAATTTGTGTCAAGTCATCCTATGTATAACAAGAAAGAAAGTCGGTCAAGCCCGACTATAACATACTCTGTACCAAGAAATTTTGTCTTTTGATCATAACTCGAAAACCGTTCATCCGATCTTCTTCATTCCTTTGGCGGATCGATAAGTTATTCTAATAACTAAATATGTCCAGAAGGAACAAGCCATCTATCTTCAAAACTGTGGGAGATATGACGTTTTTTCTAAATTGCGGGGGCGGGAGGGGGCGTGGCCAAAATTGAAAATAAACTTGATCTGCCTGCAGACATAAGAAGCATATGTCCCATACACGTCAAACCTCTATCTCTTACCATCTCTGAGATCTGTGCGTTCATACGGACAGACAGACAGACGGACAGACGGACATGGCTATATCGACTCGGCTGTTGATGCTGATCAAGAATATATATACTTTATGGGGTCGGAGATGCTTCCTTCTGGATGTTACATACTTTTGCACAAACTTATAATACTCTATGTACCTACGGTACAGAGTATAAAAATTATCTTCGATTTAAATTCCCAAGTTTATCAAAAACATTGGGGAAAGCGATTCCAGTTAAAACTCGTGGGAAAGCTGAACCGAACCGAACCGTTTTCTTTTGTGGTTTTCGGTTCGGTTCAGCAATTCTGATAGGAAGCCGGTTCGGTTTGCGGTTCGGTTCACCAGCTGGAATATGCGGTTCGGTTCGGTTCAAAACCGGTTCGGTTCAGAACCGGTTTGCATCCCTGGTTTTAACTGTGAACAATTAAGAACAATTAATTAAGTTCGAATGGTCGTTTAAAGCATGAGGCTTTAATAAGGGCAAATCCCTATGTACATAGAAGCATAGATGTATTTTAAAACTCTTATGTTTTTCGTATATTTTACATTGTTGCACCATTAAAAAAATATGAGTTTTTGGTTTTTGTTTAGATGGTTTAAAGATACATCAGCTGTAAAAAATCCGTGGTATTGTCAAATCTGGCAAGTGGTCATTTTAAATTTTGAAAATTTCGACCATCGATTAGGGACCAATGAAATGGGAGTACAACTTCATAAGTACGTTAAATCCTACTACTTCTCCGTCAACATTGCATGATAAAACTTGCTGTAAGACCCGATATTTTATTATTTATGTTTTAGTATTTCTGCAGATTACTAGTCAACCTATAGACCTATTGACTTGAAATTTGATGTCTATACCGTCCAAGATAATAGCTACAATCCCTGATTCAAAATATTCAAAAATCCCCTGGGCACTTTTCCCAGGCATATTCGGCTATGCCCTTTTAGGTTCGAAACAGGTTCGGGATCAGCTTATTTTTCTAAATAGGTTCGATTCACAGTAAAATAAGAGTCGGAATTCCGGGTTCAATCCGGTTCGGTTCAAAACCGGTTTGCAGCCCTGATTGTAATACTGGCTGAGGTATTTAGAATTCAAATATACCACACAGAACAAAAAAATAATATGATCGAGGGCTCGGTATTATATTTTCTCTTATCAGTATAATGCCGGTATTATACACTTGAAAATTACCCGTTCGAAAATATCAAACTAATATTTTGGAGCATATGAAAGCAATAGTTTAAAATTAAATTGATGTTTTATAGTCATTTTGTCACAAAAATAAAAATTTATTGGAAATGTTAGATTAATCCTATACAACTTGCACTTCACCCGACTTTTTTGGTTAAGTATTATAAATAATTTTAGAGAATCAGAAAACCACAAATTAATCAATCATTTTTATTATTTGATTTACTTTACCTTTCCTTGACAGGGATCGAACTCAAGACCTTTCGCATAGCCTTTTTCCACCAAAGAAATGAAACTTCATTTCTTGAAATGACCAGAAATGAAGTAAATTATATCATTTGGGCCATACGTTTCTCCATTTCACTATGCATTTCATGGTACGAGTATGGTATTTTTTCGACAATCTCTCAGTTCCCTTAGTATCATTCAGAGCTGCAAACCGGTTTTGAACCGAACCGGTTCGAACCCGGAATTCCGGCTTCCGGCCAGATTACTGTGAACCGAACCTTGAACCGAACCACTTAAGGTATTAAAGCTGAACCTGAACCCGTTCCGAACCCAAAATTTCGGTTCGGTTCAACAAAAATGAAAGATTTAAACTATTTCCCAGTGACTTCTTCTGTTATCCTGATAGAATAATCCACATTACTGTGGAATCACTTTTCGTATGTGGACTACGAAATTGAATTTACTTTAAGGGCTGTATCCAGAGCTTCGAAGTTTTCATTTCGTCACAATCTATATATGTATTTATCATTATTTTGTAAGGAAGTTCCTCGGCCGAAGTACATATCTCAGTCCCGCCAAGGTTTTCCACAGCAAAATTTATTTTGTTGCTGGGACCCTGAGACAGAGAGTGATTATCCCTCTCCCTTTTCCCGGTCACAGCCGCCACATCGGGGCCAATGCACCACCCCTTTACCTCGCTAACTCCGCCGACACCTCCCTTTACCAACCACCCAAATCCGCCCAGCCTTTTGGCAGTGTGTCGCCGCGGAAAACCCAAGGGCGACGCACTGGAAAAGGGCCAAAGTGAGTCAACAATCACGCCGCACACGCAGAGTTCCTTCTCGAAAACGTGTGAAGTGTGGTTGTTGGTCACTTGGTGGACGTGGGTCGTTGGCTCGGAGAAGCCCGTCGACTGGCAGCGTCTCCGCCCAAAATGATCGGATTTTAACAGATTTCTTTCAACAAGTAACACATTTTTATTAAATCTCTTTCCTATTTCCCTAACCGCACTTTCATAAGCCTCTACTCCTTTTGTTTAACACAAAAATAAATTTATTGTACAAAATATTATACAAGTGCAAGTGTATGTATAAATTTAATTAGTTAAGCTTAATAGAAACATAAATAAAATCATACAGTTGAGTTGATCCATTTTAGAATGGATGCAAACCATTTAAATTTAATATTAATGCTAAATATTTGGAGTGGTTCATAAAATGTTATAAACTCTTTAAATATCTTTAAATTCCTTAATTCCAAAATTTATGACCTTAGTTTGGAATTTAGTTTGGAATTCAGTTGAGAAATTTAGTAGAAATGGAATTTAGTTTGGAATTTGGTCGGTAGTCAGTGCTGACAGTGCTGAGTGTTTTCCTGGCTTGTTTTCTGGCGGGTTTTCGGGTTGCTGGCTATGGCTACCTAAACTAACTAAACTAACAAAATTATATCTAAAAGGAACGTAAAAATTAAAAATAAGAGGAGATCAACTTAACCTAAGAAATCGGGAAAATGTAGCTTAAACCTAAGAAATCTGGAAAATGTAGCTTAAACCTAAGAAATCTGGGAAATGTAGCTTAAACCTAAGAAATCTGGAAAATGTAGCTTAAACCTAAGAAAAATATTAAACTGCTAATTCTAACTCTTTGCTAACCAAATTTAAGCTAATCAAATGGGAGGGCTTTACACGTCCTCACAATTTTGGTGCCCTCCCATCGTGTTGCTCTCTTATACTGGTGATAGTTTCTATTTGGCATCGGCGACTGCGGTTCGTTCCAGAATTTTAGCAAGGCGAATATTTTGTAATAGGCCACTCTGTTTGGAGAAAATTACTATTAGGTACGACTCCTTTATCATTATCATAAATCACTCACCTTTAATTCCGATTTCTGGCCGCATAGATCATGGGATTAAACACACTGGAGGTCCAGATCATGATCGAGGCAATGATATGCAGCCAGGGATATGACAATTTGAAAACGGAAAAATACGGTGACCATCAGTAAGGCGATTATCCTTACGCCCCTTACTCGTAGTCATTGTAGTCACATAGATGAACCTGCTGCTCCTTTGCCTGTTGTTGTTGCCTGCGTATCTTCTTTTTCCGATGAAGTCTGTGATGTAAGTGCAGCAATAGGAAATGATGGCCAGCAGGGCAGTAGAAAAACAATCAAAACGAACGTCTTTTTGATGGATTTACCTTCCTTCTTGAGAATGGTTCAGAAGAAAGGGGCTCATCTACGCCAATTTCGCCTCAAACGGCTGAAACAGTGGGAAGCTGGAAAATTGAAGTTTTGAGTTTTCGGGGAAGCTTATTAGAATTCGATATACTTACCAGCAGGGGAAAGGATACAGCACAATCGAAAATTAATTGTTATGGTATTAATTTGGACTTCCATCTGTGAGTACCTGCTGTGGCGAGCTCCGCCTATTCAGGGTTATGACCAGACTAAGCAATGAGACGGCCACAGTGCCATAGAAGATTTAGGTTCAGATAAATTTTTCCCAAAATTTTTATACCGTAGGTACATAGAGTATTATAAGTTTGTGCAAAAGTATGTAACATCCAGAAGGAAGCATCTCCGACCCTATAAAGTATATATATTCTTCATCAGCATCAACAGCCGAGTCGATATAGCCATGTCCGCCTGTCAGTCTGTCCGTCTGTCTGTCCGTATGAACGCACAGATCTCAGAGATGGTAAGAGATAGAGGTTTGACATGTATGGGACATATGCTTCTTATGCAGGCAGATTAAGTTTATTTTCAATTTTGGCCACGCCCCCTCCCGCCCCTGCAATTTAGAAAAAACGTTAAATCTCCCACAGTTTTGAAGATAGACGGCTTGTTCCTTCTGGACATAGTTAGTTATGGAGAAGAATGGAGAAGATCGGATGAAAGGTTTTCGAGTTATGATCAGCATCAAAATTTATGCTGAGCGTATAATTTTCTTGGTACAGAGTATGTTATAGTCGGGCTTGACCGACTTTCTTTCTTGTTTAAAATCTATTTTATGTTTGGTGAGTTCAAAGGAAAATGCGAATTTTGAATTTTCGCGGGCTGTGTACATTCGGACACATATGTTTATCATATGTTTGCATTTGCAGCCAATTTCAATTAGTAGTTTGGTTTTGACAACTGAAAAGGTTAGTCACATTTTGTGTGATCTTCGACTTTTGACTTTTGAAAAAAAAAATGGATCAAAGAATATTTATTAAATTTTGCGTTAAAAATGGAATAAAGTGCTCCAAGGCACTTGAAATGTCTGTGGCATTCATTTAGTCCATCGAAACTAAGGTTTCGGTTCCGTGAACCGGTTTAAAAGTGGTTAAAAACGGTTCAAAAGTGCTTGAGAGTCATATCTCAGAAGTTATTTAAGCTACGAACTTGAAATTTAGTCTGTAGGTTGGTGATATGGAGCTTGATACTTTACTGGTTCAAAACCGGATTCGATCGGGTTCAAAAGTGGTTCAGAGTCATATCTCAGAAGTTATTTAAGCTACGAACTTGAAATTTAGTCTGTAGGTTGGTGATATGATCAATAAATGAGGTCTAATGAAGTCAATCTTTTTATGAACTCATTTCCACACCACCATTGAGGTAGAGTTCATGGCGCGTTTTTTTTAAAGTGGTTCCCCAATAGGCCTATACCACATATTGCTTAGCAGATGCATTAACTCAATAGTGTACGTTTCAATTGTTTCGTTGCTTTAGAACGCTGCTCGCCGGTTGCATCGTTGGAAGAAGTTTGAAGGACACAAAATCAAGAAGTTAGCGAAATGACTGTTTCAGGCTGCTTGCAGCACAGATGTTGTCAGTTTCTCCGCCACCATTCAATGCAGATGCTGTCGAAGATGAGCTATTGATGTTCCTGGCAGATACGAGTAGTCGGACATCAGCAGCGGTGCTTGAAGATGTCGGTGCATTGTCCAAGGCGTTGGTAGTAAATGAGGCTCTCATATCAGCAACGGCAGCCGCAGACGCGAACATCGCTAGCAATAAGGCGGATAACTAAATCCCGAACTTATTTCAAACCGCGAGGCATTGTCTATTTATTTATTTATTTATTTAACAAGTGTATTCGTTCGTTGTTTGTGTGTGTGCCAGGCAATTAAATATTTTTCAAATTATGTAATGTTTATACCTAGGATTGTATCAGAACGAACACATGTCTAACATTAACCCGATTTCAAGAGAGAGCGCAATTCATTTGATAGCCACATACGCATCTAACTGCAATGCATGTGTGTGTAAAATAACTTCATTATATATGTATTGAACAGTAATATATGAATGTAAGTGGAAACACGTCTTCTGTCGAAACGAATAAACATAGCCCGTGTATCAAGCTAATCGAATAAACTGTTGAACCATACAATGTTTTGGTACTCATGAACATGTTTCCCATATAAACTAAATTCCGTAAATGGCTTATGAGCAGGCTGAACATAGCTTTATGAACCGTATGGTCTGTGCACCTGCAGATATGATGCTTTGCTTAGCAAATTAATTTTTAACTGAATAACACCGTCTCTATTAAAAACTAGCTTGGCAAAGTTTACAGATAAGGTTGTTGCCGGCAATTATGTTTATTTATTTAGTGCATTGAATGCAAATATTTCGCCCACAGGTATTGCATAGCAATCTAACCTCATGGCCTATATATTTACAGCAGTGCAGACATATATCCATAAGCGGATCGCCGTAGTTAATCAATTTTTCAAAAATGCCTCTTCTAAACAAACTAGCTGATTGTAAGTCTGAGAGAGGCAAGTCGTTTATGTGACGTTTTGCAAACTGCAAAATAGAAATGCCACAATTAGAAGAATCCTTCTGAAGGTCATGACTCTTCAAAACGCATTTGTAATCCATGTTACTAATGCCGTTTAAAAGTTTCTTATAGTACCTAATAAACTTTTGAGCAGTCAGCGTCTGCCCAAATGGATCTAGGAACATAAATTCTAGTTTTATTTTATCTAAAAATAAGATATAAAAATGATTCTTAAAGCAATGAGGAACAATTAAAATGCTAGAAGAAGTATCCAAAGCAGTTTTGATTAATTCCTCATTTTTAAAGGAATATTGATCAAGTTGACATGGAAGACTTTTCAGTCTTGGATCATTTTGATCAAATAGAATTGCAGTCAAAGCAGCATCAACTATGAAGTTTGAAAGCCACTTATGCTCTTGCAATGTGACCAAATCGTTTAATTCTATTTTGAATAAGAAACGATTCATGTTTAAGGAATGTAGATGCTCGAAAAGAGTCTTACAATTTAAGACGTAAAAATGTACATTTTCCATTACGCAACTGCTCAATTTCGAATTATTAAGAAGAATTTTTTTATAATTCTCTTCCATTCGAAATATTTGCAAGTTTGCAGCATAGGAATGATCTGCCTGAACTGATGAATTCAAATTTGGACTTAAATTCTCAGAAAGAACAGATGGTAGTTCGAATTATTGTCTTTTGGAAGACACGATTGTACAAATTCCTCACGAACTTTTTGGGGTCCGGAGAAATCCCGACCAAACAGTCCGACCTTAAGTTTTTTAGAGCCCTTTTTTTGCCAGCTTTCTTTATAACTAGAAAGCTTTTTATTGGACATCTCACTTAAGGCCGTTAATTGCTTCAAAGCGCGTTTTTTAGGTCTGGCCTTTATAACAGCACCATGAAGAATAGGGGACCGTATGAATTCTGGGTGCGCAAGTTCAACTTGTCGCACCACTGATTTCGAAAGATCATCCATTTTTCGAATGAATCTTCCAAGTTTCAGTCTTTGCTTGGTTTTAATGACACTATGCTTTAGTGTCTTAAAGAATGATTCTATTGGACCATTGCTGGGTCTTTTATTGGTCTTATAAATAAAAATGCCCATAACATTTGTCCAAAACGGCGCAAATACAATATATTTGCCCAAAATGACCTCTACCATTTCGGGACAATAATATATGTTTGCTTTTCCATTAACAAATTGAAATTCTATCATATCTTTAATTACAACAGCAAAAGTATTGAAACGAGTTTTCAATTGACTTTTGCCTGCAATAGATTTTAAAGTATCTTCTCAATACTTTTTGCCAGAATTTACAAAAAGACCATGCTTTTCCAGATCAAAGGATTCTGGGTTCGCATCTGTAAAATATGAAATGGCTTTACTAACCATTACACTTAAAGTAGGAGATAGTAGAATGGTAATTAGATTTTAAAACCATTCTTCTAAGTCCTTTATGGAGCTTAAATTGTATCCCCAACCCAGAGCATTTCTAAGGAAATGTCTTAGGTCAGTGTTAGCCAAGCCTACGGTTCTGTCTACATCAGAGCACATAATTTTGGCATAATGGCTTGTGCAAAATTGAATGCATACATTCGGAAACGCACTACTTTCGCTATATAAAAAGCGATAGCACATTTCGTTGTATGCTACTATGCTCAAGTCACAGTATTCTTTTAATAATGCTCAAATTATTGCAAAACTCACGTCAGTCACGATCCGTTTGCAAAGTGGCAATTTTAATTTGTTCAAAAGACAAAACCTATTGAGGTCGAACAAAAAGCGACCAATATCATAGGCTGTGTGGTTTGACAAAATTGCAGGAGCCACAGGATACACAATGTGATGCTCAGGAATATGTGCAACCAATGAATAAAGAAATATTCTTTTCTTTGCCAATTTCATAGGTTGTACAACACATCCTGTAGCATCCACGTGAAGCGTATGAATTTGTATGTTCTAAATTTCATAAAAATACCTCCACCTTAGTGGATAAGTGCTGGATATAATGAGAATATCCCATACATTTCATATCGTAGGCATCCTTGAACGCATCTTTTTCAAAATCGTTCTTGGCGTTTTTCTCCGATATGAAATTCCTGTAATAGGATAAATTCTCGCACACCATTTGCTTATTTCCCACTAAAGCTCTTTCGGAGTTCATTTTAAGTGCCAGTTTTGTTTTGAATTCAAATGCAGAGCTTCCTTTAATATCGCTTTTGGCAACAAAGCGATTTATGGCTCTGCATAGAACATTTTTTTTTTAATTTATAGTATGGGTCAAACTCGGGCTGCTTGAGTAAACTCGCACAGTCCCATCGAAGAACCCATTAAATTAAAAATAGTTACAAGATGGATCTTTGCAGTAACCATATGCAACGAAAGAGTTTTTGTTAACTCTTGTGGACTTAAAGTTCAGACCACAAGCATTATTAAAAGAGAAAAATATTTCTCTAACAATGTGTTCTAACGCTTTCTTTTCTGAAAACAAAGTGGTGCACTTAAGAAATGTATCCTTAAATTCAAACATTTTTATTTCAGTTACAAAATGTTGACAACATTTATTAGATGAACGAATACATTTTGTATTGTTCACCATTTTTACATCAACATTTAAATTTACATTTCCAAGCCTGCAATTTTTACGGAAGCACTTTAATGTAGCTTCGACTAAACTTTGGTCAACAGGGTTGGAGGAAATATCTTCAAGTAAAGTAGACACATTGGTCACATCATTTTCAATATGTGTGACTTTATTATCTGCCTCTTTAGTTGGTAAAATGTCAGAGTATTTATGATCATACTCTTTCAAATTATATTTTAGCAAGTATCGTTTAACACATTTGTCAACTGATAAACGCCATTTTTTAGAAACCCCGCTAAATTTGAAAAATCGAGTTTTCTTCTTTCTAAGATTTGAGTTAACTATGCTTGCAATAGTTAAGTAATCTTGTTCTTGCAAATGCCCAGATATTTGCAAGCCACCTTTAATATCTTCTTCTAGGGCAGCTCTAAGACCCACTATAATTCCTGAAAAATTGAAATGAATACCTTTAAAAATTGTATCATTACATTTGGAAAATTTCGCGATTTTGTAAAACGTCTACACCTTTTATTTAACCGTCTTTAGGACAATCTAAACTCATATAAGAACGAGAAAGCTAAGCTAACTTCGTCTGTGCCGATATTTTTATACCCTTGCAAGTGCTCGCTTAAATATTTTCAAAAAATACTCTTTTTCCCATTTTCCGACCGTATCAAAATCGGAGTCGGTGCCATATAAAGGGTTAAGGCACTTGACTCCCACGGAAAATTGAATTTTCTCAAAAACGGTACGAACGATTTTGATGCAACATGCTGCAAAATGCTTGGAAAATTATTGCCAACAATTGACACTACCGTGCAAAACGTGCCATTGTCTCTGAGCAAAAATAAAAGTTTGAATTTGTTAGCGGCAATTCTGGCAGAGTGACCTTTGCTGCCGATGGCTCACGGTGCCACTGTCGCTAGCGCCACTATCGCTGGCGCCACTGTCGCTGTCACTGTTGTTAACGCTGGCGCCACTGTCGCTGGCAGCCTTAGCAGTGGAAACCTGAAGCCGAGCCACCCCCACTGTTTTGCGATTTTCTCAAAAACTGTAAGACCGATTGAGCTGAAATTTGCTAGGTACACTCTAGATTATCCCCCCTTTAAGCTAATATACCGTGCAATGTGTGCCATTGCCTTGGGACTTAGCAATTGGCGCATATTTTTAAACGTAATTTTTTGAATGATTTTTGTATGGGAATTTTTTGAGGTTGATCCACTGTTAGCCGATTTTCTCAAAAACTGTACGACCGATTGAGCTAAAATTTTGTAAGCATATACTTGAATATATGCCCGAAATTTTGGCATACCGTGCTTATCATGCCATTCCCTGAGAGAGGAGATATAGCCTAAAATGTGGCAAGCCGATTTTTCAGTGTCATATTTTCGGCATGTGCAGTGCTCAAACCCACCCAAACCTTATTTAAAACAATAGTTTATGCTTTTCTTAACATTATGCAATTTAGTTTGTCGCAAAAAGTTAAGTAGTTCCTGAGATATTAAAAAAATAAAAAATCAGTTTTGTTCCACACTCCATCGTTCCAAATTCGACGCTAAAAAGTCGACGCTATTTTGACGCACATGAAAAATCTACAACTAACGTAAATCAAATCTAAGTTGCTTTCAGGATTTGCATCACTCGCTGTTCTTGTGCCCAAAACATACCTAAAAAATCTTAAAAATAAGATTTTCTAGAATTATAAAAGTATTCATGAGATATTAAAGACAAACAACAGTCAGAAGTATAAGCAAAATACAAAACTTCATAAAATAATTATAGTTTTCCCGCGATTACCCGATCAACCCTCTAAGCATAGGTGCCTGAGTCACAATGATGGGTGTATATAAACTCGTGAGAGTTTTGCCAGCCCTGAACTATCGTATATGATTATGTGTTGAGATATGTAGACCTCGGATCTTGCATATTTTCAAATCGACTTTAATCCAAGTAGACTAGGCCGAATGTGTATTTAACAAATCTTTTCATAGCATTTGTCTTTTGCTGAGCTTCCAATTTATTTATTAATTATTAAGTCATCTTGGAATTGAGTGCAGAATTATTGGAATTTTATTACATTAAAAAGTCAACACATCATATAGAAATGTGCTCATTTACTTTGGCTTACTATGATCAAAATCGATTTGAAAATATGCAAAATCCGAGGTCTTGTTATACATAAGTCTAAGCCCTAGCAACAAAAAATCCAGATATTTATAAATATGGTCTCACTAATCGGAAAAAGTCGATAAGAATATGGTTGATAAGTAGATAACGATAAAGCGATAGACGATAGGCGTGACTGTGAACAGTGACTGGTCATTTCACTGTGACTTGAACTGTGTAAAAACTATTAAAATAAACTAATGAGAGGTAGTTCAAATTAAGACAGCTAAACCAGGTACGTAGGTGAAAAAAAAGTCAGGCGCCCAAATAAAACATGCATTCAGTCAAAGTTGGTTGAACCCACCACTGAGGGGGTGGAATATATATGCTCCTATGTATGTGTAATGTCTGTCTGTGTGTGCGTGCCCATTATTCAGGCTGCGTGTAATTATGTGAGACAATCTATGTACATGTTTCTCAGATCTGGAACAAAACTCGTCAAATTGTATTCTTGGGTCTGGATCGAAACAAGGCAAATGTTTGGACCCACCACAGTTATTGAGTGAGTAAAGGTTGCCAGTGGATGTGCGTGTGTGTGAGTGGGTGTTACTGAACTGAACTACGTTTATTTACATATTTAGAATGATTGAGAGTATGTGAATATCGGAAGCCCCTGAATGTGGAAGCAGGATCAGAAGCAGGAACAGCATCAGAACCAGAGTGAGAGTCCCCACAGATTGGACGCAACGAGGAAAAGCAGAAGCCTTGAGGAGTGCACTAGTCTAGGTCTGGAAAGTGTCGATGCCAGGCAACACTCGACTCCTGCAACGAACTCGCTCACCAACTTTCTGGGGTTTAATTTACTGAGCGGTCTATGCGGCCGGCGTCTTTACAAGCTTCAGCTGCACCAGAACGCTCAACCACTCGCTGGCTCACCCGTGCCAGTTGCCCGTCACGGAAACTACAGACCACCATCAGAGTCGGGCACGGATGCTCCAACAGAGCCGGAGCCGGAACCAGACTTAGGCGGCAGGCGACGGTTTAGCCGAAATCAGCCACAGGCAGTCGCCTACCCCACGGGTTATGGAAAATTTAGTGCCCAACAACCATTAGGTCGCAGAGGCACGCCCCCACCCAGCGAATTCATACACGAATATTTGGATATTATCTCACCCAATTCAACGGCATCCGCCCACCATGCCTATGCCAATGCCAGGCATCCCCATTTAAGGCAGAAGTGTATTAGCGATGATAGAGAATACGCAAGACACGGGCTCGGACTGGGCTTTGGTTTTGCACGCAAACTAAAAAGCGGCGCCCGCTCGCTGGACGATCATCACTGGTTAAGGCAGAGCCAGAGTCGACCTACCTGTTGGCTGCCGCTGCAGCGGAATCAAAGACAACTGCCGCTGCTTATAGACGCGGTGATTAAGCAGCGGTCGCTAGCAACACAACCTGAGTTGGGTCGAAATACTGATGACGATGTTGACCTGGATATTGTAAGCCAAAAACGGGGTCGCCTCGAGAGGCAAGAGGAAAGCGATCTACCGAGTAGCCTGGGGAGCAGCGAGCGTTTCAGCACGGCCGCGGACAACTGGGAAGATGCTCCGGCAGCATCGTTTTTGAGCTCAAGCCTGCCGCACGACGAGTCGCTCTTAGCAATGCCCGTTTTGATGAGGTCAAATCAAACGCCTGCCGATCCAAAACCCTTGCACATAAATAGTTTTAGCTACAACGAACATAACGCAGCTGCCACCGTGCCAGCTCCCGTGCCATACTACAGCACTGACTCAAGGACCCAGCCACCAGTCACCCAAAGACACAGCTCAAACAGTCTCAACAACAATATTCTTAGCGTCATGGTTGGTACGCAGCCGAATAGATCGAATACCATCCGGGACAGCGGCCATAGTGCAACTGAGTTGGCCGTTCTGAGCAAGCCATCATCGCCCACAATCGGCACAAAGACCATGGCGCAAGTGCAAATGCAGCTGCACACTCCAAATCAGAATCAACTGCAGAGTCACATAAATCCTCTTCACGTAAGTCAACACATCTGCCCAGAAGCTGGAGATATGGTGCCGTATTTGGGCAACTCCAACTATGGATCGTCGGTTCTAGTTCATGATCGCAAAGTCGAGTTACAACCGCCACCACACGAATTCTCAAACTACATGGGCGATGTCAGTAGTTCGGCTGCGGATAGATCTGAAGTTTCCAGATCCGTACAAGGTAAGCGAAAGCAAGAAGTATTTACTTTCAGGGGCCACAACTTTATTTCCTAGTTTGTGTTGCTCCATCTAAGAAATAACACATAATCCTTAGACCCTGCAGAGGGTTTTTTTTTTAAATGAACAGATGTTTGAGACGGTTAGAAGGAATCATCTCGAACCCATTAAAATATTTAAATTCTTAATCAGTTTACAAGTAATTTTATGAAGGATAGGAAACATATCCAGTATTGTAAAGCAGGGATCCAAAGCACTCGTTAATAAGTACTGGTTCGGTTCAGTGGTTCATACAGTTTAAGTTCCTCGAGGAATGCCCCTATAACCCAGAGAATGTCAGCTAGAAAAGAATACGAACCCTGCATCTTACACACCCCATTTATCATATTACATGAGGAGAAACTCTCCTGGCTAAGATTGAACTAAGGAAATTAAGTACTACAGAAAATTGAAAATACTGTCCACTAGAGGACGACAAATCAATTAGGAACAAGAAAAGAATGAAGATTGATGACAGAATTATTAAGAGATTGGCGGGCCTATGAAGAAGACTTTGTTTGAATTTGTATCAAATCATCTTGAAGGTTTTATCGATCTGGCCTAGCTAAGAATGTAGAAGGTCGAACGAAATGTCGTATACAAATTATCTTAGGGAATCGATTCAAATTCGCAAGTTAATAAGTATCATTGGCTAAAAAAGCAATTCACGTCTTTAAACTCCTTAAAGATCTGAACCCAACCACTTTTCTTGTGGACTTTCGGTTCGGTTCAGCATTTCTTAAGGATGCCGTTTCGGTTCAACAGCGACTCGGTTCGGTTCAAAACCGGCTGACATCCCTGTTAAAAATGCTGTTTTATTTTGATTTATCACAGCCCCAAGGGCCAAGCCAAGCTCTTCGCTATCTGTTGGATTGTATGCTTCAAATTCTCGCAAAAGGGAACGGGACCTACAGTTTAACGCAGAATAGCTACTTACCTCAAAGCTGACGTTCATTGAATTCTACAGGGGTTGGCAATATTTGATCAATGTATAGATATTTTTGTCTGACCATAAGGTTTATTCCGGCATGAAATTATTTTTGTTGATATATCCATATATTGATATTTAAAGAAACTTTGGTCAAATTTAAATCTGCCGTACAGTGTGTGGATTAATCTTGGCATACCAAGCTCACAGCAATGCGGAAGAGTAGGGGGACGCAGCAACGCGGGTCATCGAATGTCAGTCTGATGTAAATTATAAGCGCTCCTATACAAAATCTATATGGTGAAATGGAGACATTCGCGAATGCGGAATCACTGGGTACACTAGGACCCGAGGGCGACAATGAAACGTAATCTGAAAACCAACCGTAGTTGTCACAGCACCAGGAACATAACTAAGATCATTGATTGTCTGAAAGCTTATCTGTTTAAGTAGAGTATTGTGTCGAAGGTTCCTTTTTTGACGTTCTGCTAACAAAAAAAAGTTATGGGTACGAGGCAGTAAGGCTATGTGACAGAAAACTTTATCACTGTCATATTGAAAACAGTCCAATTTCAGCAATCTAAGTAAAATATATCTTAAAGTTCGATATTGAAAGTTCAGATTTTTGATATCATTGATTTTGATGTTTTGAGAAATATCGACAACGCTAAACGATACGTTAACGTTTCCTCTTCCGGTCTCGGCCGCTGTGATTAGTGCCCTCTGTTCGTTTCTGAAAACGGGTATTTTACATGCTTCTATACAATTCTACAAAGTCTTGTCAAAATCGGATGACTATAGAGCTGCCATAGAAACAATGGCTCGACAAATACGTTCTAGTGTGAAAAATTTGTTGGTTTTTAATAGATACGTCCTTAAATTTGGTATATATTAATTTGTTTGTTCTTTCACACATTTCAAAGACTCAAAATCGGATGACTATAGAAAAAAAGCTGCCTTAGGAATGATTGGAATTTTTATCCAATTAGTTGTTTCAACCAGTGTCTAGGGTTGCCGAATATTTCAAAAATATCTTGTTGATATTTTTGACTATATTAGAAAAGTATCATTTCAATATAAATTACTTACTAACTCAGGTTCTATTCTAGGTATCAAAGCTCCAAACTACTACAAAATATCAAGGCGGCAAACCTCTGATATTCTGGAGAAGGTTCGATCCGGTGGTTCGAATCCGTTGGAGAGTCTACGGTTTAGATGTCAGCTTGGTGCAAATGGTTTTGGTTCAAAACTTTGTTAACTTAGACAGTTGAGACATTTTTGGGTAAACGAATAAGATATATATTTGATGAGAAGGAAGCGTAGAGTTAAGGCAGCTATTAAACTACCAACTTATTCTTTGTCCGGTTAATAACACAAGGCAACACGAAAAAATCTTCATAAACGCCATCCATATGTCCTTAGTATTTGGGCTGTCCTGATTCCAAATCTGTTATTCCTGTTTTTATATCACCCTTACTTTCCAAGGTATAGCGAAAAATATGAATTTTGTTTTAATGTCGACATTTTGAGTTATATGGCCTAGATTCTATATACCTATAAAGTTACAGCCACTTAAGCGCGTTGTCCACTCGACGTTGATGTAAGAAAAGAACGATTCGAATCGATCTTTCGCGTGTAATTGCAAATAAGAAGAAGCCCCAACATAGTCAAAATGAGCACACCAAAACAAGATTCTGCACGAAAGCGGCGATTACAGGCATTTTCTACTGTTGATAAAATTAATTTGATAAACGCAGTAAAAATTTTTTTTAATTGAAAATTTAATTTAATTTAATTGAAAAACTCGTACTTTAGTGGCTGTAACTTTTAACATTGACATTGCAAGACAAATAACACAAAACCCGATATTAGAGCACATATTGGGCTACAGATTTGAGCAAAATAATTTCACGTTATTTCACGGTCCTGGAAGATGTTACGAACTTAATGTTAAGCGTTAGAGTAATACTTGAAGTGGTAAGCAGACAAATTGTTGCGTGTCGCCAGATAAGCTAGCGTGTCGCCGCTATATCTTGCAAACTGAGAATGATATGTGAAAACTGATGACAGATTTGGAATTGGGACAGCGCAAATTCTATGGAAAGATGGAAAACATTCGTGGAGGTCGAAAAAAGTTGTATTTTGTGTCCCTGTGTAAGCTGAGACATGATTTTGCCAACCGAACCTTGCCCCAAGCAAGGCCCGCTCTGCGGTAAAACCGGTTTGATGGACCCTAAATCCCGAGGCGAAACGGTATCAGACCCAGAATACAGCCTTACAAAGTATAGATTAAAAGATATGTTTTTATTTTATTTATTGCAAAAAAATATCGAACTTGTTTATAATTTTATATTAAAGATAACTTTGTTGTTATTATTATAGCTGAATTTTTGAACATAAAGATGTGCTTACTCCTCAAATTCAGACTAGTTCAATATAAAGCATACAAGAAGGTAAAGGCTCATCCTGGAAGTAGACCACATAATTTTGTAATTTTAGCGGTTTTAGGCCTAACTAACGTCAATCTCAATTGTTTCTCTTAAAACTCCGGTGTTTTATGTCCGATCTGATGGTATTTTTCAGAATAGATAGATATTGGGCCTTGCTTGATGTCTACTAAACCACGAGGCTCTAGCTTGAAAATTGTGGATCTGACGGATTTTTTGGTCACAAACACGACACGAAAATTAAACTGTTTTTCGTGACATGACGCTTACTTGGATCTTATTTTCTCTAATTACAGCCATATCCCTGCCTAGTGTGACAGCTGTCACCCCGAAACTGGACTTCACTGCATGCCTAAATGCTAAAGACACCCCTCCAAATGGCGGAGCTGTTTTGGAAACTGAATCCCTTGCATTGGTCAAGCAGCAATCGGTGGCCATCACCCTGGGAAGCGACGCTTTCTCGTTTCATGAGCAAATCATTATGTCGGGACAACAGAAAAGCGCTTTGCAGGAAAAGCCGAAGGCTCTTGTGGTGTCGCCGCAACAAGTCATGATTCTTTACAAGCACAAACTGACGCCCTATGAGCGAACTGAAATACTCGCCTATCCACAAATTTATTTCATTGGCGCCAATGCCAAGAAGCGTCCTGGCATCTACGGACCAAACAACTCTGACTACGATAATGAGCAAGGTGCGTACATACACATACCGCACGATCATGTTGCCTACCGCTATGAAATGCTCAAAATAATCGGAAAGGGCAGCTTCGGGCAGGTCATCAAAGCGTATGACCACAAGACGCACGAGCATGTTGCCTTAAAAATCGTGCGGAATGAGAAGCGGTTCCATCGGCAGGCGCAGGAGGAAATCCGTATACTCCATCACTTGCGGCGACACGATAAATACAACACCATGAACATCATACACATGTATGACTACTTTATCTTCCGTAGTCACACCTGCATCACCTTCGAGCTGCTCAGCATTAATCTGTATGAGTTGATTAAGAAGAACGGGTTCAAAGGTTTCAGCCTACAGTTGGTGCGTAAATTTGCGCATTCGTTGCTCCAATGCCTGGACGCGCTGTACAAAAATGAGATTATTCATTGTGATATGAAGCCGGAGAATGTGCTCCTGAAGCAGCAGGGTCGCTCTGGGATAAAGGTAAGAGATAATACATAATTGTTTACAATGCACCTAGTCCGTGAATTTATTTTGTACGTCAATAAGGGCTACTATTGACTTAAAATTAAAACCCTTGTTGCACCAGGAGTGCGTTATGCGTTAATAGCCAACAATCAGCTTTTTTTGTATGGGAAAAGAGCTGATTGTTAGCTTTTAACGCATAACGCACTCCTAGTGTAAATAGCCTATTAGATTCCTAAACTTCTAGGAATCGCTTTTTTCCGAGTGTACATAATTTTTGTGGTCAAAAGCTAATGTCGAAACAGTTATTTCCGGTCCCAGATTTAAAGTACCAAACCAATTTTGAAACGACTTCTCAATCTCTTTCTCAGTTCCCGACAGCGCATGTGTGCCACAAATATAAGAAAAGTTGTCACAGGTAGGTAGGTAGTTCCGGCTGACCCCAGATGGGGTCACACATAGACCTTAGGGTCCTTAATGAGGCCGGGTGATTATTTGGGTACGTTTGTCTTAGAAGTCCAGGAGGATTCTTGTCGTTTTGGCAAATGCCAATAACTGTTTTGGGGGTCTCTTGGCCGCTTCCTCCAAAGAAGAGAACCGTGGGGTGTGCAGAATTTGTAATCTTGTCGTGGCAATTGCTGGGCAGCTGCAAATTAGATGTTCTAGAGTTTCTGCGACTCCAGGTTCCATACATTTCCTGCAGGTGTCCTCTGTTGGTTTGCCTAGCTTTATCGCATAAGCGGTGCCTAGCAGCCGCAGTGTCCCTTTAGTATGCCAGTCATAAATGTAGCAAAAGATGCTGACAGCGCCGTAAAGAGTGTCACAGGTCAGGTTTCAAATAGGCTTTAGCTATTAACAATCGAATAGTAATAGGAAGACATACAGTTGTCTAAGGGAGATCCGTAAGTTTTTCCTACTGCCTTATATATTCATGATCAGAAGAGAGTTTGACTTAATGTAATTCCTAAGTTAGTATAGTCTATTGTCTTATTCTCAATTTGTAATTTTAGTAAGTGTTCGGGTTCAATTGCTTTTTATACCCTGTTCCCATTGAAAATGGGGAAAAGGGGGATCATGAAGTTGTGCGAATGTATGTAACAGGGAGAAGGAAAATTTTCCGACCCCATAAAGTATATATATTCTTGATCAGCATGAACAGCCGAGTCGATATAGCCATGTCCGTCTGTCCGTCTGTCCGTCCGTCCGTCTGTATGAACGCGTCGATCTCAGAGACTAAGAGATAGAGCCACAAATTTGCACGAAGGTAGATTTATGCTGTACGCAGATCAAGTTTGTTTCAGATTTGGAAAATTCCCACCCGTCCCTCTTTTATCCCCAAAAAACCAAGACCTCCTCTAGAAATTCTACACCTAAACAACCGTCAGATCCACAATTTTCAAGTTAGAGCCTCGTGGTTTAGTATGCATCAAGCTAGGCCCAATATCTATCTATTCTGAAAAGTACAATCAGATCGGACAAAAGACCGGAGTTATAAGCGAATCAGTAAGAGCACAACCCCCCCCCCAGTTGTTGGCCAGGACTACCAAAAGTGTTGCCTACATTTAGGATGACATTTTGTCACAAAGAAATAAATGAAAACAAATGAACAGGGTATTTTGTGGTCGGGAAACTCGACTACAGCGCCCTTACTTGTTGTGTATAACAACGCGTTTTGAACTCATTGAATTTAATCCTAGATCATTCTTATTGGACCACTCACTAACTTTAGACAGCTCATTGATGGACACATTGACATATATGGAATACAATAATGGGCAGACGATGTAAAAACAACTTGACGCCTGTTGGCTATTTGTCATTTTTGATGTGAAACATCTTTAATTTCGGTACCGAGGATTTTAGTAGGGGTAAAATTTGATTTCAGCGTCACGCGTCACGCTGACTTGCATATTTTGTGGTGTTGTTGTTTTCGGTTTGAATGTGCGGCTGGTGGTGTGCAGTGGGAGTTGGGTGGCCGGCCACACAACTTAAGGTAAAGATGAAGATGAAGATGAATATGAGGATGAGGATGAGGAGGATTTGGGGGAGGAGCAGGAGGATTAGGAGGCGGAGGAGGATTGGGAGGAGGCAGATGAGGATTAGGAGGATTTGGAGGAGGAGCAGGAGGATTAGGAGGCGGAGGAGGATTGGGAGGAGGTGGATGAGGATTAGGAGGATTTGGAGGATGCTGATGAGGATTAGGAGGATTTGGAGGAGGAGGATTAGGAGGTGGAAGAGGATTGGGAGGAGACGGATGAGGATTAGGGAGAGTTGGAGGAGGATTAGGCGGAGGAGGATTGGGAGGAGGCGGACGAGGATTAGGAGGAGGAGGATTGGGAGGAGGCGGACGAGGATTAGGAGGCGGAGGAGGATTAGGAGGATGCGGATGAAGATTAAGAGTATTTGGAAGAGCAGCAGGAGGATTTGGAGGCGGAGGAGGATTAGGAGGAGGCGGATGAGGATTAGGAGGATTTGGAGGAGGAGGATTAGGATGCGGAGGAGGATTGGGAGGAGGCGGATGAAGACTAGGATGATTTGGAGGAGGAGCAGGAGGATTAGGAGGATTGGGAGGAGGCGGACGAGGATTAGGAGGTGGAGGAGCATTAGGAGGAGGCGGATGAGGATTAAGAGGATTTGGAGGAGCAGCAGGAGGATTTGGAGGCGGAGGAGGATTGGGAGGAGGCTGATGAGGATTTGGAGGATGCGGATGAGAATTAGGTGGATTTGGAGGAGGAGGATTTGGAGGCGGAAGAGGATTGGGAGGAGGCTGATGAGGATTAGGGAGATTTGGAGGAGGAGCAGGAGGATTAGGAGGAGGAGGAGGAGAAGGATTAGGAGGCGGAGGAGGATTGGGAGGAGGCAGATGAGGATTAGGAGGAGCAGGAGGATAAGGAGGCGGAGGAGGATTGGGAGGAGGCTGATGAGGATTTGGAGGATGCGGATGAGGATTAGGAGGATTTGGAGGAGGAGTATTTGGAGGAGGAGTATTTGGAGGCGGAAGAGGATTGGGAGGAGGCGGATGAGGATTAGGGAGATTTGGAGGAGGAGCAGGAGGATTAGGAGGATTGGGAGGAGGCGGATGAAGACTAGGAGGATTTGGAGGAGTAGCAGGAGGATTAGGAGGCGGAGGAGGATTGGGAGGAGGCGGACGAGGATTAGGAGGAGCAGGAGGATGAGGAGGCGGAGGAGGATTGGGAGGAGGCGGACGAGGATTAGGAGGCGGAGGAGGAGGAGGACTAGAAGGCGGAGAAGGATTAGGAGGAGGCGGATGAGGATTAAGAGGATTTGGAGGATGCGGATGAGGATTAGGAGGATTTGGAGGAGGAGGATTAGGGGGCGGAAGAGGATTGGGAGGAGGCTGATGAGGATTAGGAGGATTTGGAGGATGCGGATGAGGATTTGGAGGCGGAAGAGGATTGGGAGGGGGCGGATGAGGATAAGGGAGATTTGGAGGAGGAGCAGGAGGATTAGGAGGAGGAGGAGGATTGGGAGGAGGCGGATGAAGACTAGGAGGATTTGGAGGAGGAGCAGGAGGATTAGGAGGCGGAGGAGGATTGGGAGGAGGCGGACGAGGATTAGGAGGCGGAGGAGGATTTGGAGGAGGAGGAGGAGGGCTAGGAGGCGGAGAAGGATTAGGAGGAGGCGGATGAGGATTAAGAGGATTTGGAGGATGCGGTTGAGGATTAGGAGGATTTGGAGGAGGAGGATTAGGGGACGGAAGAGGTTTGGGAGGAGGCTGATGAGGATTAGGAGGATTTGGAGGATGCGGATGAGGCTTTGGAGGCGGAAGAGGATTGGGAGGAGGCGGATGAGGATAAGGGAGATTTGGAGGAGGAGCAGGAGGATTAGGAGGAGGAGGAGCAGGAGGATTAGGAGGCGAAGGAGGATTGGGTGGAGGCGGATGATGATTAGGAGGATTTGGAGGAGGAGGAGAAGGATTAGGAGGCGTAGGAGGATTGGGAGGAGGCAGATGAGGATTAGGAGGAGCAGGAGGATTAGGAGGAGGCGGATGAGGATTAAGAGGATTTAAAGGAGCAGCAGGAGGATTTGGAGGAGGAGGAGGAGGATTAGGAGGCGGAGGAGGATTGGGAGGAGGCGGATAAGGATTAGGAGGATTTGGAGGAGGAGGAAGATTAGGAGGCGGAGGAGGATTAGGAGGAGGCGGATGAGGATTAAGAGGATTTGGAGGAGGAGGATTAGGGGGCGGAAGAGGATTGGGAGGAGGCGGATGAGGATTACGAGGATTTGGAGGAAGAGGAGAAGGATTAGGAGGCGGAGGAGGATTGGGAGGAGGCAGATTTGGATTAGGAGGAGCAGGAGGATTAAGAGGCGGAGGAGGATTGGGAGGAGGCGGACGAGGACTAGGAGGCGGAGGAGGACTAGGAGGCGGAGAAGGATTAGGAGGAGGCGGATAAGGATTAAGGGGATTTGGAGGATGCGGATGAGGATTAGGAGGATTTGGAGGAGGAGGATAAGGGGGCGAAAGAGGATTGGGAGGAGGCGGATGAGGATTAGGAGGATTTGGAGGAAGAGGAGAAGGATTAGGAGGCGGAGGAGGATTGGGAGGAGGCAGATGAGGATTAGGAGGAGCAGGAGGATTAAGAGGCGGAGGAGGATTGGGAGGAGGCGGATGAGGATAAGGAGGATTTGGAGGATGCGGATGAGGATTAGGAGGATTTGGAGGAGGAGGAGGAGGCGAAGGAGGATTGGGTGGGATTGGATGATTAGGAGTATTTGGAGGAGGAGGAGAAGGATTAGGAGGCGGAGGAGGATTGGGAGGAGGCAGATGAGGATTAGGAGGAGGCGGATGAGGATTAAGAGGATTTGAAGGAGCAGCAGGAGGATTTGGAGGAGGAGGAGGAGGATTAGGAGGCGGAGGAGGATTGAGAGGAGGCGGATAAGGATTAAGAGGATTTGGAGGAGCAGCAGGAGGATTTGGAGGAGGAGGAGGAGGATTAGGAGGCGGAGGAGGATTGGGAGGATTTGGAGGCGGAGGAGGAGGATTAGGAGGCGGAGGAGGAGGAGGAGGAGGTTTAGGTTTAGGTTTAGGTTTTAGGTTTTAGGTTTTTGGTTTTAGGTTTTAGGTTTTAGGTTTTAGGTTTTAGGTTTTAGGTTTTAGGTTTTAGGTTTTAGGTTTAGGTTATAGGTTATAGGTTTTAGTTTATAGGTTATAGGTTTTAGGTTTTAAGTTTTAGGTTTTAGGTTTTAAGATTTAGGTTTTGGGTCTTAGGTTTAAGGTTTTAGGTGTAAGGTTTTAGGTTTTAGGTTTTAGGTTTAGGTTTCAAGTTTTTATACCCGTTACTCGTAGAGTAAAAAGGGTATGCTAAAGTCGTGCAAATGTATGTAACAGGCAGAAGGAAGCATCTCCGATATTATAAAGTATATATATTCTTCATCAGCATCAACAGCCGAGTCGATATAGCCATGTGCGTTTGTCCGTCCGTCCGTCTGTATGAACACCTAGATCTCAGAGACTGGAAGAGCTAGAGCAACCAAATTTTATACGTAAGCTAGTATTGTCTGTAGGCAGATCAAGTTTGTTTCAAATTCTGGCCACGCCCCCTCCCGCCCCCGCAATAAGAAATATTGAATAACTCCCACAGTTTTTAAGATATCGAGCTCAGATTTTGCAGTGTAGTCTATGTGGCCAATATCTACAATCTCACATTTCAATTTTCAATAGGATCGGATAATAAATGGCTGAGTTAAAAAAATGTTGCATACTTATCCGAGCTGAGCTGAGTAACGGGTATTTCGAAGTCGGGCAGGGCCGACTTTAACTTACGCTCTCGTTGGTTTAGGTTTTAGGTTTAAGGATTTAGGTTAGGTTAGGTTTTAGGTATTTTAGGGTTTTTGGTTTCGGTTTTAGGCTTAGGTTTTAAGATTTAGGATAAAGGTTTAGGTTAAAGGATTTAAGTTTTAGGTTTTAGGATTAAGGATTAGGGTTTGTGGTTTACGTTTTAAGTTTTAGGCTTAGGTTTTAGGACTTAGAATAAAGGTTTAGGTTTTAGGTTTAAAGTTTTAGGTTTTTAGTTTTTAGGTTTAGGTTTATCGAGAATTGAGTTATGAATATCTAGTAAGTGAAAGGCGGTGCACATTTTATACAGCATGTTTCACATCAATGCCTCGTGAGTGACCACACTCACACCTTTTTTTTCACTCAATTTGTCTAGGTCAAGCAGTGTCAGTAGGGGGACATTACCATCATCCATGGAGAAGGAAACATTTCCGACCCCATAAAGTATATATATTCTTGATCGGCATGAACAGCTGAGTCGATATACCCATGTCCGTCTGTCTGTCTGTATTTACGCGTCGATCTCAGAGACTATAAGAGATTGAGCCACAAATTTTTGAATCCCTATTTAAAAAAGCTTTGGAGTTGAGGATCTTTAAAAACAGAAGCTATTATGGGTGAGAATTTTACAAGTAGTTCTTAGCTCTTTTCTATCAGTGGTGCCATCATTTTTGCTCGAATTTCGCGCACTACTGAGTCAGCGAATTGCTTAAATAAGCCCCTAAAATGCATTTACATAAAAATAAACCGTATTGAGGCCAAAAGAATGTTCAATTTCTGAATGAACTACATCAAAATAAATGAACAATTCGTGTGTTAAACTTAAAAGAGAGCGTAAGTTAAAGTCGGCCCTGCCCGACTTCGAAATACCCGTTACTCAGCTCAGCTCGGATAAGTATGCAACATTTTTTTAACTCGGCCATTTATTATCCGATCCTTTTGAAAATTTGTGAGATTGTAGATATTGGCCACATAGACTACACTGCAAAATCTCAATATCTTAAAAATTGTGGGAGCTATTCAATATTTTTTATTGCGGGGGCGAGATGGGGCGTGGGCAAAATTTGAAACAAACTTGATCTGCCTACAGACAATACTAGCTTACGTATAAAATTTGGTTGCTCTAGCTCTTCTAGTCTCTGAGATCTAGGTGTTCACACAGACGGACGGACGGACAGACGGACATGGCTATATCGACTCGGCTGTTGATGCTGATGAAGAATATATATACTTTATAATATCGGAGATGCTTCCTTCTGCCTGTTACATACATTTGCACGACTTTAGCATACCCTTTTTACTCTACGAGTAACGGGTATAAAAATTAGCAATTTAGCTAATCGCCAGTTAAATCGCTCGTTAAATTTGCCATTCGCTTCAACACACCAAATCGCTAGTATTACAGTGAGGCCACCTTTTAACCTTTGGATTTAGAAATTAATCCAATTTGGTTTTTAGGCGCTTGCAATAGAGAATTTTGTATTAAAGCCAAGTTAAAACAACTAAATGAATTCTCATTAGTTGTTGCGTTAACCTTTTGCATATTTATTATGCAATTTGTAAATCGATTGCTGCCAATTTGAGCTTAAAAAAGTGGCAACGCTGCACAATTGTATTATTCTTTTGAAATGGTTAAATGTAATAAATTATTAAGGAGAAAGCATCTATCGGAAGACCAGGGTGCTTATGAAGGAGCATTAGGACGAATTACAATTTCCCAAGGCGCTGCCATGCCGGTTGCTGTGGCTGCAGCCTAAGACTAATTAACCATGCATCTGGCCGATCTTTCTTCAGATTCCTTGAATTGAATAAAGCGGGTCCTAGATTATCATCATGCAACGGGAGCAACCTGCAGCATTTTGTCTGTTCCTTGTGCTCTTTTCAACACGATCATTTTTCTGGCTGCGATCCATAGTCTTTGCTTCTTCCGTAAATCTTCGACTGTCATCAGGCGTACAAAGGGCGTCTCGGTTCGGTTCAAAAACCGGCTTGCAGCCCTGATTAAAACAACTATCATAGATATTATAGGGTACACAGTCGATATAGGAATGAGACGAAGCTTCCAGGGTTATGGGGTGGATAAAAATTGTTATTAAAGGAATCAACCTTAACTCCAAATTTTTGATGTGAAACATCTTTAATTTCGGTACCGAGGATTTTAGTAGGGGTAAAATTTGATTTCAGCGTCACGCGTCACGCTGACTTGCATATTTTGTGGTGTTGTTGTTTTCGGTTTGAATGTGCGGCTGGTGGTGTGCAGTGGGAGTTGGGTGGCCGGCCACACAACTTAAGGTAAAGATGAAGATGAAGATGAATATGAGGATGAGGATGAGGAGGATTTGGGGGAGGAGGATTAGGAGGAGGAGGACTAGGAGGAGGAGGATTAGGAAGATTTGAAGGAGGATTAGGAGGAGGCGGATGAGGATTAAGAGGATTTGGAGGAGCAGCAGGAGGATTTGGAGGCGGAGGAGGATTAGGAGGCGGAGCAGGAGGATTAGGAGGCGGAGGAGGATTGGGAGGAGGCGGATGAGGATTAGGGAGATTTGGAGGAGGAGCAGGAGGATTAGGAGGAGGCAGATGAGGATTTAAAAGAGGATTAGGAGACGGAGGAGGATTGGGAAGAGGCGAAGGAGGATTTGGAGAAGGAGCAGGAGGATTAGGAAGCGGAGGAGGATTGGGAGGAGGCGGATGAGGATTAGGGAGATTTGGAGGAGGAGCAGGAGGATTAGGAGGCTTTGGATGAGGCGGATGAGGATTTGGAGGATTATTAGGAGACGGAGGAGGATTGGGAGGAGGCGCAGGAGGATTTGGAGGAGGAGCAGGAGGATTAGGAGGCGGAGGAGGATTGGGAGGAGGCGGATGAGGATTAGGGAGATTTGGAGGAGGAGCAGTAGGATTAGGAGGCTTTGGAGGAGGCGGATGAGGATTTGGAGGAGGATTAGGAGACGGAGGAGGATTGGGAGGAGGCGGAGGAGGAGGAGCTGGAGGATTTGGAGGCGGAGGAGGATTGGGAGAAGGCGGATGAGGATTAGGAGGATTTGGAGGATGAGCAGGAGGCATTGGAGGAGGCGGAGTGAGGATTGGGGAGGAGGCGGATGAGGATTAAGAGGATTTGAAGGATGCGGATGAGGATTAGGATTTGGAGGAGGATGATTAGGAGGCGGTAGAGGATTGGGAGGAGGCGGATGAGGATAAGGGAGATTTGGAGGAGGAGCAGGAGGATTAGGAGGAGGAGGATGAGCATTAGGAGGATTTGGAGGAGGAGGAGGAGGCGGAGGAGGATTGGGAGGAGGCGGATAAGGATTAGGAGGATTTGGAGGAGGAGGCGAAGGAGGATTGGGTGGAGGCGGATGAGGATTTGGAGGAGGAGGAGAAGGATTAGGAGGCGTGGGAGGATTAGGAGGAGGCGGATGAAGACTAAGAGGATTTGGAGGAGGAGCAGGAAGATTAGGAGGCGGAGGAGGATTGGGAGGAGGTGGATGAGGATTAAGAGGATTTGGAGGAGCAGCAGGAGGATTAGGAGGAGGATTACGAGGATTTGGAGGAGGAGGATTAGGAGGCGGAGGAGGATTTGGAGGAGGAGGAGGACTAGGAGGATGCGGTGGAGGATGAATAGGATGTCAACGAAATTGTTTTACGCATGTGGCTGCTGTTCATTTCAATTCTTTCATTTACAATTCGTTGTTTGTGGCTCAGTCACAAAGACCATGACAGCAAGATTGCATTAGCAAATTACAGTTAGGCTTAGGTTTTAGGACTTAGAATAAAGGTTTAGGTTTTAGGTTTAAAGTTTTAGGTTTTTAGTTTTTAGGTTTAGGTTTATCGAGAATTGAGTTATGAATATCTAGTAAGTGAAAGGCGGTGCACATTTTATACAGCATGTTTCACATCAATGCCTCGTGAGTGTTGACCACACTCACACCTTTTTTTTTATTTAAGAATAAGAATTGTGATGTAACAATTTTCTTTCAATTTTTATTTAAAGCTAAGTACGGAGACGCTGAGAATTTTCTCGGAGCTCATCTAATCGCATAGCTCAGAGCAAGGCATACTTAACATGGTAGACGCACTTCCTCTCTCACAGATGCTTATATGCGAGCGCTTGAATCACAAGACAAAAAATTCGTCAATGGACATGATGCAACAAGAGAGGTGAGGTGGCATCAGTGTGAGCTCTCTGCAAAGTACCTTCACGTTCAGTGAAGCGCAAGCTTTGGCAAAAGGACGCATCACACTCATGACGCCCCACCTTGCATTATTGCATCATGTCCGTGTAGGTGCGCCGCTCACAGCTGTTGTTCACGGACTGACGTTTAATCATTTATCAAAGAGGGCGAGAGAGGGAGTGCAACTACCTTGTTAAGTATGCCTTGGCTCAGGGAATGCGCTGCAGAAAATTCTCAGAGCGGGTAAGGAGACAGCACAGCTCGTTTTTTGGCCAAACAGCTGATAAATTCTCGCAGTGGGTCATAGAAATTATGAAACATGTTTGATAATTGAAAGCAGAAAACACAAAAATACAATACAAAAGTCACTTGGAGACCATTGCGGAGGACGAACAAGTGCCGCTAATCAAAGCGGTCAAATCGCAACCCATCTTAAGACTAATGATTTGACTAACAAAAAGTATTTCGATGCAATTTGGACTCTCCATAAATGCTCCATGGCATTCTCCAAAGCCTCTGCATTCATCAAAGAGTCTTCCAGTTTACATAGTACATGGTGACCGTTTCAGATTCATTGGCATTTTGCTGTTTTCTGGTCACCCTACAGTCTCAGAGGCCGCTTTGAGAATTATGAAACAATTCGCGCCGCGAGAAAATTCTAAGCGTCTCAATACCTCGCTTAAGATACCTTTAGTTTTCAATTTTGCCACATATTGTCACATGTTCAAATTAAATATTACAATTATTTCCTAACTTTTACTTTACTAATTGAAAACACACATTATCTTGTTAGCTCAAATTGCTGGTGATCCAAGCTGATCCCATCCTTATGTGCTCTAGAATGAACACGTCGTGGTCGATAACTCTGAAATTGTCCACTTAATAGACATTTGGCCGTTGAGCTCCCGTTTTCAACTTGGTTCCAAAAACTTTGTTAACCTTAAAAGCCCCCTAGTAAAACTTCGCACCTGCAGGGGATGACTAATCGCTCCTTTTCTATTATCTAGGAGTTTATAATCGCCTACCTTCTCGTAGTCGTCGTCTACCCTCCACATTGTCCCCGTTCTCCACTATGGTTCATTTACCTCGACTATAAAATATTTTAACATTCCCCAGTGGGACTCGAACCTCGTACCCATTGCACAAGCAACTAGTCCATCACCTCTGCTCCAGATGGCTGCTTGAAAAACTACATATTTAAGGGCAACCAAAAATGATTCTGTGGGAATGTGGGAAACGCCGATCTATCGGCTCTGCCTGTGACCAAAACCAACTCAAAAATTACAGGCACAGCTTCAGTGGCTAAAGAGGTAACAAAAATTATTAAAATAATAGCAACACATCCATAATATAGGTCCTTTAAGGACTTGTAAGTAACTTGTGCCAAATGAAATGTATTAAATCCTAGATGTATGTACTAAAATTGTTGTCTTATGATCACCAGATGGGAGGAACTCTGTTTCTGATGTGTGGGTCGGTCTTGGGTCCTTGGTTTTGGGCTTGTGGTTTCGTGTACAAGAACTTCAACTAACGCTCTGGTCCATTTCAACAGGTCATTGACTTCGGTTCGTCGTGCTTCGAGAATCAACGCGTCTACACCTATATACAGTCGCGCTTCTACCGTGCTCCCGAGGTGATTTTGGGTGCCAAGTATGGACGGGCGATTGACATGTGGTCCTTGGGCTGCATTTTGGCTGAGCTGCTATCGGGGCACGCCCTATTTCCCGGCGAAAACGAGAGCGATCAACTTGCCTGCATCATTGAAGTGCTTGGAATGCCCAGCAAAAACTTGCTAGCGAGCTCCAAGCGTTCTAAAACGTTTTTTAGCCCCAAGGGCTATCCTCGCTATTGTACGGTGCGTACCATGTCTGATGGTATGGTGGTCCTGATCGGCGGTCAGTCGCGTAGGGGCAAACCGCGTGGGCCCCCGTGCTCAAAGAGTCTCTCAAAAGCGCTGGACGGTTGCAAAGATCCGCTCTTCCTCAATTTTATACGCGGCTGCTTGGAATGGGATGCGGAAAAACGGTTAACACCTTCGGAGGCTCTGAAGCATCCCTGGCTAAGGCGTCGCCTTCCCAGGCCACCCAACACGACTATTGGCGGAGGCGGTGGCAGCATCAGTGGCGACCAATCACCGGTAACAGGTAAGCACTCTGTCTCTCGGCTGCTTAAATATGAAATCTTTCGCATCCTCTATCATTTTCAGGCATCAATACATGTGGTGCCAATGATGCGGCAACATCATCTACCTCTGCCGCCTCCGCTGCTTCCTCGACCATGGAAAGAGAGAACAGCAATTGCAGTGGCCGCATCAACCATGGCGGCATTCCAGATGCAGACTTCAAGCATGCCATCACCAGCCTCCCTAGGACAGAGACCACTGCGACCGCTGCTGATTTCTTGGCCGATAGGCTGAAAAAAACTAGCGTGTCTTCGTCATTCACGCACTCTGCTGATTGCAGCGCCCTCAACGGCATCGCTAGTCGTTCTGTCGTAGCTGCGAGATATCCTCAACCCACGCTGTCGTATTTGCCGCACAACGCCGCCACTCCGCTGGCGCAGCCGGAGCCAATCACCAGCTTGGACGTATTAAGTGCTTATGTGGCTGCCACATCCACGCCTCATGCAACCACAGTGGATTCAGGACCCGCTCCCGAATTTGCTGACGTTGAAAGCTATAAGGCGTTTGCGGTCCCTGGTGCAAACACACCAGCACAAAAGCTAAGAATATCTTCTAAGGATATATAGCAATCTTTCGACAGCATGCGGCTTCTCGTCATCTGAAGGTCTAATGGCAGTTCTCCATTGCCAACCCACTTAGCAGCACACTGCCATTCAAGTGATAGACTTAAGACGACTTAAACGTAGGTCTTACTTTGATCGCACCGGGACTCCTTTGCTTATATAGAGCTACCGTCAGATAGATACGCAGCATAGATCTCAAACAAATGAAATTATACATTTAATCTAAAATACGAACATCGCGACCGGAGTCTTTGCTTTTCATTAAAGCCGACCTGCTTGCGTGGGCTTTGACTATTTTGAACAGCAAATACTTAGGTTACTTAATATGCCAAACGGCCCCAACGACATGCACCCTTAAACCTGTTATCTTCAATTATTTATTGGCTTAACATTTCCTAAGAAGTCCGTACACTGGGCGAGATGTATGTGTAACTTTCCTTCCTTAGTAACTCGAAGCTTTTCCCCACACCGTCTGCCTGTCTATCTAATAATTCTCATTCGCGCATGGAGTATTGGCATTAGGGGCAACAGCTTCCACAAGCAAATCCATACTTAGAACTTAGATCAACAAAATAACACAACGAAACAAAATACGAAGCAAATTGAGAGTTGATTTGATACCATTCACAGCTGTTTAGTTCAACCACAATTATAAATATCGATAAAGAATATGATGGATTTTATTACAAAATATTGTTTAAGGCGCCTTTGCTAGGGAAGTAGAGTTCTTGTTTATACATCTTCGAGATATGTAGTGACAGATCAGAAGCAATTATGCGCATTCCTATATTGAACATACATATAACAACGCCACATCCTCCTTCGGACTCAATATTTGGCGCCGTGAATAAAGTGCAATAGAACGAGTCTTCTGAGGCAGGATACATGATCCAAAGTGATGCACTTTTAAATGATGACACAGCCTTCTTAAGGTGTTGTAAAGAAAAGGTAACAAGTGGGGATTTATACGATGGAGCAAGTTTTATAAGGTTTTGGCAAAAGCTTTTGTTTGTTTAAGCACTGAGATTCGTCGTGGAAGTTCCTCTCATTTGGACTAACACTAATAAAGAAGGCGCTAACAGAACCACTTGATTCCTGATTAATAGGAACTTTTGTAGTATTTTGAAGATTTGCTGTTCAAGTGGGACTTAAGAGGACACACAAAACTTTAAGTACTGGGACTAGATGATTGAGTAGAGTTTGCCCTTCTCCGAACCATCTCTTATTGTAATTTATCGAGAACATTTCTCCGTAGGGCATTGCCAGCACTGTGCGACGATGTGTAGACAATTTAATGAGTAATTAAATGTGGTTCCTTTATGTTTCAATTCTTTCGGCCGATCTCACAATCAAGCGGGCTTTGAAAAACTACTTGTCACAGCACTGGAACAACGATCATATGCGTTTTTTCGGAAAAGCAAGCTGGATTCGGAAAATCCTTTAAGTTGAGGTATTTAAGTTTTATAAAAAAATAGTTACGTACATGCTTATGCATATATAATGGGTTATGTGAGGGCTGCGATTAGACAATTTTGTTTATAAGGCTCAATTGCCGTCCTGATCGCAGCGAAAAGCATAACAACACAACAGTTCAATAAAGTGTTAATTATCAAATATGTGTTCAAAAGATTTAATCCCTTTCCAGGACCGTAACAGTAAGTCAGCCTCAGCTTCGTAAGCGCTTTGCAGGAAAAGCTGCAAGCTCTTGTGGTGTCGCCGTAACAAGTCGTAATTCAAACGTTGCTCCAATGTCTGGACGCGCTGTGCAAGGTCGCCATGGGATTAAGGTAAGATTTAAATCGGGTTAGATGGCTTTGGTGAATTGATTAGTTGAATCGGCTTCACCTTTGGGAAAAACCCCTATTGGAGGCAACGCAGCCTTGTGCGTAAGAGAGAATAGAATCTGATTCAACTTTTCTATGACAGCTATACAATATAGATGTCCGATTTCGACCAAACTTGGTGGAATCATGGGAATGCACAGCAAATAAGAAATTCAACGTTTCGAGGCGTTTCCATTGAAAACAAAACAGTTTTTCCCACCAGAACTAGTTTTTCGACCGATCGTTCCTATTGTATCTTTATGTTATAGTCATCCGATCCGCTCATGCTGATCAAGAATATAAACCCTTTATGTTTTCGGAAATGCTTTCTTCTATGCGCTACTAACATCTGGACAACTTTAATATACCGTCTGCAAGGGCATAAAAAGTGCTGCAAGGGTATACAAACTTCGGCAGAGCCGAAGTTAACTTTCCTAAATTTTTAGTTTTCAGAGAGCTGCCGTCTGGCTACTCCGTACTTAAAATACGGATTTCTTTAATTTGCAATTTAAAATCTTTATGAAATTCATTGTAAACAAATCGCAATTAAATAAGAGTGTGACCTTATCTTTAAAATACCAAATTTTACTGTTTTTGGCAATCTTTTTATCTCTGCACACTGTTCCAGATCCAGCTTCGCAATAAAAGACATTTCGTGCGCCCAACCAGTTTGCTGTTCTCTGTACCGTGCTTAGCCCTTAGGGACAAATGTGCATTCGGCATCTCTTTCGTTACTGACGATCAAGCCAAAGTGATCTAGCCATTTTCCGCTAAAAGGCTATAGATTCGCCACCGAATTAAAAAAAGTCAGTGGCATTGTCATGAATGGATAGTCATGATGGGTTGTACATGGCCGAGGCAAGCTCAACATTTTCTTTCGTTCCTATAGAACAGGGGTGTCCAACAGCTTCCCAGTGGGACTTTGCGTCAGTAAATGACATGGAATTTTACCCAAATAGTCTGTACATGATTTTTTTAGCATGAATTTAGTCCTTCATAAGGCATGAAAAACTCCCACGTTATTTTCTAAGGTATTCGTAGGGATAAAAGTCTGCACATCATAAATAGGGTCTTACTTTTTTCGTCTTCGGGCCCGTACACTAAAATGAGTAAAAGACACGAAGTCAGACCCGAACGACCCAACCGATGGGCAAACGAGGGGTAGAAAGCGAAAACCAAAAATTTACCCATCAGTTCGGTTTTTGCTTTTATTTAATTAAAAACCCGCAATATATTTTTCAAGAATTTTGGTAAGTATCAAAATAAATTCAATAGTTATATGAATTATTATAATCACTAATAAAATACATGGGTAATTCCGCAAGAGCGTAGCACAGAAACAGAAGAGAGCATCGCTGATGTAGAATGTCAAAACGGCGAAAGCGAGCTTTGTCTCACAATTGAAAGCAGAACCATCAAACCAGCTGTTTTTTGTGAGTGTGAATTTAGCTTGTTTATGCCCAGAAGTGTTGGCACCACTGGCAACGATAAAATCAATGACGTAGTACAAGTCAATACTCCCAAGAAAATACCAAATATACGGTCAGACCCTGCTGGAAATCAGTATTTATCCGCTTGTCGCCTTGTGTAATTTTAATAATAAAACAGACATAGAAGTTGGGTTAACAAAATTATGCGAGTGAGAGGACTCGCAGTTGGCCATTTGTAACTTGATTGTAAGTGTAGAAAAATGAGCATTGAGTTATTTGCAGTCACCTTTGTGTGTATGCATGTATTCGCCGCTGCATTCGATAAATACATACATACTTGCATGTGTGTGTACATACCCGTAGGTTTTTTGCCCATATACACTTGCTCTATCTCGCTCGTTCGTTTTATTGTGTGTACATCGGTAAATATGCAAGGCAAGCTGGCTTTGGAACGAAACGGGAAGGGGGTTGGGGTTGGTGCACACTGAAATCGAACTAATGGCCTTTTTATTGCAGGACTCAGACACGCATGAGCCAGCCAAAAATATGGATAAAAAGATCTCTTCGACTTCGCAACCGCGCATTTTGAAGAAGAAGCATTTCCGCGTGAAGCATCAGAAGGTGAAGCTATTCCGTGCAAACGAACCCATCCTCAGTGTGTTCATGTGGGGAATCAATCACACCGTAAGTTCCCACACCGCCGCTCTTGCAGTCGATAATTCCAATTACCCTCTCAGATCAACGAGCTGAGCCACGTAAATATACCAGTAATGCTGCTGCCAGATGACTTTCGGGCCTATTCCAAAATCAAAGTGGACAACCATTTGTTTAACAAGTACGAATTGTGGTTAACGAATGTTTTTCGAAGTTGGATTCCGGCTCGATCTGGCTTGATTCTAATGTATATCCCCATATCGATTATATATTACAGAGAAAATATGCCTTCACATTTCAAGGTGAAGGAATATTGCCCACTTGTATTTCGGAACTTGCGGGAGCGCTTTGGCGTGGACGATGTGGACTACCGTGAGTCCTTGACTCGTTCGCAGCCCATACAGATCGACTCCTCCGGCAAGTCGGGGGCACAGTTTTACCAGAGCTATGACAAGTTTTTTATCATCAAAAGCTTGACTTCGGAGGAGATTGAACGAATGCATGCGTTTCTAAAGCATTACCATCCAGTAAGTAGCAGCTGCGCACAGCCCAAGGGTGAATTGTTGTTTTTCCATACTCGAACTTTTTCAGTATGTGGTGGAGCGACATGGCAAGACGCTGCTGCCGCAATATCTCGGCATGTATCGGATCACTGTGGAAAGCGTGCAATACTACTTTGTCGTTATGAGGAATGTGTTCAGCTCGCATCTAACCATACATAAGTATGAGGCAAGCCCTAGGATCTTGGTTCCAGTGTAATTCAAATGACTTTACGCTTGCTTTTAGAAAATTCGATTTAAAAGGAAGCACCGTGGACCGTGAGGCATCCGAGAAAGAGCTAGAGAAACATTTGCCCACATTTAAGGATAACGACTTTATAAAGCAGAAGGTCAAGTTGGAAATCGGAGGCGACGCCAAGAAAAAATTGATGGATACTCTGAACAATGATGTTGATGTAAGCGTTATCTATATTCCACCGACCAACAAGCATATCTTAAAAGAGATCATGAATCAATGCCACTTTGGAAATGTGCCCGTCAAAGTGAAATTCAGATAGTCTTGTCTTGATCTTAAGACCATCCATCCATGTCCATAACATTTTTCATATTTTTCAGCTGCTTACGAAGTTGCACATAATGGACTACTCCTTATTGGTCGGCATACACGACTGCGTGCGGGCTGAGGAAGAGGCCTTGCAAGGAGACAATGCCCAGGCTGTCGGCCGCAGCGAGAATAGCGAGAGCGAGGAGTGTGATAGTGGCGAACGGTAACGGCTTGGGTCTGCTCGATTGCCAACGTATAACACATTTCAAATTCTTGTTTATAGCTGGACGTATAACACACCCCCCGATTCTCCAAGAGGTGCCCAGTATAAAGAAGTCGTCTATGAAGTTGACATATACGCCATTCCAAGTATCGAAGGTGAAAACAAATAGCTTAAAGCAAAGACCTGATGCAGTGGCATCTTATACGCATCATTTGCATAGGCCCGTGTTTTATAACAGATGGTTTTTGGGAACGCTGACACCCTAACACGACGCCACGAAGCAGCATCTTATCTGAAAATGGATAATGCCCAATCAAAATTTTCAGTGCGTTGTGTGGCCCTTGCTTTAGTTGAATTTTGTCACTAACTTTCGTCACTTGCCGAATCAATGCAAACAAAATTCACAGTATATTTTCACAATTCATCTCAAGTTTTTCCTTGAAAATGATCAAAATTGGTGATTCTACAATACAATAACTTGACATCCAATGTGAACGTTTTTGTCCTGTCTCAATTTAAAATGATAATTTTGTCTTAGTGTATGCTCTCGAGCGTCGGACATGACACAGGGCTTTGTAATTAGTTTCACCTATTTCCAAATGTGTGAATATGAGTGTTGCATATCTGACGAGATTTTCTATAATGTGGCTTATGTACATGCAACTGTCTGTCTGCTCACCATTAAACAGACACATCCAACGCCTCAAGCGACTAAAAGCAAGTAAGAAAGTCGGTCAAGCTAAAAGCAGTGAACATTTTCGAACCGTTCGATAAATAAGTTTGTCTACTAAACATGTAGGTGCAGAACGTACGAGCATTTCATCTATTAAACCTTGGGGGAAAAAAGACTTGCACAATCAATACATCTCTGCTACAGAGTATAAAAACCGAAAAGTTCAAACATAACGGAAAACATTTATTGTGTTGCTTTTCGACTCTATTTTTATTTCCCATGGCCAATTTTTGCTCTGCCAACTCTTAACTATCCGAACTAGATTTTAGCTGTGAGGGGCTTATGGTTAGGGTTTTAAGTGGGAACTTTACGGCGGATAACTGTTTGCCCCATTTTGCTGGAACCCAACTTGAGGAGGTCTCCCAGTCTAGAGTTTTGAAAAAATACACTTTTATTTTAAGACAATTTTGGCCGGGCGCCGATTACGGACTAAATTCTTTTTGTAGAATGAAGCTAGACCGCGCGGCCCAGTTTCATTTTGTGGTCGCGTCCTAAATTCATTTTGCAGTCTGAAATGAAGCCGCCATAGAGAATACACCGCGGCCTTATTTCACGGAAATCGTTTCATGGTGGAGGCACCCGTTTGTTAAACCCCACCACCTCCCCCTGTACCAACCTGTAAATTTTTCAATTTTACAATTTTTGTTGAAGTATTGACAAATATATGATAAAATAGCGGTAATTATTTTGCTTCTTTTTTTATTTAAAAAAAAAAACTCGAAATTTGCTTGCCTAGACTAGAATAGAACCCCCTCAAGCAAATGAATAATAATATTCCGCATTATTTAATTGCAGAAAAACGAGAAATTTATTTTATAGCTATCATTGATGTCCTTACACAATATGGTGTCAAAAAGCAGGTGGGTGTTGACTTATCCCAGTTGATATATAAATATACTGAATACATAATCGCTTCTGGTTTCGTTTTACAGGCGGCGAAAGCAGCAAAGACAGTTAAATATGGTAGTAATGTTGATGGTATATCAACATGTGATCCTGAACAATATGCCAAAAGATTCCTGGAATTTATGGATAAAGCTATAGAATAAGATATGAAAAATTGTATTTGCCACATTAAAAATGTTAAATGTATAAACACACACGTACAAACATACGCATTGGACGAGCACTGGAGCTTCAGGGGTTCCCAGGCCAGCCAGTTACTAAAAGCAGACGGATAAGATTAGTTTAGTGGGTCGATGGGGCTGGGTAATACTTACGACGAAACGGTTAACTTGGTAGCGGGGCACAGCTGGTGACTGGCGATCGGCATTCTTCATGTTCTCAAAACGTTCGCGAATTCTGAAAGGTAGTGGAGAAAATGTAGGATGCGTTAACCGACCACTTTTCGAACTCTTACGTCTTGGCACTCTCTATGGTTGAATCATCCGAAACTTGCTGCGAGTAGACATCCACGCGGTTCTCGTTGAGCTCACGCTCAATCTCAGTGGCCTGCCATTTCTCGAACTTGGCGCGCAGCTGCTTGGCCCGGGTCGCCATCTGCGCCTGCAATACAAAGAAGACACTAGGAGGAGCTTCTGCCTACCACACTGGAGGATGCCTACCTCTATGAGTGATTGATCGTTCACTTTCTCCACGTCGCTGTCGCCGTCATAGCTGTTTGTGGTCTCATCGCTGTCTTCCTCGCCATCGCTGTCCGATGACCTCTCATAATAGCGCCGGTCTTCGGCTGGAGGAGGCGTGAAGCACTTAAGCGGCTTGGGTTGCCTAGGATCATTGCCTGGTCGCGCGCCGCGCTCCATTTCGCGAAACTTGTTGAGCATGGTGGAGGTGGTTTGTGTCTTCTGTAGAACATTATCCTGAAATTGCTTCACTTCCGCATCGCAGTCAGAGTCCGGCGATGGCATTTTGACAACGCCCTCGCGGGGAGGAGTCATGCGAAACTGGCTCTTCTCAGTCTCGTTGGGGCGATAGGTTTCGAAGAACTTGAACTTTTCGCTTAGCTCGGCAGTAGCCATTTTCACATCCTCGGGTTTTTCGTCACATTTGACCACGTCGAGATCAGCGTTCTGTGCACAGAGACAGTGGTGACGGGTGACTTGACATGTTCATTTAACGGCTACCTACCTCTTGGCCTGTTTGGCTGTGGCTTGGACACTTGGCGTCCGATCGGGTCTTCTGCAGTGTGGGCTTAGATGTGACACTCGCATCCAGCTCCATGAATATGCAGCGTGACTTCTTGCTAATGGCTGTACCAGGAATGTTAGGCGACTGCAAATGATCAGTGAAAAGGGTCAACGCTTACCAGACTCAAAGACATCGGCATCTTCCAGCAGCCCGCTGCTGTTGCTGCCTGTATCTGCTGCTTGAGCGCCCTTGACACCGAACATCTCGCCCTTCTCAAACCGCTCCTTGATCGAGCGAGCGGCTGCTCCGATCTCCAACTCGGCCTTCTTGCCGACAGAGGTGATGCCCTGCTCCGACTCGGCCACAGCCTGCTGATACATTTCTTTGATTTTCGCCTGCTTGCCCATAAACAGCCGCGACCGAATGTTTTGAATCTCCTGCTTTCGTTCCTCGCGCCGCTCCTCCTTCGACATCAAATGGCCCTGCTCAAACTTCGTCTTGATGTCGTTCATGGCCTCGCCCAGACCCACGGGTCTCTCCCGCTCTGTGTGTCTTCTGGAGCGCACCAAAGCCAGGTCACCATCGTCGTCGTCATCGTCCTCCTCCTCCTCCTCATCCTCGCCGTCCGTAGCAGCGCGGTCACTATCGCCTTCCGCATCGCGGCGCATTGGTTCGGTAGTCAAAAGTCCATGCTGCTGGAGCTTAGCTAGTTTCGATAATATGGATGCGCTGCGCTGAACGGTTGAGCTCTGTCGTGGGAGCGCTGGTTCATCCGCCTGACATTTGGCACCACCGTTCTCAAATACCTGGAACCTGGAGCGCACGTTCAGTTGTTGTAGTTCCTCCAGTCCGAGGTTCGGCTTGTCCGAGGCTAGTGAAAAGAATTTGAGTCGAGATTAGCGTTAAATCGAGACGTTCTCCGACCGCCTACGCGAAGTGGCTCGGCGGTCGTTTCCAATACCGAAAATGAGCCAGTCTCATTACTCTAGGTCTGCAAAACGGCAAAACGGTCAGTGAAAGACACGAGAGAAACAGAAACGAAAAAATGTGTATGTATTTGCTCTAAGCAAAACAGATTTGAGCAAAAACAGAACTGAAGGTGTCTTTCGCTCCCTCTTTTCGTTGTGTCCGTAACCAAACTGTTTTTTGCCGACACTAGGAAAGTGTTGAGAGTTACTTGCGAGCTCTGCTTGCAGCACGTTTTTATACCCCTGCAGAGGGTATATTAAAATTGTCCAGACGTTTGCAGCGCATAGAAGGAAGCATTTCTGACCACATAAAGTATATATATTCTTGATCAGCATGACGAGCTAAGCTGATTTGGTCTTGTCCGTCTGTCCGTTCGTCTGTTTCTATGCTATCTCCTACGAAACTTTGTACGAGACTGGTACAAATACGCTGCACATTTGTCGGAACCGGCCGGATCGGAAGACTATAACATATAGCTGCCATAGGAACGATCGGTCGAAAAACTAGTTCTAGTGAGAAACACTATTTTAAATTCTATTATATATTCTGGATCAGCATCAACAGCAGAGTCGATATCCGTCTGTCTGTCCGTATGAACGCACAGATTTCAGAGATGGTAAGAGATAGAGGTTTGACATGTATGTGACATATGCTTCTTATGTCTGCAGGCAGATCAAGTTTATTTTCAATTTCGGCCACGCCCGAAATCGATCTGGTGAAGATCGGATGAACGGTTTTCGAGTTATGATCAGAAGTCTGTTCGCTGCTGCTTTCAGCTGCTACTGCAGCATCAAAAATTAAACTGAGCGTATAATTTCGTTGGTAGAGTATGTTGTAGTCGGGCTTAACCGACTTTCTTTCTTGTTTTAACTATTTCCTTGATTTGATATATTCAACAAGGAAGGGCGCTGCAGTCGATTGCCCCGACTTCAAAATACCCTGTTCTTTCCTTTATTTTTTGACTCAATTTTAAATCAAAAACTTATCACAACAAATTTTATACATATGTATACATAAAAATCTCGTGTAACATATTAGTTAGCAATCTCCTCCGCAACGGCTTGACCGATTTTAATGAAATTTTCGAATTAATGTGGCAGGTGTTAAATAGGTTTTACCTATAGTTCATAACGCTAGGTGATTTGGGTTTCTCTCTACAGAACGTTCATTTGAATTGTCGACGCAGCAGGCAGCTCATATCACTCTGCTCATGTCACTCTGTGTTTTATTGTTGTGCAAATTTGGTAAATTACCAAGATATCGGAATATAATTTTATTTTTCACCCATTAAAACATGTGGTTTTGAGAAATGTGTCAGATTTAATTCAAATTTAAATGGATATTCATTGTTCATTCAATGATTCTAATCAAAATGGTGTGCACGATTTTCAATTTTACGGTGTCAATCAATCGTTGTTTTTAACGAATTTAGCGGCCATTGAATATTTAAAGCGTCACAAATGTATACCACAGGAAAACTAATGTGGAAATTGTGCAGCTGCCTGTAAGATAGCAGTAAAAGATCACAGCAAAGTATTCTTTCGGCGACGAAAACAGTGGCAATCCAATTTCCCATTAGATTGGCATTCGCAATGACAACAAATAAGTTGCAAGGCCAACCGGTGTCCGTTAGCGGCTTAGATTTGGGCGCCCCATGTTTTTCACACGGACAGTTCTACGTGGCGTGTTCTCGCGTGGGCAAACCGTCGAGCTTATTTGTGTTGTCTTAAGACGGACTAAAAAAAATATCGTGCAGTCAATTACTCTTCAAAATTAACATTGATTTTATTTATTTTTTTTCCCATATTATTGCTAAAAACTGATTACTTTTTCATATAATGATGTCTGTTTTGTTAATGAATAAAATGCCTTGAATCATAGCTGTTAAATTTGGATTGAAAAAAATTATTAAAAAGAATTGCTATAATCACTACAAAAAAAGTATTTTAGCATTCCCCCAGTGGGGCTCGAGTCCACTTTTCTTTACACGAGCGCCGAGTCTTTCACATCTACTCCATAGAGCTGCCTGACAAATATGATATTTAGGAGAGCAAAAAGTCAAGAGTTTTTCCATTTTAAAATGTTGAAATGTTATTCTTTATAATCCAGAATAATCAAAATTAATCCTTAAGATTGTTATACCCTTGCAAAGGGTATTATAATTTTGCCCAGAAGTTTGCAACGCATAGAAATATTCGTTTCCGACCCCATAAACTATATATATTCTTGATCAGGGTGACGAGCTGAGTCGATTGAGCTTTGTCCGTCCGTCTGTTTGTCTGTTTCTATGCGAACTAGTCTCTCAATTTTAAAGCTATCGAGCTGAAATTTTGCACAGAGTCTTCTTTTTGCTGCACACTACTAATATGTCGGAATCGACCGGATTGGATGACTATATCTCATAGCTCCCATAGGAACAATCGGTCGGAAAACTAGTTTTAGTATAAAAAACTTTTATCTTTTCAATGGAAACGACTCCGAACTTTGTAATCGTAGGTTTTTTATGTTTTTTTTTTATAATTCTACGAAGTTTTATTACAATCGGACAACTATACGGTAGGTCTGAAAACTTTTTTGAAAATATTTAAGCACAGACGAAGTTAGCTTAGCTTTCTCGTTTTTTAATTCTTCACCAATTATCCCGATCAGTTTTTGATTATTTATAATCGTAATCAATTAGTAATCGAGACAATCTGAAAATAATCGTTTGCTGGGATGTGACGTACGCTGACAACTCACACAAACTTACCTCTTGCAACGTCTGGCGGCAATTCAACCGGCTGGCTTTCGCGTATGATGAGCTCTGCCTTACGTGGCTTAGCCTTCTCCTCTTCCGGCACCGCTTTGGGCGCGAACAGCAACTTAAAATGCATGTTGCAGTACAGTTGTCCCTCATGACTCTGGTAGTTGTCCGGCCTAGAAAAATACCGGAGTTCAGTCCGAAGAAGCAGTGGGCTTTGAGATTATCCTACTTGAGTTGCTTGGAGCAGTCCCTGCAGCGCAGGCAGTTTTTGTGGAAGATGCCCTTCTCGGCCTTGAACTGGACAATGACTTCCTCCATCTTGTACACCGGCTTATCACACTGGCGGCAATTCGCCCGCAGCTCATCGGTGGTGTTCTGCAACAGCAAGACCGAAATGGCCAGAAACGGTTTAGCAAGAGCAGCAGTGGAGTCGTGGAGGGGTGGTGCAATGGATTACAGTTGCGATAGTGTGAACAATATGGTTGAGTTAGCTATGAGTTGCTTACACTGAAGAATTCTTGTGCTTTACTAGAGTCACTTGAACGTACATGGATAAGGTTGCGCTTTTGCAGGGCGTCAAATTTGTTGAAGCTGCTCTTCTGTAATACTCAAGGATTAGCAAATTGCTTCAGCATGGAAGTTCGCTCCTATCAGCATCGACTTCGCAAACCAATACTCCCCCACTTACCACTGAAATGTTTTGATTGTCATAGTAACACTTTTTCGGCTTCTTCGACTTGACCTTTTTGGCACTCTGCGCACCGGACACTGAGCCGCCTTCCGTATCAGTCGGTTGTCCAGACGATGGCTCCGAAATAGCGCAAACCTCCGCGACGGAGTCCTGCACCTCCAACTGTTCCAGTTCCAATTTCTGCTTGACTTTCGACGACTTTTTAATGATTTTCTTTTTGGTTGTTGTTGTAGTTGTGGATGTTGACATGGTCGCCAAGTGTTCCTCTTCGGCGTTGATAAGACTCTTTAGCTGGGTGGATGAAACAATTGCGATGTGATCAATAACTAGAGCGCGCTACCAATATCAATATTCAATGGCAATTAATCAAATCTATACATGAATAAAAAGTGAATCTATGTGATCTAAACTGCTCAGCCGAAGTGGTCGAAATTACCGCAGTTGCTTCAAGTTGATCAGGATAGAGTCAAAGGCGACGCGTCATGTCCGTGAACAGGTTCGAAAGCGGTAAAAAGCGGTTCAAATGTCGCTCAGAGCCATATCTCAGAAGATATGCCAGCTAAAACTTGAAAATTGGTTTGTAGTTTGAAAAATCGAACCGTTCAAGCACGAATCTCCATGTTGGCGTGCACGTCGCGACACGGTCAAGTTCACTTCACAGGGTCAGCTCATGGTTTCGAACCTCTGAAGTAACTCAAGCTACGAACCTGAAATTTGGTATGCATGTTGGTAATATGGAGTTCAATACTTTACTGTCTCCATACCGGTTCACAATTGGTTTAGAGCAATAGTTATCTAAATTAAGCACTTGGAATTTGGTACTTATGTAGGTTTGTATTGTGAGTGTTACACCTTTTCCTATTTCACAATTTATTTAAGCTGTAAACTTCAAATTTTGGTGTATGGGTTGCAAATATGTAGTTCTAACAAGTTGGGTTGAGCTCAAATGTTAAATGTTATAAGAATAGTATTCTCAGTCGTTCCTTTTCAACGTTAATCGATTTGGATTAAGCTCGTCTTTTAGATATAGTCTGAAAATCTAGGCGACATACTGAACAGTTATCATATAAATCAATACCCTTGCCAAGCAATGGTCCCAGGTCTTCATGACCGATGACTTTTAAGTGTGGATGATGTTTGAATGGCAAGGTATGGGGTTACTTACTTTTTTGCTCTCCATTGCGAACTAAATGTGAATGTCAGTGACAATTGCAATATTTGTTCGGAGACCACATAGGCTGCTGGTTGAGATATAACGACTGACGATCTGCAATAAACCAATAGAACCTAACAGAGTATTAACTGAAATTGCATCAGTTATTAAAATTACACTTCAAAGACTATTCCAGATTTCCGGAACATCCTGAAAATTACACTACACGGAAAACAAGGAAAGCATTTTCGGTATCCATTTGCAATGTGGAATGGATTTTAAATTTTCATTCAACGGAGCAGAAAATCATCCAAAAATCATGAAAAATGCAACACCCCTTTTCTGTGTGGCCAGTGGTGATTCTAGACGAGTCTGCTTTAAAGCTCTTGTATTCAAAATGTGAGTATCGCTTATATGCAAAGGCTTGAAATTTGGAATTGTCTGGTGCAATGGCCCAACGAGACCAAAAACTTAAAAGTACTTAAGAAACGATGTCTTATTTTCATAGGGTAATATTTAAGATAAATTAGTGTAAGCCCATCTTAAAACAAGAAAGAAAGTCGGTCAAGCCCGACTATAACATACTCTGTACCAAGAAAATTTGTCTTTTGATCATGGCGGATCGATAAGTTATCCTAATAACTAAATATGTCCGGAAGGAACAAGCCATCTATCTTCAAAACTGTGGGAGATATGACGTTTTTTCTAAATTTCGGGGGCGGGAGGAGGCGTGGCAAAAATTGAAAATAAACCTCTATCTCTTACTGTCTCTGAGATCTGTGCGTTCATACGGACAGACAGACAGACGGACAGACGGACGGACAGACGGATATGGCTATATCGACTCGGCTGTTGATGCTGATCAAGAATATATATACTTTATGGGGTCGGAGATGCTTCCTTCTGGATGTTACATACTTTTGCACAAACTTATAATACTCTATGTACCTTCGGTACAGAGTATAATTATTCACAGCCCACTGAGCGATTTTCGATTTGATTTTGGCTCTCTAAACTCGTACTAAGGGTACACATACATAGTTAAGAATGAATATGATAAACAATAGCAAGCTATGTGATTGAAACTACCCAGACATTACATAATGCATTACTCCTTGATTACTTTCCCTTCAGTATGACGGACATAATCCCTTACAGTCTGGTTTACTTTGACATATGCATGGCCGCTTTGTAAGCGGGGTGCGCACAACCTGCATTACTGGTAATAAAAGAAGTATGCTAGAGCCGAACTGTCATCGGACTCCCATTAAAAATGCGCATTACTTTTTGAAAACTGTAATGCGGATTGTACACAGTCTGTTTACTATTCCTTTATGGAAGAGCAGCAGTTGTAGTTCATTACTTTTCCGTCAGGAGTAACGCATAGTTTCGACTGAACTCATTTAGCTGTGCGCCCCTGGTAACTGTTACATTTTGCTTTGTATTATAACATAGATCTCATGAATATGTTGAGGGAATGTCTCCTGCGAAACTGCTTAAAATTAAAAGTGAAAATTATCATGAATAATTTTTGGATAAAGTCGAACGCGTTTTCAATGCACAACATTCTAAAACTAGTCACAGTAAAATATTGATGAGTTCCTTGCTAATTCCTTGAGACTTTGCAATTATCTTGAAAGCGAAACATTTTACAAAATCAACCGTATCAGTCGATTACAGCATTCTGTATTGCGGGCATTTGGCAGTCATTTCATTGGTACAACTATCGGCAGATTCCAAAAACCGAGTCCAATAATTTTCCAGGGGGGTAGTTTTCAAGAAATGGCAAAAAAGCTAGTTCTTTGATTGGGAAGAAAAGTGTCATTATAAAAATGTTCATATCTTCAGTTTTCGCTTGCGGATTTTAAAATGGTCAAAAGAATGGTCATTTCAATCCGTTGGTTAACTTCTACGTTATTAAGGTGTAAGTCGGCAACTTTGTTTTAAATTGCTCTTGATATAACATTCTTAAATCATGACCAAATGATTTTTAGCATTTCAAATAATTAAAAAAATAAAATTAATGCTTCGACGGGGACTAGAAAACATTGAACACATCTCCTGAATAGCAACTGTCTTGTCATCTACATCACCTAGCCTTTTGTTTTCTGTGTGTTTAGTTGAGTTATGTACTGCTATTTCTCTCCGGGCTGAATTCTTTACTGCGCTTTGTCGTACTGTCACTTGTGGCGTAGATGGTCGTCCGTGTTGAGTAGCCGACTTCGTAAGCGCAGTACCCAGTGTCCTGAGTTCGAATCCGAGAGAGGGGAAGGTTAAGTAGAACCAAAGTCCCTAACAAAACTAAGCAGTTTTAAACATCGAAAAATAATATCCAAAAATTTTCGGTGAATATATTTAAAGCCACGCTTCAAGGCAAACAGTTGAAAAGAGCTTTTCGCTAGCAGTATTTTCTGCTAGTTTTCTCACCCTACGGGTAAATTTTCCTAAATCGGAAAGTCACATCTCCAAATATGTCTAATAGTCCACTGGCATCATTTTTATCATTTAAATTTCTTGAAAATTTTGTCGTTTCCATTGACAAGGTAAAATTTTAGCTGTCATTACCAATTTCACGATGACAAAAACAGCAGAATGGTTTGTTTTAGCTGACTTTTGTGGAACATTATTAAAAAACTTGTAAGTTATGATAGTTAGGCTTTTTAGATTTCATTCACATTTTTTAATGTTGTATCTTTTGTTCTTCAAGTTTTTGTGACCAATGCACTAGTTTATAGGACTTTAGTATCTGTAGCGTTGAGATAATACCGAAATAAGAATTAAAATTAAACAATCGTCTGAAGAGTGATTCGCTGACCAAACGCATTGTTATCATCAGTGGACATCAGCAGAATGCTGAATACGCCAATTGTTTTGACAAACTTGAATACACTGAAGAAAGAAATCAACCCGAAACGGGATTGAAAACAGGGAAATCCCAGATATTTTTGATCCGACTCCGGAAAAGATTGATTTCTCTCCCACTTTTTTTTTTAATCCCAAGAAACAGGATCACTTTAAGCCTGCCCCGGGATTACCCTGTTTTCAATCCCGTTTCTAACAAAATAGCGCCGATTGATTTCATATTTTCCTTTTTCTGTGTACTACTCAACTCGGGACGAAAAACGAAATGTCGAAACATATGGCAGAAATGATATCATTTCGTTCATTTCATGTCATTTCAGGAAATAAAGTTTAATTTCTTTGGAGGAAATAGGCTATTAGACTAGCCCTACAAACCATGATTAAGTCAATCGGCTGATAAAAAGCTTTAAGTCAATTGGATGAAAATCGCATTACAAACAATTTCTAATCAATACTATCCGTACAGACCAGTCAATCGGCTGAGAAATGGTTCTTTGCGTGCATAATTTCCCTACAATACGGGCAAATTTTCAAGTATCGGAAAACGAAATCACAAATTATTTCTAACACTATTCTTACATGCCGAGTTTTAAGTTAATCTGGTGAAAAATTGGGTTTAGCATGCAGAATTTACCGGGAGTTTCCCGACCCGGAACGGTCCGGAACTCCTGTCCAAATTTCAGCTTTTCTATGTCTTACCGTTTAGTGAATCATCCAGTAAGGAGAAACTCTTTTATATATAAAAGTGATATAGAGATGTCCGCAAATCGTACCGATCGCTTCGACCTTGCATTACCATTCGCTAAAGAGGTGATAGGTACACACTATTGCTCATTGGTCTATAATTGCATTGGTCTAGCGCAGGGATGCATAACCTGTCGTTAACGACGAAGAAACACTTACTGATGCATCGGTTTTAATCATATAGCATTTCTAATGGCTGAGCTTCGGAGCGCTATTCACACTGTGAAACATCTAACACCATTATTGAAGATGTTCCATAAGCTTTTGCCGTGCCAAAGTTGGATCATCACCGCAACATCTTCTGGGGATGTTCCTTTTGCATTTCGGTTCAATCAGTGATTTCAAGATAGTTTTTGGTCCACCACTATAAATTTGTCATTCACTGCGAAGCCAACACAAAGTCGATGAAAAAGAACAGCAAATTCTAGTGGATTCAAAAATGTCTGGCAAGAAACCAGTTAGATCAAATTTTAGTTTCATTTGATTAATTTTCTATCTCTTTCTTTAAAGAAGTGCTCATCGTTGTCTGCAATGTCTTTGCCAAACCGCTTCTTAGTTAGAAAATAATGAATTGTGAAGGAGAAAATACACTTCTATAGTACCACTTACAAACATACAAGCGCTTCTTGGTATATGCAGATTAATGAATGCCGACTGAAAAGTTGTTGTTTTTGAGCAACAGATAAGACAACAATATGTAATTCATTAAAATTAATTTTGATCAATTTTTTTCCTAGCAATTGCCAATTTACTACGACTAGGATGTTAGATGTGGCCAATGTTAATCGCTATTTCACATCTTTAAAAATACAACGCGATTCCCTGAGATGTGCTTAGTGTGATTAACCTATAAAAGACCCATTTTTGGACTGATCGTTTCTATGACAGCTATCTGCAATAGTCATGATTTTTTTGCGATTTCGCTTGTTTTTATACTCTGTACCAGAGGTACACAGAGTTTATTAAGTTTGTTCAAAAGTATATTTATTCCTGATCAGCATTAGTTTCTTGAATACTTATTACTTTTTTATTTAATCTCAAAAATTACACTTGTAGAATGTTTGTAGTTCATTTTCTTCCAACCTTTCAGAGCGATTCTCATGCTCATCTGAAGAATTACAAATTCTATGCATTTCACGGCTTTTGGACTATTTAAATTCAATTAAGCTTGAAAGCTTGCAAAAAAAACTTATTAAAACAATCGTTACTCTGATGGCAGAGTAATGAAAGTTGCTTTTTTTTTGTAACAAGTATCACTTTTGACAGTATGGCCCTAATTTTAAAGAGAACCTAAAATTGGTCTACAATATCAGGGTTGTGTAATAAATGGACCACTTTTGAACCGATTTGACACGTAATGGGAAAAACCAAAGTAACAATTACAGCCATGTCCCGGCTTTCACTTATTTTTGCGAATTGCGATTTCAGCTTAGGACGCTCCGAAATTCGCCAGTTTTAGTTATCGATAATGTTCCATTCCCAACTTCTTTTGTGTCATTTCACATAACAAAAACAGCTGATGAGCGCCACTACTCGTGCTATCGATACCCAGTCGGACGTTGTAGAATCTGGTTCCCAACAGAATGCCATTTTTCATACTTCTATTTACGGGAAAAGAGTCGCTACCTAATTTTGATACCCTTGCAAAGGGTATTATAATTTTGCCCAGAAGTTTTGCAACGCATAGAAATATTCATTTCCGACCCCATAAACTATATATATTCTTGATCAGGGTGACAAGCTGAGTCGATTGAGCTTTGTACGTCCTTCTGTCTGTCTGTCTGTTTCTACGCAAACTAGTCTCTCAGTTTTAAAGCTATCGAGCTGAAATTTTGTCAGAGTCTTCTTTTTGCTGCACACTACTAATATGTCGGAACCGACCGGATCGGATGACTATATCTCATAGCTCCCATAGGAACAATCGGACGGAAAACTAGTTTTAGTATGAAAAACTTTTTTCTTTTCAATGGAAACGTCTCCAAACTTTGTAATCGAAGGTTTTCTATGTTATTTTATAATTCTACCAAGTTTTATTAAAATCGGACAACTATATGGTATAGCTGCCGTACAAAAGATAGGTCTGAAAAACAGTCTTAGTTAGAAAAACTTTTTTGTTTTTAATGCTTGTTTCCCATGCTTTTACATAATTCTACAAGTTTTTGTCCAAATCGGATGACTATATCATATAGCTCCCATTCGAACGATCGGTCGGAAAATGGGAAAAAGTCTTTTTTGAAAATATTTAAGCGAGCACTTGCAAGGGTATAAAAACTTCGGCACAGACGAAGTTAGCTTAGCTTTCTTGTTTTAGTTTGATAGAGGTTGAAAAAGCTGTATGACATTGTCACTTCACTCTTCTTTCATGCGTCAAAAGTCACTTTAAAATGAAACCTTTCCTTCTCTAGGTTATTTCCTTTTGGTATGTGTAACCAACAACAAAGATTGAAAGCAACAACAAAAACACAGGAACAGGAAAGAAAACAGGAACTACTTCTTTAGTGAAAAAAAATATGAAAGCTGTGCATATTTCAGTCGCAAGTTGTTGTTATTGTGGGCAGTTTTCCATCTCGCTCAATTTTGTGTATCTCTATTTAATAATTGTTTGTAATATTGCCTAAGTGCGAATTGAGTGGGAGAGGTTAAAGAACTGAATAAAAATTGTTCCGTGGGCTGTCGGTTTGTGCATCAGCCTATATTTTTCATTGCACGGACTCAGATGTCACCGGCTTTTAAACGGCAAAACTTTGTGATTTTCGAATGTCGGAGCACCAGCTTGGTGATCAAATCGCAAAATTTTTGCGAAAGCGGATATGGGAGCATGTCTGATAAGCACACTTTCACTTGAATGAATAGATTCTAAACGATTTTCTAGAATTTTGAAGAAACAGTATCATAATTTCCACATAATTATGAGATTATCATATATGTCGAACCCAATCGAAAGGTTTGTTTGGGACGGCTGTTGGTTCGACTTACAAAAATCCGGGTAGGATTTCTCAAATAATGCAATTAAATCATCCACCCAGGTAAAGATTGTGGTTAATGGCTGAGCAAACACGATTTGCAGAACGAGGAGTTCTTCTAGCCGGCAATATATTTCTTATATTGTAACTTATGATGCGTGTTATAAAAATTTGTCGAGCAGAAAAAAGGAATAACTGCATGACACCAATTTTTACACGTATAGAGCCTGCGGTCAAGAATGCGGAATCCGTTTATTTATGGTAGTTTTTTCACCTGAAAAATTCTTGCGCCATCTGGTATACATACCACATGCATACACACATGTTCCACGCACACTCACACACACACACACACACTTGCAAATGCCCACTTAGCCCGTTGCAATCATGAGAATCTGTTCTATTTTTGGGCTAATATTATCTTGGCCACATTTTTCCGCACAAGTTTTTCATATGGCGATGGATGTCTTTATATACTTTCACTTCTGACTTGACCCTATTTAATGCACGTCCCTCGCGTTCGTAAAGAAGGTTCAGGCATCTTCTTTTCAATAAGAACCCCAATAAGAAGGTGGCAATACAATGCACAGACTCTGCATCTCAATGTACTTATACCCGGCTGTTCATTTCGAACCTTTTGCCAACGTACACGGAATTGTTTTAACTCCGCGTTACAGCTTCTCTAGGAGCGCTGGATGTAGATTGCACCGAAAACCGTTGCCGATTCTTGTTTCGCCACTGGGGACGGAGCTACGCAGACTGATCGCGCGTAGAGCGAGTGATCCGTTTCGGAAATCTGTTCGTTTCTATAAAAAGCGAATGCGAATGAAAGCTTCTTGTTGAAGAAATTTGTCGGAAGCTTTTTAAAGGTCTGTTCCAACGCTTGGTTATACAAACGTCGGACCGCAATGAAATAAGCATGAAGTGGTCTCGTCCGCGAAAGCTATCCCTGATGGTATGTTGGCAACTAAGTGGGAGTGGGAAGTGGAACTCCAAGAAGCTTGTCTGTCCATTGGAGAATGGATTTGTTTTGTATGAACACACACAAAATTTGAAGTCAATCCAACAATTATTTTCGGAGGTACACGCACATTTGTTAAGACGCTTCGTGTTTTCAAAGTCGGCGTAGACGATTTCTCGAAAACGGCTGATCCGGTCGATCTCAGACTTTAACTCAAGCATCTAAAATGTATTGTTAGGACATTAATGGAAGGTTTTTCCTCTACGATAACTATTTTTATTTTATAAGCCATTTAGACCAAAATTTCGGCGAAAAATCTTTTAGCTATTTTAAGCAGCCTGCAAATAATATTCAGATCTTTACCATAAAGTTGTCCGATTTTAATTAAACTTGGTAGAATTATAAAAAACATAGAAAACCTACGATGGCAAAGTTTGGAGACGTTTCCATTGAAAGGAAAAAAGTTTTTCTCACTAGAACTAGTTTTTCGACCGATCGTTCCTACGGCAGCTATATGTTATAGTCATCCGATCCGGCCGGTTCCGACAAATGTGCAGCGTATTTGAACCAGAAGACTTCGTGCAAAGTTTGGTGGCGATAGCTTTAAAACTGACTGAGGAGATAGCATAGAAACAGACGGACATGGCTATATCGACTCAGCTCGTCATGCTGATCAAGAATATATATACTTTATGTGGTCGGAAATGCTTCCTTCTATGCGTTACAAACATTTGGACAATTTCAATATACCCTCTGCAAGGGTATAAACATTAAAACTCAAAACATCTTCGAATAAAATGTTTAATTTTCCTTTAATTCACATAAGAAAGTCGGTCAAGCCCGACTATAACATACTTTGTACCAACGAAATTATACGCTCAGTATAAATTTTGATGCTGCAGTAGCAGCTGAAAGCAGCAGCGAACAGTCTTTTGATCTTAACTCGACAACCGTTCATCAAATCTTCGCCATTCCTTTGGCGCATCGATAAGTTATCCTGATTACTAAATATGTCAAGAAAGAACGAACCATCTATCTTTAAAACTGTTTGAGATATGACGTTTTTCCTAAATTGCGGGAACGGAAGGGGGCGTGGCCAAAATTAAAAACAAACTTTATCTGCCTGCGGACATAAGAAGCATATGTCCCATACATGTCATGCCTCTATCTCTTACCATCTCTGCTATCTGTGCTTTCTTACGGACAGACAGGCGGACAGACTGACAGACGGACAGACGGACATGGCTATATCGACTCGGCTGTTGATGCTGATCAAGAATATATATACTTTATGCGGTCGGAGATGCTTCCTTCTGGCTGTTACATACTTTTGCACAAACTTATAATACTCTACGGTACAGAGTATAAAAAATGTCTGAATCCCGGTTCAAAGCTTTCATTTACCACACAAAGTGTTTAAGTGTGTTAAGTGCTGTCCATCGCTGTTCCAGCCAGTGCTGCTCTTCATAAATGTTTGTTTTCCCTATAGCTCGACTATCACTCATCCGATCGTCACGATAAATAATACTGATTACTAAATATGTCCAGAAGGTATCATTATTCTATCGATCTATCTGTCAGACGGACTGACGGAGATGATCAAGAATATATACACTCTATGGGGTCGGAGATGCTGTGTACCTTTTGTACAGAGTATAAAAACAAACAGAATTCGAAACGCATAAGTGAAGCATGGGCGAAAATGACAACGTTAAAAAAGAACCATGGTCGACCGCCAATTTCTGCACGCAAATTCATCAGGGCCGCGTGTGGTACAGCGGGTAGAGTGTTGTCGTGGTTTCGAACCCGGTTCGGTACATCTAATGAAAGTTTTTGATGCCAGCTACACTCAAAAAAAAGAGCAGCCTAGAATCAAGGTTAAGCACTTCCTAAAAAAAAAATGGCCTTTAATTCAACTTCCAAGGCATTTTTTTACCTAAACGGCCAGATTTTGACCTAAAAGACCAATTTTCTGCCAGTTTTTTTTTCAGGAAATGGTCGCCTAAATTTAAGGTCACGTTTCCTAAACGTTTGAAAAGAATGTTGAATCAGTGTAAGCTTAAGCTTTCGGCTGGCAATAAGCTGCGTGGCTCAGCTGTTAGAGCATTGCCTTTGAACGTGGGAGTTGTGAGTTCGAGTCCCACTGCAGGCAATATATATTTTTCTTTTTCTTCTTCTTTTTTTTTTTAACAGTGCAATTGGGACCCCCGATTGTAAAAAGCACCTCTATAGTATGTGGCACAGTTTAAATCTGAAGTCAAATATTATTTAAAAACAAGAAAAAAAAAAACGGTCGCTCAGCATAAATTTGAATGCTGCAGTAGCAGCTGAAAGCAGCGCTGCTATTGCGCTGCAGCAGGGAACAGTCTTTTGATCATAACTCGACAACCGTTCAACCGATCTTCATTTTGGCGGAGCGATAAGTTATCCTGATTACTAAATATGTCCAGAAGGAACAAACCATCTATCTTTAAAACTGTGGGAGATACGACGTTTTTTCTAAATTGCGGGGGCGGGAGGGAGCGTGGTCGAAAATTAAAAATAAACTTGATCTGCCTGCAGACATAAGAAGCATAAGTCCCGTACATGTCAAACCTCTATCTCTTACCATCTCTGAGATCTGTGCGTTCATACGGACAGACAGACGGACATGACGGACATGACTCGACTGTTGATGCTGATCAAGAATTTATGTATGTACTTCATAGGGTCGGCTTCCTTCTATCTGCTATATACTTTTGCACAAACTTAATATACTCTATGTACCTACGGTACAGAGTATAAAACTCCTTGTTAAACAAGAAAGAAAGTCGGTCAAGCCCGACTGTAACATACTCTGTACCAAGAAAATTTGTCTTTTGATCATAATCATTCATAAGATTCATCCGATCTTCTTCATTCCTTTGGCGGATCGATAAGTTATCCTAATAACTAAATATGTCCAGAAGGAACAAGCCATCTTATCTTCAAAACTGTGGGAGATATGAGCGTTTTTTCTAAATTGAGGGGGCGGTAGGGGGCGTGGCCAAAATTGAAAATAAACTTGATCTGCCTGCAGACATAAGAAGCATATGTCCCATACATGTCAAACCTCTATCTCTTACCATCTCTGAGATCTGTGCGTTCATACGGACAGACAGACAGACGGACAGACGGACATGGCTATATCGACTCGGCTGTTGATGCTGATCAAGAATATATATACTTTATGGGGTCGGAGATGCTTCCTTCTGGATGTTACATACTTTTGCACAAACTTATAATACTCTATGTACCTACGGTACAGAGTATAAAAATTCACAACAAAGGAAAAAATCCAAAAATATTAAAACTAATAAAAAAAATTTGCGCCTACACTGGGGGACTCGAACCTACAATTTTTAAATTTTTGAGGAATTTTGTTCCTAAAAATAAAGTAATTTTAGCCTTGGTATAAGGCAAAAAACTGCCTAAAAATTAGGAATTTTGTTCCTAAAAGTAAGGACAATAATTCCTCACTTTTAGGCAGTTTTTTGACTTATACCATGGCTACAATTACCCAAAAAGTTTAGGTCATAAGCGACCTTAAAGTAAGGTTAATATGTCTTTGGCTCCATTTTTAGGCCAAATTACCATGAATGTAAGGTTATTTTCGGGGGTTTAAGGCAATTTATTTTTTTGGGTGTATGAAGTAACTAGCCATGAAGAAATAAGAGCCGAGAGGTTGAGAGAGCGACTTGGCCATTTTTCTTAGAAATTCGCGGTCCATCTAGGCAAATGATTTCAGAACTTTTACCTTAGAGTAAACATTTACCAAATAGGATTTTAAAGATGAAAACCATTTGGAATCTCAACGACGATTGCTAAGTAAAGGTAATAACGGAAGACAAAATGTGCGAAAAGATTACGAGAGCAGAGGTTGGTGGTGAGGAAGCATCTTTCCTGTTCCCGTTAATTCTTTTGTATTAATCAGTCTTTAATTCCACATTGAAAAATTGTCGAGTATATTGAAAACAATTGCGTCAAGTTCAACTTCGGCGTGCAATTTGTCCCGAAACTCGCCTGCATTCAGCTGTTGGCATTGCCAGGAGGCATTTAAGGGTACACAATTGTACATGAAAGAAAAGTTAGGTGTGGCAGCAGATCCAAACAATAATACGACGAATTGAAGTGAATCAGTGGCACTTGCTTAGTGCTGATTCTATGGGACCAGAGTTGCCAACTGGTAATGCCCAAAAATGCCAACATCGACCGTTAAATATTGCTTAAAAATGGCGAAGATTAATTTAAAATGCCATAAAGGATAGCTTAAATAATGCATACCCTAATAGGGCTAACTGGAGAATGTTGTGCTAGCTGCAGACACGAATGGCGTCCTTCTGACGTCTTTGATATAACAGAGGTCTTGTAAGACTTATAATTTAACATTTTTTGCTGAGTAAAGTTTATTGCCCTTTTTTGGAAGCGAGATCTAACAATTTCCTCATGCTAGTTTGTTCCCATTCTATAGGAATTCCTCGCATTCCTTGCTGATTTACATTATGAACTCCATACTTTGAGTCTCACGAAGTTTGTTCTTCTATATATTTTAAGTTATTCTTACCGACTGTTCGAATCAAATGAACAATTAATCCTGTTCAAGTTACTTCAAAACATAAGGACTTCAATATTGCATACTTCTTCACCAGTCTTGGCCAAATACAAGTTTAGTCGAGAAAATTTCGAGTTACAATTTAAAAGCTGGCCCAATATCTATTTATTCTGAAAAGTACAAGCAGATCGGACAAAAAACACCGGAGCTATAAGCGGAACAATTGAGCTCCGCTTCGTTAGTTAGGGATTTCCATTGAAAACAAACAAGTTTTCTCACTAAGACTATTATTCAGTCTCTACTTGTCTATGAACAAACATAGTGGAATCATGGGAATTGAGAACAAAATTGTTTTTCTCACAAAAACTAGTTTTTGGGCCGATCATTCCTATGGCAGCTTTATGATATAGTTATCCGTTCCGGCTGGTTCCGATAAATGTGCAGCGTATTTGTACTGCAAGACTTCGTGGAAAGTTTCGTGACGATAGCTTTTAAACTGACGGAGGAAATCATATTTCACTAAGCTAACCCATTAGAAGCATTTGTAACTCTTTCCTGATTTGCTTCAAGCTTACATTTCTGCGTTTGAAATCTCATACGCTAAAACTTAAATCGTGTGTTGGTATTCAGAACATTCAATAATACCGATTGAATGATCTGGAAAACGAGATAACATGAACAAGTAATATGAAAATCGAATGGAAATTATGATGTACTTATGGTCAACATTTCTGATCGATTTTTTATGAATGTCTGTGGTATAGTTTTCAACGGATATTTTGACCAAAATCAACAGCAGAATATTGTTGCACGCTCAAAATATCTTAAGCCTTTTATTCATTAAGAGAACAGGGACAATTCCAGTCTGTTTTACAAAAACCCTTTTTCAACGTAGCTAGAATTGAATAGTGATAAATAGAATAAGAATGAATAGTTTCCGACTTTCGATCTTACAAAATAGCTAAATCTAGTGGGAAAATAGCTAAATTTGCATCCCTGTAGCGGACTACTTGTCAAAAGAAAGATGTTGGCCCAAATTCATTGAAGTTTGTGGAGTTAAATGTAACGAAGGCGCAGTAGTCTTGGTCCATTATAGCTAACTGGGTAGCTGAGTAGACAATTGCCTATTTCTAATAGCTGTAATTTTTCAAACTAAATGAACAGAGTTTACTTCCGCACACATCTTGGCCATCTTGAGAATCTCCAGAATAATTACTTATCGATAAAAGCATGATACATGCCCCTAGAAGTATGCAACCTTAATTTCTTTAAATAATTACCAGATTCATAAGTAATTGAGGGCCAGTTATGCACACTGTACTTTCACTCAGATTGTCAGACCAGTTGACTGTCTTCAAAATGAATTAGTGGTAAGCCAAATATAAACGGATTGTTTCCCGAATTAGTAATATAAACAAGCATAGCATTTTCTTAAAACCCATCTTGCTAAAAAAACCGCTCGGATTTCGGTTGGCCACTTAAAATGCACTGGCTTTTAATGGAGCTTTCGTAGAAATGTTTATTATGGGCTTTTAGTTGTGGTTTTCATTTAGATGTCAATTGTATGGAATAAATATGGAATGATATAAGTACAAAATACACAAATATGTAGTTAATCGGTAAATTGTTCGACAGAATGTCTGTTGAACGAGATGAGTACTATATATGTATCAAACTACAAAAAGAACTAAGATTTCGTATTCATTATCCTGGTCAATAAATATTAGAGCCAATTTATATTAAAGGAATGGACATGTAATTTTAGAACGATTCTAAGCTAAATGGGAATTGGCTATTCATTGACAAAGTGGTTTTCTCGATTTTCTCTAGACGGTTTTCGCCAGCCTACGAAGGTCTTAGATATCGTTTTGAGATTCAAAAATCTACATGGAAATCAAAGAGGTCGGTCGGTCTGGTCTGGTCTGCTGTCCAATCTGTGATTCGACCTTTTGCAGAGAATTCTCAATAGACCTGGCCGCATCTTGTATCTAGATTATTTGAAATCCTACATAGGGAATATGTGAAGCTGCTTATTTGCCTTGGTTTTTTTTCAAAGCTCTGAGGTCATGCGATTTGTTAAAACTTGAACACGCTGGGCATTGCAGCTTTTACAGAGAATATGATCATCCAGGGGGTAGCACCCACGTCCGTCCGCTTCAGACGACAGTAGAAGTCCACAGTCCTATTCGTAACAAGGAATACTCAATTTTATATCACCATCATGATCAGTAAGCATATCATAATCTTACCTCGCATTTATAGCACTCCAAGTGGAAGCTACGATCCAGCGCTACCACCCGCACCGTTTCCTCTTGACCCGGCTCCGGCATAATGGGTTCCCTGCACACACAGCATCGCGGCGCGAATTTCCTAGATGTTAAACCATGATAAATTATTGGTGTCAAATTGTTTGCCCTCAAGTCGCGACATACTTGTGAAAGTCCGTAATACAATAGTTCTGATTGGTCGCATCCACAGTGAAGAGCAAGCCGTCTAAGCTCTTGCCACATACCACACACGTGAAGCATTGCGGGTGATAGGGCTTTCCTGTGGCTCTGAGTATACGCTCCAAGATGGGTTTCATACACACGGAGCATTTTTCCAGTGTCTGCAAGTAGTCGTACTCGCAGTATGGTTTGCCCTCCAAGGCGTAAAACGGCTTGCCCTGCAGGTTTATCTGGCAGTCGGTGCAGGTGAAGCAAGCTATGTGATAGATTTGATCCATAGCTGTGCAGCCGCTGTTCTCTCCCAGCACGCGGTCCTGGCATTTGACGCACCGACCTGCGGAAGCACAAATGAGAGCTCAAGGTCTTCCAAGCGTACAAGGTACCCACCATAGTTCTCGCAGTCCTGCCCAGGATCCAGGGACGGGGCGGTGACATACTGATTCTGCGATGGATAGTTCATATGTTCGTTGTCGCCTACTGATGGGGTTAGGGCGCCGCCACTAACATAGATGGGCATATTAGCTCCGCTGGAGTTTACACCTGGAATACTGGACTCGTTCACATACATATTGTAGTTTCCGGGTGGTCGGGGGTTAATCGGCTCGTAAATGGAATCATAGGTGGAGGAGCTCTGCAAAATATGACACTTTACTCCTGTTTTGCTTTTTTAATCACTGCCTACGATTGGTACCTGAGACAATCCACCATAGCCATAATAGTCCGCTGTCGCGTTGGCCTTGTTCTGATGAATCTGAAATAGAAAGCACGGGTCAAGCAGATTAGCTGGTTTATGCAGTGCCAACGCTTCTTGGAATACCGATGGAGAGGCCCGTGTGCTATATAGGTACCTTGTGCGTGGCGTTGTTGTATGTGGTATAGGACTGGTTCGCATAGTTCTTGTTGTCCAAATGATTCTGCAGACTCGAATTGTTCTTCTCCGCTTCCAGCGGCTTGTTGCAGAACACGTCAGTGGCACGTCGAAGTTCGCTGTAAGAAGAGCTGACGGCGCTCACGGGGCTGGGTGGCGGCGGTAAGTCATCTTCGATGTCCTTATCCGATAATGAATTCGTGCAAATTGACAGCAGTCTGGACTCATCACCACCACACAGTGAGGATCCAGCAAAACTGTGTGGATGGGAATCTGTAGGGTGCAGAAAGACACGCATTAAAATTAAAAATTGAGTTTCTTTATACGAAAACTGATGCCTGGAGATTGAATTTTAGGTCGAATCAAGTTTTTAATAGGTGGTCACCAAAATATCTGCTTGGATGCAATTGTTTTGAAACGTATTTTGTTTTATTCCTCGTCCGACCTCTGCACATAAAGAAAATTTCCACCTATTTTGGAAAATGTTATATGCAGAGATCGCAAATAAGAGTTATGGTTTTCAAAAAAATGAATGCGAAAAAATTGTCCTAGATGATTGCGGAGACATCCCATTTCTTATTATACTCTGAACCGTAGGTACATATAGTATTATAAGTTTGTGCAAAAGTATGTAACATCCAGAAGGAAGCATCTCCGACCCTATAAAGTATATATATTCTTGATCAGCATCAACAGCCGAGTCATGTCCGTCTGTCCGTCTGTCTGTCCGTATGAACGCACAGATCTCAGAGATGGTAAGAGATAGAGGTTTGACATGTATGTATGTATGCTTCGAAAGCCATATTTTTACTCATCCAATCCTCTTCAATTTGTGTAAAAAAAAGGTGTGAGTGTGGGTTGACCACGAGGCATTGATGTGAAACTTGCTGTATAAAATGTGCACCGCCTTTCACTTAGGAATAGGGGACTAACTGTCATTTGCTAATGCAATCTTGTTGTCATGGTTACACTTTCGCAGTTTTGTTTCTTTGTGACTGAGCCACAAACAACGAATTGTAAATGAAAGAATTAAAATGAACAGCAACCTCATGCGTAAAACAATTTCGTTGACATCCTATTCATCCTCCACCGCATCCTCCTAGTCCCCCTACGCCTCCAAATCCTCCTCCGCCTCCTCCTAATCCTCCTCCGCCTCCTAATCCTCCTCCTCCAAATGCTCCTAATCCTCCTCCTAATCCTCCTGCTGCTCCTCCAAATCAACTTAGTCCTCATCCGCCACCTCCTAACCCTCCTCCGCCTCCTCCAAATCCTCCTAATCCTTATCCGCCTCCTCCCAATCCTCCTCCGCCTACTAATCCTCCTGCTCCTCCTCCACCTCCTCCCAAACCTCCTCCGTCTCCTAATCCTCCTCCAAATCCTCATCCGCCTCCTCCAAAGCCTCCTTCTCCACCTCCCAATCCTCCTCCGCCTCCTAATCCTCCTCCTCCAAATCCTCCTAATCCTCATCCGCCTCCTCCTAATCCTCATCCGCCTCCTCCCAATCCTCCTCCACCTCCAAATCCTTCTGCTGCTCCTCCAAATCCTCCTAATCCTCATCCGCCTCCTCGCAATCCTCTTCCGCCTCCTAATCCTCCTCCTATTGCTTCAAATCCTCCTAATCCTCATCCGCCACCTCCAAATCCTTCCAATCCTCCTCCGCCTCCTAATCCTCCTCCAAATCCTCCTAATCCTCATCCGCCTCCTCCTCCTCCTCTTAATCCTCCTCCGCCTCCTAATCCTCCTGCTCCTCCTCCAAATCTCCGTAATCCTCATTCGCCTCCTCCCAATCCTCTTCCGCCTCCCAATCCTCCTCCTCCTCCTAATCCTAATCCGCCTTCTCCAAATCCTCCTAATCCTCCTACTAATCCTCCTGCTGCTCCTCCAAATCCGCCTAATCCTCATCCGCCTCCTCCTAATCCTCATCCGCCTCCTAATCCTCCTCCTCCTAGTCCTCCTCCTAATCCTCCTCATCCAAATCCTCCTCCGCCTCCTAATCCTCATCCGCATCCTCCCAATCCTCCTCCGCCTCCTAATCCTCCTCCAAATCTTCCTAATCCTCATCCGCCTCCTCCGCCTCCTAATCCTCCTGCTCCTCCTCCAAATCTCCCTAATCCTCATCCGCCTCCTCCAAATCCTTCCAATCCTCCTCCGCATCCAAATCCTCCTGCTGCTCCTCCATATCCTCTTAATCCTCATCCGCTTCCTCCTAATCCTCCTCCGCCTCCTCCAAATCCTCCTAGTCTTCATCCGCCTCCTCCTAATCCTCCTCCGCCTCCAAATCCTTCTCCTCCTCCTCCAAATCCTCCTAACCCTCATCCGCCTCCACCAAATCCTTCCAATCCTCCGCCTCCTCCTAATCCTCCTTCAAATCTTCCTAATCCTCATCCGCCTCCTAATCCTCGTCCTCCTCCTCCTAATCCTCCTTCGCCTCCTAATCCTCCTCCTACAAATCCTCCTCCGCCTCCTCATCCTCGTCCGCCTCCTCCCAATCCTCCTCCGCCTCCTAATCCTCCTACTGCTCCACCAAATCCTCCTAATCCTCATCTGCCTCCTCCTAATCCTCCTTCAAATCTTCCTTATCCTCATCCGCCTCCTAATCCTCCTCCTCCAAAGCCTCCTCCTCCTCCTAATCCTCCTCCGCCTCCTAATCCTCCTGCGCCTCCTCCAAATCTCTCTAATCGTCATCCGCCTCCTCCCAATCCTCTTCCGCCTCCTAATCCTCCTCATCCTCCTCCAAATCCTCCTAACCCTCATCCGCCTCCTCCAAATCCTTCCAATCCTCCGCCTCCTCCTAATCCTCCTTCAAATCTTCCTAATCCTCATCCGCCTCCTAATCCTCGTCCTCCTTCTCCTAATCCTCCTTCGCCTCCTAATCCTCCTCCTACAAATCCTCCTCCTCATCCTCGTCCGCCTCCTGCCAATCCTCCTCCGCCTCCTAATCCTCCTGCTGCTCCACCAAATCCTCCTAATCCTCATCTGCCTCCTCCTAGTCCTCCTTCAAATCTTCCTAATCCTCCTCCACCTCTTAATCCTCCTCCTCCTCCTGCTAATCTTCCTAATCCTCATCCGCATCCTCCTTATCCTCATCCGCCTCCTCCCAATCCTCCTCCGCCTCCTAATCCTCCTGCTCCTTCTCCAATTCTCCCTAATCCTCATCCGCCTCCTCCCAATCCTCTTCCGCCTCCTAATCCTCCTCCTACTCCTCCTAATCCACATCCGCCTCCTCCTAAGCCTCCTCCTCCTCCTAATCCTCCTCCGCCTCCTAATCCTCCTGCGCCTCCTCCAAATCTCTCTAATCCTCATCCGCCTCCTCCCAATCCTCTTCCGCCTCCTCATCCTCCTCCAAATCCTCCTAACCCTCATCCGCCTCCTCCAAATCCTTCCAATCCTCCGCCTCCTCCTAATCCTCCTTCAAATCTTCCTAATCCTCATCCGCCTCCTAATCCTCATCCGCCTCCTCCTCCTCCTCTTAATCCTCCTCCGCCTCCTAATCCTCCTGCTCCTCCTCCAAATCTCCGTAATCCTCATTCGCCTCCTCCCAATCCTCTTCCGCCTCCTCCTCCTTATCCTAATCCGCCTTCTCCAAATCCTCCTAATCCTCCTACTAATCCTCCTGCTGCTCCTCCAAATCCGCCTAATCCTCATCCGCCTCCTCCCAATCCTCCTCCGCCTCCTAATACTCCTGCTGCTCCACCAAATCCTCCTAATCCTCATCTGCCTCCTCCTAATCCTCCTTCAAATCTTCCTTATCCTCATCCGCCTCCTAATCCTCCTCCTCCTAGTCCTCCTCCTTATCCAAAATCCTCTTAATCCTCATTCGCCTCCTCCTTACCCTCCTCCGCCTCCTCCTAATCCTTATCCGCCTCCTCCCAATCCTCCTCCGCCTCCTAATCCTCCTGCTCCTCCTCCAAATCTCCCTAATCTTCATCCGCCTCCTCCCAATCGTCTTCCGCCTCCTAATCCTCCTCCTCCAAATCCCCCTAATCCTCATCCGCATCCTCCTAATCCTCATCCGACTCCTCCAAAGCCTCCTCCTCCTCCTCCTAGTCCTCCTCCGCCTCCTAATCCTCCTCCAAATCCTCATCCGCTTCCTCCAAAGCCTCCTTCTCCTCCTCCCAATCATCCTCCGCCTCCTAATCGTCCTCCTCCTCCTTCAAATCCTCCTAATCCTCATCCGCCTCCTCCAAATCCTTCCAATCCTGCTCCGCCTCCTAATCCCCCTGCTGCTCCTCCAAATCTCCCTTATCCTCATCCGCCTCCGCCCAATCCTCCTCCGCCTCCTAATCCTCCTGCTCCTCCTCCAAATTTCCCAATCCTCTTCCGCCTCCTAATCCTCCAAATCCTCATCCGCCTCCTCCTAATCCTCCTCCGCCTCCTAATCCTCCTGCGCCTCCTCCAAATCTCCCTAATCCTCATCCGCCTCCTCCCAATCCTCCTCCGCCTCCTAATCCTCCTGGTCCTCCTCCAAATCTCCCTAATCCTCATCCACCTCCTCCCAATCCTCTTCCGCCTCCTAATCCTCCAAATCTTCCTCCAAATCCTCCTCCAAATCCTCCTTATCCTCATCCGCCTCCTCCTAATCCTCCTGCGCCTCCTCCAAATCTCCCTAATCCTCATCCGCCTCCTCCCAATCCTCTTCAGCCTCCTAATCCTCCTCCTCCAAATCCTCTTAATCCTCATCCTCCTCCTCCTAATCCTCCTCCCCCAAATCCTCCTCATCCTCATCCTCATATTCATCTTCATCTTCATCTTTACCTTAAGTTGTGTGGCCGGCCACCCAACTCCCACTGCACACCACCAGCCGCACATTCAAACCGAAAACAACAACACCACAAAATATGCAAGTCAGCGTGACGCTGAAATCAAATTTTACCCCTACTAAAATCCTCGGTACCGAAATTAAAGATGTTTCACATCAAAAATTTGGAGTTAAGGTTGATTCATTTAATAACAGTTTTTATCCACCCCATAACCCTGGAAGCTACGTCTCATTCCTATATCGACTGTGTACCCTATAATATCTATGATACTTAGTAGTTTTAATCAGGGCTGCAAGCCGGTTTTTGAACCGAACCGAGACGCCCTTTGTACGCCTGATGGCAGTCGAAAGTTTACGGAAGAAGCAAAGACTATGGATCGCAGCCAGTAAAATGATCGTGTTGAAAAGAGCACAAGGAACAGACAAAATGCTGCAGGTTGCTCCCGTTGCTTGATGATAATCTAGGACCCGCTTTATTCAATTCAAGGAACCTGAAGAAAGATCGGCCAGATGCATGGTTAATTAGTCTTAGGCTGCAGCCACAGCAACCGGCATGGCAGCGCCTTGGGAAATTGTAAGTCGTCCTAATGCTCCTTCATAAGCACCCTGGTCTTCCGATAGATGCTTTCTCCTTAATAATTTATTACATTTAACCATTTCAAAAGAATAATACAATTGTGCAGCGTTGCCACTTTTTATACCCGTTACTCGTAGAGTAAAACAAGGTGTGAGTGTGGTCAACACTCACGAGGCATTGATGTGAAACATGCTGTATAAAACGTGCACCACCTTTCACTTACTAGATATTCATAACTCAATTCTCGATAAACCTAAACCTAAAAACTAAAAACCTAAAACTTTAAACCTAAAACCTAAACCTTTATTCTAAGTCCTAAAACCTAAGCCTAAAACTTAAAACGTGAACCACAAACCCTAATCCTTAATCCTAAAACCTAAAACTTAAATCCTATAACCTAAACCTTTATCCTAAATCTTAAAACCTAAGCCTAAAACCGAAACCATAAAACCTAGAATACCTAAAACCTAACCTAACCTAAATCCTTAAACCTAAACCAAAAACTTGAAACCTAAACCAAAAACCTTAAGCCTAAGACCCAAAACCTAAAACTTAAAACCTAAACCTAAAACCTAAGCCTATAACCTAAAACCTAAAACCTAAAACCTAAAACCTAAAACCTAAAACCTAAACCTAAACCTAAACCTAAACCTCCTCAATCGCCTCCTCCCAATCCTCCTCCGCCTCCCAATCCTCCTGCTCCTCCTCCAAATCTCGCTAATCCTCATCCGCCTCCTCCCAATCCTTCTTCCGCCTCCTAATCCTCCTCCTCCAAATCCTCCTAATCCTCATCCGCCTCCTCCAAATCCTCACAATCCGCCTCCTAATCCTCCAAATCTTCCTCCAAATCCTCCTCCAAATCCTCCTTATCCTCATCCGCCTCCTCCTAATCCTCCTGCGCCTCCTCCAAATCTCGCTAATCCTCATCCGCCTCCTCCCAATCCTCCTCCGCCTCCTAATCCTCCTGGTCCTCCTCCAAATCTCCCTAATCCTCATCCACCTCCTCCCAATCCTCTTCCGCCTCCTAATCCTCCAAATCTTCCTCCAAATCCTCCTCCAAATCCTCCTTATCCTCATCCGCCTCCTCCTAATCCTCCTGCGCCTCCTCCAAATCTCCCTAATCCTCATCCGCCTCCTCCCAATCCTTCTTCCGCCTCCTAATCCTCCTCCTCCAAATCCTCCTAATCCTCATCCGCCTCCTCCAAATCCTCACAATCCGCCTCCGCCTCCTAATCCTCCTCCAAATCCTCCTAATCCTCATCCGCCTCCTCCAAAGCCTCCTCCTCCTCCTCCCAATCCTCTTCCGCCTCCTAATCCTCCTGCTGCTCCTCCAAATCCTCTTAATCCTCATCCGCCTCCTCCTATTCCTCCTCCGCCTCATAATCCTCCTGCTCCTCCTCCAAATCCTCCTAATCCTCAACCGCCTCCTCCAAATCCTCCTCCGCCTCCAAATCCTCCTGCTGCTCCTCCAAATCCTCCTAATCCTCATCCGCCTCCTCCTCCTCCTCCCAATCCACCTCCTAATCCTCCTCCTCCAAATCCTCCTAATCCTCATCCGCATCCTCCTAATCCTCATCCGCCTCCTAATCCTCCTGCTCCTCCTCCAAATCTCCCTAATCCTCATCCGCCTCCTCCCAATCCTCCTCAGCCTCCTAATCCTCCTGCTCCTCCTCCAAATCTCCCTAATCTTCATCCGCCTCCTCCCAATCGTCTTCCGCCTCCTAATCCTCCTCCTCCAAATCCCCCTAATCCTCATCCGCATCCTCCTAATCCTCATCCGCCTCCTCCAAAGCCTCCTCCTCCTCCTCCTAGTCCTCCTCCGCCTCCTAATCCTCCTGCTCCCCCTCCAAATCTCCCTAATCCTCATCCGCCTCCTCCCAATCCTCCTCCGCCTCCTAATCCTCCTGCTCCTCCTCCAAATCTCCCTAATCTTCATCCGCCTCCTCCCAATCGTCTTCCGCCTCCTAATCCTCCTCCTCCAAATCCCCCTAATCCTCATCCGCATCCTCCTAATCCTCATCCGCCTCCTCCAAAGCCTCCTCCTCCTAGTCCTCCTCCGCCTCCTAATCCTCCTGCTCCCCCTCCAAATCCTACTAATCCTCATCCGCCTCCTCCAAATCTTTCCAATCCTCCTCCGCCTCCTAATCCTCATCCGCCTCCTCCTCCTCCTCCTAATCCTCCTCCGCCTCCAAATCCTCCTGCTGCTCCTCCAAATCCTCCTAATCCTCATCCGCCTTCTCCAAATCCTTAAACCTAAAACCTAAACAAAAAACTTGAAACCTAAAGACCCAAAACCTAAAACTTAAAACCTAAACCTAAAACCTAAACCTAAAACCTAAACATAAAACCTAAGCCTATAACCTAAAACCTAAACCCTAAACCCTAAACCTAGACCTAGACCTAGACCTAGACCTAGACCTAGACCTAGACCTAGACCTAGACCTAGACCTAGACCTAGACCTAGACCTAGACCTAGACCTAAACCTAAACCTAAGCCTAAACCTCCTCCTCATCCGCCTCCTCCTAATCCTCCTGCTCCTCCTCCAAAAACTCCTAATCCTCATCCGCCTCCTCCAAATCCTCCTCCGCCTCCAAATCCTCCTCCGCCTCCAAATCCTCCTGCTGCTCCTTCAAATCCTCCTAATCCTCATCCGCCTCCTCCTCCTCCTTCCAATCCTCCTCCACCTCCTAATCCTCCTCCTCCTCCTCCAAATCCTCCTAATCCTCATCCGCATCCTCCTAATCCACATCCGCCTCCTCCGCCTCCTAATCCTCCTGCTCCTCCTCCAAATCTCCCTAATCCTCATCCGCCTCCTCCCAATCCTCTTCCGCCTCCTAATACTCCAAATCCTCCTAATCCTCATCCGCCTCCTCCTGATCCTCCTCCGCCTCCTAATTCTCCTGCGCCTCCTCCAAATCTCCCTAATCCTCATCCGCCTCCTCCCAATCCTTCCAATCCTCCTCCGCCTCCTAATCCTCCTGCTGCTCCTCCTAATCCTCCTCCCCCAAATCCTCCTCATCCTCATATTTATCTTCATCTTCATCTTTACCTTAAGTTGTGTGGCCGGCCACCCAACTCCCACTGCACACCACCAGCCGCACATTCAAACCGAAAACAACAACACCACAAAATATGCAAGTCAGCGTGACGCGTGACGCTGAAATCAAATTTTACCCCTACTAAAATCCTCGGTACCGAAATTAAAGATGTTTCACATCAAAAAAAAAAGGAGAAAGCTAAGCTCTTTGTCTGTGCCGAAGTTTTTATACCTTTGCAAGTGCTTGCTTAAATATTTTCAAACAAGAAAGAAAGTCGGTCAAGCCCGACTATAACATACTCTGTACCAAGAAATTTTGTGTTTTTGATAACTCGAAAACCGTTCATCCGATCTTCTTCATTCCTTTGGCGGATCGATAAGTTATTCTAATAACTAAATATGTCCAGAAGAAACAAGCCATCTATCTTCTAAATTTCGGGGGCGGGAGGGGGCGTGCCAAAAATTGAAAATAAACTTGATCTGCCTGCAGACATAAGAAGCATATGTCCCATACACGTCAAACCTCTATCTCTTACTGTCTCTGAGATCTGTGCGTTCATACGGACAGACAGACAGACGGACAGACGGACGGAAAGACGGACAGACGGACATGGCTATATCGACTCGGCTGTTGATGCTGATCAAGAATATATATACTTTATGGGGTCGGAGATGCTTCCTTCTGGATGTTACATACTTTTGCACAAACTTATAATACTCTATGTACCTACGGTACAGAGTATAAAAATACTCTTTTTCCCATTTTCCGACCGATCGTTCGTATGGGAGCTATATGATATAGTCATCCGATTTGGACAAAAAGTGGAGAATTATGTAAAAGCACGAGAAACAAACGAATACAAAATTGCAGGATGATACCATTAAAAAACGAGAGCGTAAGTTAAAGTCGGCCCTGCCCGACTTCGAAATACCCGTTACTCAGCTCAGCTCGGATAAGTATGCAACATTTTTTTAACTCGGCCATTTATTATCCGATCCTTTTGAATTTGATATTGGCCACATAGACTACACTGCAAAATCTGATCTCGATATCTTAAAAATTGTGGGAGTTATTCAATATTGTTTATTGCGGGGGCGGGAGGGGGCGTGGCCGAAATTTGAAACAAACTTGATCTGCCTACAGACAATACTAGCTTACGTATAAAATTTGGTAGCTCTTCTAGTCTCTGAGATCTAGGTGTTCATACAGACGGACGGACGGACGGACGGACGGACGGACAGACGGACAGACGGACGGACGGACGGACAGACGGACAGACGGACATGGCTATATCGACTCGGCTGTTGATGCTGTTGAAGAATATATACTTTATTAAATCGGAGATGCTTCCTTCTGCCTGTTACATACATTTGCACGACTTTAGTATACCCTTTTTACTCTACGAGTAACGGGTACAAAAAAAAGTTTTTCTAACTAAGACTGTTTTTCAGACCTATCTTTTGTATGGTATGGTATGCCTAATTTATTTGTCCGATTTTAATAAAAATTGGTAGAATTGTAAAAAAACTAGAAAACCTACGATTACAAAGTTTGGAGACGTTTCCATTGAAAAGAAAAAAGTTGTTCTCACTAAAACTAGTTTTCTGACCGATTGTTCCTATGGGAGCTATGAGATATAGTCATCCGATCCGGTCGGTTCCGACATATCAGTAGTGTGAATCAAAGAGAAGACGCTGTGCAAAATTTCAGCTCGATAGCTTTAAAACTGAGAGACTAGTTCGCGTAGAAACAGACACACAGACGGATGGACAAAGCTCAATCGACTCAGCTCGTCACCCTGATTAGAATATATATAGTTTATGGGGTCGGAAATAAATATATCTATGCGTTTCAAACTTCTGGTCAAAATTATAATACCCTTTGCAAGGGCATACAAATTTGTAGATTATTTATTTCTGTAGCGTGCGTGACGATTGTAGGGGGTAGTACAAAAAATCGATTTTTTATACCCTGTTCCCATTGAAAATGGGAAAAGGGGGATCATGAAGTTGTGCGAATGTATGTAACAGGAAGAAGGAAAATTTTCCGACCCCATAAAGTATATATATTCTTGATCAGCATGAACAGCCGAGTCGATATAGCCATGTCCGTCTGCCCGTCTGTCCGTCCGTCCTTCTGTCCGTCTGTCGGTCTGTATGAACGCGTCGATCTCAGAGACTATAAGAGATAGAGCCACAAATTTTGCACGAAGGTAGATTTATGCTGTACGCAGATCAAGTTTGTTTCAGATTTGAAAAATTCCACCCCGTCCCCCTTTTATCCCCAAAAAACCTAGACCTCCTCCATAAATCCTAGACCTAAAAAGCCGTCAGATCCACAATTTTCAAGTTAGAGCCTCGTGGCTCTAACATCAAGCTAGGCCCAATATCTATCTATTCTGAAAATTACAATCAGATCGGACCAAAAACACCGGAGTTATAAGCGAAACAGTTGAGCTGATAAGAGCACCCCCCCAGTTGTTGATCAGGACTAGAAAAGTATTGCCTACATTTAGGATGACATCTTCAAAAATTCAAAAACAAATAATTGAAAATAAATGAACAGGGTATTTTGTGGTCGGGAAACTCGACTGCAGCGCCCTTACTTGTTTCGGCACAACTTGCACTACCCCATTAGGCACCATTTATTTATTATCGGTAAGCCCAAATAGACACTGCCCAAATAGACACTGCCAAAACTGACAAGCGGCCAAAATGGTGGCAGAAGGCTAATTAATCTTATACTTAAAAACGCCCATGATTTTTATAAATTGGCAAAAACGCATGTGACTGGTATTTATATTTTATATGTAAGCAAGCAGTGGATATATAGAAAACACAACTGGCTTTCTTTCGGAGAGATGGGCTAATATCCAGAAAATTCCCGGAATTCAAAGAAACCATTAATTTTCATCATATAAGAAAAATGTGCTCGAAACAGGTCTAACGGCACACTCATCAACGCATTAATTTAATTTATGAATTTAAATTCATTTAAAATTTCATTAATAAACTTCAAAGATCACAGTCGAGAATCCTTAGAACCATCACTGGAGCGCCATGGTACATTCGCAATGATTGTATCCACAACGACCTCAGCATCCCACTGGTTGAAACTGAAATAGAGGAACTTAAGCGCAAATATTCTGAGAAGCTTCTTACCCACCCAAACCAACTTGCAAAATCTCTCACCATGCTGGCAACGCATTCTCGCCTCCGAAGAAACCTACCAACCCAGCGACTGACTTGAAGGGCCGTAGAACACAAACTACCTCCAATAGGGGATAGTTTTTAAAACAGGGATGCAAACCGGTTCTTAACCGAACCGGTTTTGAGCCGAAGCGAACCGCTTATTCCAGCTAGTGAACCGAACCGCAAACCGAACCGGCTTCCTACCAGAATTGCTAAACCGAACCGAAAACCACAAAAGAAAACGGTTCGGTTCGGTTTAGCTCTCCGACGACTTTTAACTGGAATCGCTTTCCCCTAGCCAATGTTTTTAATTAATTTGGGAATTTAAATCGATTCCAGAAGATAATTTTTATACATTTCGTTCGATCCTCTCCATAGGATGAGATGACACAAATTTTACAACTTGTAATACTGTAAGTCTTCTGCAATGGCCCGCCCATCTCTTAATATTCCTGTCATCAATCCGTCTTTTTCCTCTAGTAGACAACATTTTCAATTCAATCTTCTTTACCTTAATTCAATTTTAGACAAGAGAGTTTTATTTCGTATAATATGTTGAATAGGGTATGTAAGATGCATGGAACGTTTTCTTTTGTAGCCGACATTCTCTCTTTTTGAAGGGCATACCTCTAGGAATTTACATACGAATTTCAGTAATCCGACATAATAAACAATGCACATTCTTCTAATGATTTTAAAGACATTCAAATGGATTAGAAGAATTAAATTTCAAAAGTGTTCGAAAAGTACCATTTCTACAGAAATCTTAATATTTCATAATGTGTCTTTGTGAACCACTGAACCGAACCGAAACCGCGGTTCAGTTAGCTCCAAAAAACATGTAATGCACCGAACCGGCGGTTCAGAAATTGTGTGAACCACTGAACCGAACCAGTAATTATTTTCGAGTGGTTTGCATCCCTGTTTTAAAATAGTTTCTAGATTAAGATTTGAAAAATTATTGTTAGTCTCTTTAAGAGAAGATCCAAAAAAATAAATAAACTTAAACAATGTTTCTAAACACAATATAAAATTATTTTTTAAGCAAATTCATTTTAAATCCATATAAAAATACATTTAAATTTTAAAATGCTACTGGAAAAATGTAGCATGCGTGACGTAGCGTGCGTGACAATGCGTTCACGGCACTTGACAAAAAACCACAAGAGTTTTTGGCGCTCAATAAGGTATTTTAGAATTCTCTTATATTCATCTTTATTTAGGATACAAAACATTGTATGCTTTATTACGCAAAATTCGCTGAAAAATCGAAAACACACTTGCAGCTCCAAAGTTACTTCCACTTTTTATAGCGTGCGTGACACAACTTAGTGATCAATTATTTCGCAACGAAAACCTTTTACAAAATTATGTTTTATGCCAACTGAAAGAGCACTTAAATACCTTTAAGCACTATGTATTAGTTGAAGGGAACTCTTTGGAAAGGACAAAAATTTTGTATATTTCAGTCCGAATACGCGTACGAATGTAGCGTGCGTGACGCAGGATTGGCCCATATATACTTTATTTAATCGGAAATGCTTCCTTCTATGCGTTACAAACATCAAGGGTATAAAAAGAGATCTAATTTTTCGAGCAAAATTTCTTTCCAGCTAAGGACGCGAAGTGTAATTTGATTTGAGGTACGAACCTTGTTAAGTATATGCCTGGTGCGCCCAAAAAAATCGATAGAGATTAAAGATTGAGAAATGAAATGTGAAGAATTGTACTTTAAACCATTTCACAGTCATTGACGAATCACAAAGTAGCGAAAAAAACATCGTGAATAAACTATGTTAGAAACTTTCTTTGCTAATCCAGAGGTAAGTCATTTCTGATCCAATACATGAGCTTATTTCTTGACTGAGGGTTCTTCATGGTAACTGTATCGATAAATACTTAAGAATCTTACTTTTAAGATCACAATTAACTGCATAACTGATGTAAACCATGGATGAATGTTGGAAAAGTAAATATACTAAAGCAGACAGGCTGTTTAATGTCAATTTACTGTTACTCACGAATCATTAAATTCCAGAAACATTCACAATTTTGTAAAATAAAAGAGACATTTCGCTATTTACTAGGTACGTTTCATTACGTTGATCGAACTTGCGCTTTGAACAGTACGGTCTGATCCATTTACAGTACTTATAAAAAATTTTTATATAAGACGGATTTTTGTTGTGCCAATAGGCTTTACTTATAGGGGTGACGACATATGTACTCCGTTTTACAAACGACATATCTCCGCACGGAAATACAATCGATATTTGTCGTTTGGAAACGATTTTGGACAAAAAAGGTTTGTAATCATCGCACGGTAGCGCTCTCTATTCGCAGTGTCGTTCCTGCCTTAGTCCTTTTTCATCTTTCACGTTAATTTCGTTTGTTCACGTATCCATTCAACAAGAAATGAGCTTCGTTCCTGAACACAATTTTCCGATGAAAAAGTGACATATATTTTGATAATAAAATTCAATAACCTGTTAATTGAACAACGCTTGCAGGTTATGGATTTTAGCCAGTCTATTTGATCACAGATCAAGCACGAGCTTTCTCAAAATGCACTGCCCACTGCTAATATGTTTGAACCGCGACAGTCGGATGACTATTTAATGTAGCTGCTATAGGAATGTGTATAAAAACTTTGGCACAAACAAAGTTAGCTTTGCATTCGTTTCAAAACTACAGAGCTCCGCGCGGAGATATGTCTTTTTTGACACGTCGGAACGTTTCAAGATCAAAAAAATTGATCACCGGGAGATATGTCGTTTCAAATATACTGGGCGGAGATATGTCGATATTTTTTTTCATTTTTAAGATATTTGCAAAGTACCAGGGAATGCGCACGCCTCAAAAACAGAAGTCGTTTTCGCGAGCAATAATTCTAGCGCCGATTTCAGCAAATCCTGAGGCAATATTTGTTAGTGACTAATTTTCGAATGGTTTGCTTCGATGTCCTTGAAAATGGTGTCGATTTAAACTTTATTATAGCGCTGATTACAGCGGCAACTGCAGCATCAAAAGCATACTTTCTTTAGTACAGAGCATATGAAAGTCGGGCTTGACCGACTTTCTTTCTTGTTTTTCAATTTGTAGTTTTTAACTGAGGAGGGAAATGCAAATAAAGCTAGCCCAAGTGGTCTGAAAGATACAAATAAAACAAAATTAAGCTCTGACTTGAAACTAAAAACGGAGCTTTAAGAATGTAAAACAAAATCCGAAATGTGTGCCTTAAATTTAATTTGATCTTTTTAAAATATATGTGTTGGGGCTTCAAACAAGTCGATCCAGGCGTTTTAGTTCTATGAACTAACTGAAGTACTGGCCAGCGAGGTCAAGTGCACTAGATATGGGCATTTCCATTCTGTCGAGCGCGGCCGTCGTACACATTAAAAGTAAAAAAACAAGCAAACTAAAGCGCATTTTTAATTCGTTCTTTACTTCATATTAAAGGACTTCGCTAGCACTGCAATTATTGCTAAAAGAGAATAGCAAGTGAAGTCGAGTTACCAAAATATAGACAAAATAAGAAGCGATTCGAACGCGACAAAAACAGAAGTGATTTTCGTGCCTATCTATATAAAGACAAAGTTTAGCGAATCCTGAGGCCCCAACAAAGCCCAAATTGATTTAGTATCTTATCAATGAATTGCTCTTTCAAATGTATTTTGTTTGATTTGAAAGTCTTCTGTATTTTTTGTTTCATTAAATATTGATCTGTGTCGCTACGTGACATGTCGAACGCGACATTTTTTCCATCAAGATATTTATGTGGTTTCTGATTAATGCAAAGCAAAAACTTACAGTTAATTGCAATTACATAGTTTGATATAGCCTCTTATCCAACCTTTTTTAACCCTTCGGACCTTTAGAACAGTTTTAGATATCAAAAGCCAATGAAATCAATCGGCAATTTTTTAAGAAAAAACTTGCCATAAAAGTATAAAAATGAGAAAAACTGTGATTGCGCGAATTTGCGTTCGAAAATCTCGAAACGGGCTATGAGCAAATTTGCTACTGGCTTAATTTAGTTTAATTTAACTGTTTCCCTGGGAAAATGTGACAAAATATAGTGTTTTTAACTACTTTTAATTTTTTCGTATCGGTGGACCTTTTTGCGGAAATGCCCATATGTCAATATCATTAAGAAGCAATATCTAGAGAATACTGCTAATATTAAAAAAGCTTATATATTTTTCCCAAGCATTATTATGCCAAATAAATAACTTTCGATTATGCTTAGTGCCATGACTCCACGGAACCAATTGGTGCTAGAAGAGCTGGGCTGAAGTGGTTTCATTGAAGCCGGTACCACCAGACGGTTTTCCTTAAAGTTTCTGGTACTTCTCAACTCATTGTCGTCACACTTTTTCCAGAAACCACAAGTATAGTAAATGGCAGAGCTATCAAGGTCTTGAAAAGGTTGCATACTGCTTACAGCAGCATACCATATAATGTTAATGCACTGTTAGTTATCACAAATAAAGGCTGTTCACCATTAACTCCACTGATTAACGGGTATCTGTATATCGAAGTCGGGCCGACTTTAACTGACGCTATTGTTGTTTGTTTTAATTGGATATAAACAATTCAAATTTCCATTTGGGTTTAATAGCCGCTTCACACTGAGCACATCCAACAGTTGCTTAGTTTTGAAATGGGCCTTAATGTAGGTAGGAAAAACGAGCACCCTTCCAATCACTTGTAGACACTACTCCCCCCAAAACCTACCGTTTTGCTGTACATTTGAGTAAACTATGCTCGCAGCATTTCCCGATCCGGGTTGAGCAGACATGTAGCCATACACGCTCTCGGGTGACTTTCGCAAATTGCTGTAAATGACGGACCCTGCGCTGCTGCTCAACGAATTGGATGACAATTTCGGAGCATTGGCGAGCGACTTCATCGATCCCAACAGGCCTTTCCTTTCCATTTGCAGCTTGTGATAGGCAAGAGCCTCCAACTGCTGCTCCAATACGGCAGGGTTATCCAGTGTCGATTTGCTGTTGCTGGCTGCTTCAGCATTGTGGGTGGCATATATCGGGTGCTTTCTCAAGAGCATGCTGCTGGTGGCTGCAGCCGCTGGTGTGGTTTTATCCGAGCCGCAATGCAATGGCCGGGAATAGAGCGGTTCGCGGGAACAGGTAACAACCTTGCTCAGTGGCACCTATTAGATAGGGAGGGGGAATGTATGAGCACCATTTACGATTTCCAATCTGCCTACTCTCACCTGAGGCTGGTCGCCTGATTTTTTATGTGGTTTGGGTGGAATGCACGGCGGTGTTTTCCTGTTGGAACTTCCTTCGTAACTGCCTTGGAACTTGGCTGCGGAACTGCCCTGCAGATTGTCGATCAGTTCAGCTACTTTGCCGATTGGAGATTTCTTTGGTGGCGGCGGCCTGCTGTTAATCAGGGCTAGCTCCCTGAGTTGATGAGTTGCTGAGTCCATTATCCACCTATTTCGAGGTCTCTGCCGCAATGCAAGTATGTAGGTCGAAGTTTTTTAAGGACATGCGATTGTGTTTGAGGGCGTGGCTGTTTCCAGCGGGACCTCCCAATTTTCCTTCTGCTCCTGGGCCGTATTTTCTTTTTCTGTAGATTTTTTGTTATCGTTATCCCGACTTAGAGTGACCAAGCCCCAGTCGAGTGTGGTCACCCTAATCGAAAGTGGTCATATGCGGTCTCACTAATCCCGAAAAATTTCAATAGTTATGCTGCGCTTACACTGCGCTTACACTGCGTGACTGAGTGACACGTTAAAGAGTTTCTCAGCGCAATGTGAATGTCGGATGCCTTGTCACAGAAATCCCACGTTTTAATGGATTTTTTTTGACGATACTACTAAATATTTTGCAATATTTTAATTATCACACTTGAAGTATTTTTATGATTTATTCTACAAAAAAATGTAGAGAAACAACGGAGTTACAGCTACTTTAGGTAGGCCATGTCATGAATTGAACCCCTTACTGTGACCCGGCTTAAAAATCATTGCAATATCTGAAACACATGGGTTAACATGGGTAAATATATGTGTCAGCCTACAAAATACGCCCTTTTGTCGTTGCAAAATCGGCAAGAAGCAAAAAAATAACAAATAAAAGGGAATCGTTGGCGGGGAGTCAAACATATATTAATTAAACGTGTACAATTTAAAGCAAATCGGCAAACAAATTTTTGAGTTATCGCAATCGCCGATTTCAAAAAAGTCGTTTCGAGAAAAACGCGCTTAAGGTTTGTAGTTAGGGGCTGGGCGTTATCGAAGGGGCTGGGCGTCCAGTGTAACTCCAAATGAGTTGAAATTTTAGGACAACATTTCGGAGGAGCTGTACTTTCGATTAAAATAATAAAAACAAACCCCTTTAACTTAAATGAAAGTAGGCATGTTTCAGATGTGGTTTGGCCTGCTCTGGAATAAAGAAGACCAGGCAGCGACCACCGCACACCACATAAACACATACATAGCTGTTAAATTGCAATTAAGATTACCAATCAATTAAATTATTAATGAAAATAAAATAACCCGACTATTTTTAAACTCTGTACCGGAGGAAGAATCTCTATTTAAATAATCAAATTAATGTTTATGCTCAGTTAATTATCATAAGAAAGGCTATTAAGCACTAGTTCCCCTGAGTAACGGGCAGGACCGACTTCAACTTACGCTCTCGTTCTAACTAAGATTCCTTTTCAGACCTATCTTTTGGATGGCAGCTATACCATTTAGTTGTCCGATTATCATCAAACGTGGCAGAGTTATAAAAAACCATGGAAAACATATGAATACAAAGTTTGGAAAGAAAAGAAAAAAGTTGTTCTCACTAAAACTAGTTTTCCGACCGACTGTTCCTATGGGAGCTAAGAGCAGGGTTCGGAATTGCCCGCTCCCGCGGGCTGCGGGCAGCTCAAAAGGGCAAGCACTGGATCGCGACTCGCGAACTGTTGCCCGCGGCTCGGGGCAACGAGCCACAGTTCGCGGGCAGCGGGCCAGGAGTAGCCCGCAGCTCCCCAGAAAATGCCCGCGGCTCGGGGCTGAGGACATTAGCCCGCGAGCAGCGGGCAGTTGCTGGCTCGCTGCCCGCAAACTGTTGCTCATTGCCCCGGGCAAAGGGCAAGCTGCCCGGGGGCAAAGGGCAAGCTGCCCGGGGCAAAAGGGCAAACTGCCTGGGGCAAAGGGCAAACTGCCCGGGGCAAAGGGCAAACTGCCCGGGGCAAAAGGGCAAACTGCCCGGGGCAAAAGGGCAAACTGCCCGGGGCAAACTGCCCGAGAGCCGAGGGCAACAGCTCCTTGCAATTACATATAGTTAAGGAAGCATCTCCGACCCTATAAAGTACATATATTCTTGATCAGCATCAACAGCCGAGTCGATATAGCCATGTCCGTCTGTCCGTCCGTATGAACAAATAGATCTCTAATACTGGACGGGGTGGCGGAACTGCATAAAAGTCAAGTCAAGGATTTCAGCATCTCTAACACAGTGCAGAGAGGTTTTTATCAGTTTCGCTGCGTCGCACAGTGGGGTATTTGACCGATTTAGGCGGCCAAAACTATTTGCGAAAAAAATTAATTTGCCGAATTGGACTTTTAGCCGCCTAAATTCTCCACCGTGCGTCGTCAATCATTTGGCTGATGGCCCAGCTGGTTAAGGTAACTTGCTCAGGTTCAAACCCCAGACGGGGGAAGGGTAAAATTATAATAAAGCGAGAAAGCCAAGCTAACTTCGTCTGTGCCGAAGTTTTTATACTCTTGCAAATAGTTTAGGCCGCCTAAATCGGTCAAATACCCCATTGTGCGACGCAGCAAAACTGATAAGAACCTCTCTGCACTGTGTTAGAGATGCTGAAATCCTTGACTTGACTTTTATGCAGTTCCGCCACCCCGTCCAGTATTAGAGATCTGTTTGTTCATACGGACGGACAGACGGACATGGCTATATCGACTCGGCTGTTGATGCTGATCAAGAATATATGTACTTTATAGGGTCGGAGATGCTTCCTTAACTATCTGTAATTGCAAGGAGCTGTTGCCCTCGGCTCTCGGGCAGTTTGCCCCGGGCAGTTTGCCCTTTTGCCCCGGGCAGTTTGCCCTTTTGCCCCGGGCAGCTTGCCCTTTGCCCCGGGCAGTTTGCCCTTTGCCCCGGGCAGTTTGCCCTTTGCCCCAGGCAGTTTGCCCTTTTGCCCCGGGCAGCTTGCCCTTTTGCCCCGGGCAGCTTGCCCTTTGCCCCCGGGCAGCTTGCCCTTTGCCCGGGGCAATGAGCAACAGTTTGCGGGCAGCGAGCCAGCAACTGCCCGCTGCTCGCGGGCTAATGTCCTCAGCCCCGAGCCGCGGGCATTTTCTGGGGAGCTGCGGGCTACTCCTGGCCCGCTGCCCGCGAACTGTGGCTCGTTGCCCCGAGCCGCGGGCAACAGTTCGCGAGTCGCGAGCCAGTGGTTGCCCTTTTGAGCCGCGGGCAAAGAGCGATTCCGAACCCTGGCTAAGAGATATAGTCATCCAATCCAGTCGTTTCCGACATATTTGTAGCGTTCAGCAAAAAGAAGACTCTGTGCAATTTCAGCTCAATAACTTTAAAACTGAGAGACTAGTTTGCGTATAAACAGACAAACAGACGGACGGACAAAGTTCAATCGACTCAGATCGTCGCCTTGGTCAAGAATGTATATAGTTTATTGGGTCGGAAATGAATATTTATATGCGTTGCAAACTTCTGGGCAAAATTATAATACCCTTTGCAAGGGTATAAAAATACTTATTTGTACGATTGCAGTTACTTTTTATACCCTTGCAGAGAGTATATTGAAATTGTCCAGATGTTCGTAACGCATAGAAGAGAGCATTTCCCACCGTCTACTTCTATGCTATCTTCTCCGTCAGCTTTAAAGCTATCGCCACCAAACTTTGCACGAAGTCTTCTGGTCCAAATACGCTGCACATTTGTCGGAACCGGCCGGATAGGAACGATCGGTCGAAAGACTAGTTCTAGTGAGAAAAACTTTTGTTTTTAATGCAATCGTCTCCAAACTCCGTATTCACTAGTTTTTAATGCTTCTCCATATTTCTGCCAAATTTGGTCGAAGTCGGATATCTATATAGTATAGCTGTCATACAAAAGTAGAGTCAGAAAAGTAGTCTTATTGGGAAAAACTTGTTGGCTTTCAGTGGATATGTCCTTCAAATTAGTTAGAAAACGTGCTGCAAGGGTATACAAACTTCGGCCGAGCCGAAGTTAACTTCCTTTATTTTTTTTGAAACATTTTCATGATTCCGAGTCGTAGTCGGCATCGTGAAAAAAACATCTAACAAAAAAAGAATACTCAAAATCTTTTTTTTAATTAACTTCCTTTATTTTTTTTTAAACATTTTCATGATTCCGAGTCGTAGTCGGCATCGTGAAAAAAACATCTAACAAAAAAAGAATACTCAAAATCAATCTGTTGGTAAAATTTTATGACAGTGCACAATCTGCCTGCTGTAATTTACGAATGTATAAAAAAATACATTTGAGAATTATTCAGATCAATATGAACCAAAATGGTCTTCGATCGAATTCATAACCTTTACTAAATATAATCGTGTTACGCTGACACAACAATAAAGGTAAGGCGGCGTCAGTGTGAGTTCTCTGCAAAGTACCTTCACGTACAGTGCTGCGCTTACTCTTCAAGCGTAAGCTTTTGGCAAAAGTAAAACATCACACTTACGCCGCCTTACCTCTATTGCTGTATCATGGCCAAAACCAAAAACTCCATACAAAAGCAAGAAAGAAAGTCGGTCAAGCCCGACTATAACATACTCTGTACTGGCGAAATTATATGCTCAGCATAAATTTTTATGCTGCAGTAGCAACTAAAAGCAGCGCTGCTACTCCGCTGCAGCAGCAAACATTCTTTTGATCATAGCTCGACAACCGTTCATCTAATCTTCACCATTCCTTTTGCGGATCGCTAAGGTATCCTGATTACTAAATATGTCCATAAGGAACGAATGTATTTTTAAAACAATTTTTCTAAATTCCGGGGGTGGGAGGGGGCGTGTCCACAATTGAAAATAAGCTTGATCTGCCTGCAGACATAAGAAGCATATGTCCCATACATGTCAATCCTCTAACTTACCATCTCTGAGATCTGTGCGTTCATACGGACAGACTGACATGGCTATATCGACTTGGCTGTTGATGCTGACGAAAAATATATATTCTTTGTAGGGTCGGAGATGCTTCCTTCTGGCTGTGGCATTTTTTGCACAAACTTAATATGCTCTATGTACCTACGGTACAGAGTATAAAAACTCTGAAAACTTTTGGCACCAAAGCTCTTTGGCGCTCCCTTTGTGGGCGCAAGAAAACGAGGAGCCAAACTATTTTCTCAGGATGGGAAGATTAAGGTTATTGAATTTGTAAAGAGGATGCGATTATTGTGGAGCCTTACGGAATGTCACAGCGATTTACTCCTCCTGAAAAGTGCGTGGGAAGATATTGGAGTGCAGATATTAATAAATAGCTGATGCGTGCAAGGAAGCATGGACATCGATGCGAGAATGTTCTAGCTACCAAGACAGTGCAAGAGTGACAGCGAGGGTGGCGATGTTATTGCCATAATTGCGGCCAGTGCTGAACCGTCCACGACAGCGCGAAATACAATCCCTTGTCTTCTTCTGTTTTCTTCAGAATTCATAATTTGAGCCAATATTTCAAATTCAAATTAAACACTTGGCGGTGTGGCCATCATGGATGCAGCTATCTCAAATCTGGCCAAACTAGACCAAGAAGAAACAATTGCCGCTTTTGTTATTTTTGTTTTGGCAGCTCCTTTGTTGATGTGTATACCAAGCTTAAGATGGGTGTGCCGTTCACCCAAGACTCGATTAGCCGAATTGAAGCACCTCTCACGAGAAGCGCTAGATGCGGGCATACATAATGTTTTCCCAGCTAATTTTTCAATCAGGGGAAATTCTTCCACCAATTCTATATATTTGTTACGGTCTCAAATGGACGAATGTCTAGAGCGACAATTTTAACGCAGCTTTTTGCCCTTTTGCCGGAAATTACAGCTAGGTAATCGTACTCGGCGAGTACTACTCGATTTCTATTTTACTTACTCGTGCAGGTCTCTAATGTGGAGTATGTTTATAATTAAATGTTTTTGGGTGTGTTAGTTGGTTTAGAAAGAAGGTGTCATGCGGCGTCATAGTATGTGTGGATACGTTTGTGTGTTGTATTGCGGGATAACCAACCTGCTGAAGGCTGGGCGGCCGTGGTGATCATGACAGGCAGGGCAAGAGCTGTCACCAGGACACCTGGACAGCTCAAACACAACCGCTCAGCAGCCGCAACGTACTGTCTTTTCTGTGATATTTCCCTTTAGTTTTGTTCACCTTCTTTGCCTCTGTCTATCCACCGAATGATTGAACCTCTAGGCCAGAATCAGCTCGTGAATTTGTAATATTATTATTTGCAGAGAAGCGAGCGAGTAGCACAGAGAAAGGAATATTTTGAGCCCACCCCTTTGCCCACTAATGTTGAGCCGGAGCCTTGCCCACACGTTCAGCTTGACATAATCAAGCCTTCGTTGTATGTAACAGCAGATGCAGCTGCATTTTCCGTCAGATTTATGTGGTTAAGTGTTAAAAGATTTATTTTTAAAATTCAGACAAGAGAGTGCATGCACAAGTCGATTTTCAATAACTTATATACAGTCTATATATTAATTTATCGATGTAAACTTCAAGAATTTTGGTCCGTTCCAACGGTTCAGGTTACGCTGCCTTCGGCTTCTTGTTGGGCACAAAGCTGGACGACTTGATGACACACTTGTGCTGGCCATGCAGACCGTGAACGGGCAGGCATCGGCAATCGCTGACGATGTCGGTCTTGAACAGGGTGTCGGCAATGGAGGACGTGACCTGGTTAAGTACCTTCTTCTGCTCGCCGGCTTGTAGCTTGTCGAAGTTTTGTGTGGCAAACACCCAGCCGCCGTTGTTGAGAACAAAGTCAATGCCCATATCGTTTTCGAACTGGAGTTTGGTACGCTTCTTGTTGTCCTTGCCATCGACAGTGGCTACCAAGCGTGCGTTGAAGCCTGCCCAGAGTGAAAAGAGACGATTGTAGGAGTGTTTCTTGTTTTTTTGCAGTGGCTTTTCACTTACCAACTAGTTTTTCGGCTGGCACTCCCTCCAAGGTAAGTCCCTTTACCGGCGCGATGAGGTGAAGCAAAGCGCCGTCGAACTTAGTGACGCTTCCCGTCAGCTGGGCGCGCACAAGTTTCCACTGTGCATAAAATAGTCAATTAGAATACAATTAACGATTCAGCATGGAAAGGAATGCATACCCAGTTTTTGTACTCGAGTGAGTCACTGCGAACGCCAATGATGCTCTTGGCAGCGCCAGCGCGGAACGGATAGTCCAAGGCTAAGTGGAACGCCTTCTCATCCGATCCGGGCACAATACTCTTCACCAGACGCTCCAGAACATTGTAAACCTCCAGAATGTGCTTTTCGGTAATAATTTGCTCCACGCAGCTCTCGCAGAAGTTCTTCGTGCCGTTCAGCTGAACATTCGCCACATTTCCCTTGTAGTTGATTTTGCCATTGTCGCTGGTGAGCAGGGCGGGGTAACGCTTGGACTCATCAAACACAACGACTCCGACCTGGACATCGGTGAAGCCGCGACCTTTGAGAGCATCGCGTATCTCCGTAATTGCGGGCGCCACCAGGTTACCCAGTACAGCGGGCGTTACATTGATGTCCACGACGAATACAACGTCGGCCTTGTTGGTCGGTATTTTGACGGTGAACTCCTCGCCCATTTCACGTTGGCCAACTGCCCCGGCGCACTTAAGGCAGCGCGGTGGCAGCATCACCCACTTCTTCTCCAGTTTCAGAGCGGATCCGTAGGCCAGCGCGAACGTGCAAGCCGCTGCCTCCTTGTCCTTCTCGGCTACTTTTTGAGTAGCTATGTCGCACGCCTTGCGGTAAGGCCTGGAGTCCAGTGCGAAATAGTTCAGCGCCAATGGGGACTCGAAGCCAAAGACCTCGCTGCAAATGTCGTCGCGTGACTGGCTCTCAACTTGCTCCTTTTGGAAGGCCACCGCTCCGCACTTGCCCACACCATAGTCGTTGCCCAAGGCCGCCGAATCGGTTGCTAGGGTGCCATCGATCAGCAAATAGTCATCGTAGGGCTCCGCATTGCCATTGCCCAGCAAGCCGCGCGTTTTGCTAGTGTAGAAGCCGTTGACGTGCACGTGGCACACCTTAAGATCGGTGGTGCACACAACGGTGATCCCGTACTCAGAGTGGAGGTGTACTGTGTAGAATCGGCGCCAGGCGTGAATACCGGGCAAGTGTTGCGGATACTCTGACGCTGCGCCGTTCACCTTGAGGGCAGCGGTGTCGGCGATCTCAACAAAGTTACCATCGCGATCAGTTAGGGCGATGCCCTTGAGTTTTCCATTGGCCAGCTGGGCCACCACCGTAAAGTTATTGTCCACACTGTCCTGGGCCAAAATGTACCGGCAGTTGCCTGGGTAGGCGTAGTGCTGACCATCGAACGTGAACACGTGCTGGCCATCTACGATGTGACCCCGCAGCTCGAAGTCCTGGAAGAACACCCACGATCGGTACCAGTCCTTCGTGATAATTGCCTCCCAGTTCTCGTTGAGCAGGAAATTGATTGTACTGGAGCGGAAGGAGAGCAGGGCCGGCAGTTTGGCGAAACTATCCAGAGAGTGGGGAAGAGAACCGAACCAGGTGTTCACATCTCCGGCAGGAACGCCGGCAGCTGGAGCACTGCTTTCGATGGACTTCCAAATTGAGCGCAGCGCCTTGATCAGCAGCTTGGCCAGGTCCTCCAGTAACTGTTCGTCATTAACCGTCTGCTGCTTGAGTTTGGCCTCCAAGTAGGCGTGCAACTTCTCCAGCAGCTCGTTGGTCTCCGGCGTTTGTGGCAGAATGTGCAACTGATCGAACAGATTGTTGAGGAACTCCAGCGTCTTTTCGACCAGTTTCAAGCTTTGCACCTTACTGTTGAACTCGTCGCGAATGCTCTCGAAAGTTGGCAACTTGGCCACGTACTGTTTAACTTCCTCGATGATTTCCTCGGCAGCATGTACCACCACCTTGATGCACTCCTGCGCTATCTCATGCAGTGGCTTTAGAGCTTCGTTAATTGCCTTGCCATAGTTTTTCAGTGCTGGCCCGTATTTCTCGAGGGCTTTGATCAGATCCTGGAAAGCCTTTGTGTAGGCATTGATAATTTCCACACGCAACTCTCCGATGAGCTTGGTGGCAGCCACAACAAACTGTTCCCAGGCCTTCAAAATTGAGTCCTTCCAGAGGGCTTGTAACTTCTCATGGATGTCGACAAGGGTCTGGTGCACCTTCTCGTAAGCCTCCGATGTGACCTTGGTAATTTCCTCGATCATTTTCGATAGTTTTTCGAACCAAGTGCGGCTGGAAGTATTCAAAAACGGGTAAGTAAATAGTAGGCATCTTATTATACATTGTCTATGTCTATTTAAATTGCCACTAGTCCCTTACTATTGAAGAGCACTTGTACGACTCGTTTCTCGTAGAGTAAAACGGGTATATTAAAGAAGCGTCTCCGACTCCATAAAGTACCTATTGTAGTCCCGTTCGTATTCAGAGCCTGCCCTGATAACCTAATTATTTTCCCACGGAGATATGTCACAAAAACTAAAACGAGAACGGGGGTAGTCGTGTCGTTTATCTTTAGCCATCCTCTCACACTATATATATGTATTCTTAATCAGTATCAACAGCTGAGGCGATAAAGCCATGTCCCCTTGTCCGTGATTCTAAATCTCAGAGACTAGAAGAGGTGGAGCAACCAAAAATCCGATTAAAATGGCCCAATGGGGGTTCCATCAGACAAAATTTTAGAACAAATACCTTAGGTTTAGCAGAGATTCGCAATGCCTTGTATTAAGTTAGAAATGTCGATCCGTTATCTCTTTTTCCAATGAGTTTTTCATTTACTCGTTGACTCTCGTTTGTATCGAATTGTGGATGATCAGATTTTCCACCGAGATTAAAAATCCATGGCATTCGGCCATTTATTTATTTTGGATTTCCTATCTCCATTGTCTTGTGCCGACCGACATGCATTAACAAGATTAGAAAGGGTACTTACATGCTGTCGATGATCGGTTTTAGTGCGGGATCAGCCTCCAGCTCCTGAATAATTGCCTTGCCATTTTCAGCATAACTGCTCCTTAGCTTGTTGAAGTCTGGAGTGCTTTCCTTTGCCAACTTCAGCTGGTGCTCGGCAGACTCCCGCAGTTTCTCGAAGCGTTGCTTCACCTTCTCAGTAACAGCATCGGATTCCTTTTTGAGTTCCTCTTCGACAGAGCTCTAAAACAGAAAGTACGAATTAGATGTGTGCCCACACTTACATGAACGTAAAGAATTGATTTTACCAGGAAATCTTTGACATCATCCTCATTTGACTTGTAGCTGGTTTGCAGGAAGTTCGCCGCATCGAGAGCCACGCGTCCATTGAACAATGGTTTGCCACCGCCGACCACATTGAACTTCACTTCCTTGCCCAGTTTAATCTCTGCATTGGCATCAACCAGGTCTTGACGCTTCAGTGCGAATTTGGCCCAGGTGGGTTGCAATTCGCTGGTGATTTCCACTGGCTTTTGACCGAATACCTGAAGCTTGGAGTTGAATTTCGCCACACGTTTCTGTCGGTTGAAGTCGCCAACTATTTCAAGGATCTGCTCGTTTAGTGCCGTCACCGAAATCTCCACCTTCTCCTTGGTGCCAAATATGTAGGCTCCAGCCTTGAGGTCGCTGGTGCCGCTGTGGAACTCCGCGCCTGCACTGAACTCCTGCGATTGGGTGTTCACCGCCGAGTGGGTGTTGAGTTCGTATTGGAGTTGCAGTCCACTGGAACGTAACTGCTGATTTGCCGTTACATTGAAACCGTGCTGATCCTTGACGTTGCTTAATCGACTGGTGACAACGATCTTCTGCTCTGGCACGCGGAATATGTCGAATACAAGTTCGGCCTTGGCAATGTGCTGATCGCGGTTGGCGTCCAGTTGACCCGATATGCTGACTGGTCGGACGGTGGGATGCTCCAGCTTGAGCTCACCCTTAGCATTAAGAGCAACACGCTCGACGCCCGTCAGGTCCAGAACGGCCGAAATGCGCGCCACATCGTTGGGGCGCTGCTGCTTGTCAATGTAGAAGGCAGCCGACTGCTCATAGTGGCCGAAGATTTTGCCATTGCTGGGCAACTGCTGCTTGGTTTCGAATAGGATCTGGCGTTTTGGAAGCGTTAGCTTGACAACTGAGGCAGTGGGTTGAACATTGGCAGTAAATTGATACTTAAGGTTATTACTAGAAACGATGAGACCATCTAGACTGTATTGGTACTTAAATCCCTGGCGTAAAGTCTGTGACTTCAACTCGAACTCGTAGGGATAGCCAAGTTCGCGCAGATCGACCAAGACAAGAGCCGAATGCTGTACGGCGTCCAGTTTCTGCGAGTCCACGCTGACGATCGACTGCAGTTGAATGTTGGTGCACTGCTTCTTCTCCTCGCACACTGAGAGTTTGGTGTTGAATTCCTTGTTTGTTATCTTCAGCAGCGAAACTCCGTTCTTGGGACCAAAGTTGCCATTGAAAGTGTAGCCGAAGCCAACCTCTTGGTCGGCCGTGAGGTCGAAGTGCTGGCGCGTCAACTTGAAGTTGCCAGAGTGTGATTTTCCCTGATATTGCACTTGGCCCTGTCCCTCGATGATGGCTTTGTGTTGCTCCTTTTTGAGCGCGTACGTAGCGGTACCCTGGAAAACGACTGCCTTGGCATTCTTCAGTTCAACCTTGATGTTCTTGCCGTGGGCGCGCACATCCAGAGCGTACTGGTCCAGCTTCAATTTCTTCGAGTCCCAGTCGGCGACAATGTAGAAGTCGTCAATGCTTGTGTACGACGCCTCAGTGTTCAGTTTCAAGTCCAAATCGGCCAGGTTTTCGAAGTTCAAAGTAAGCTTTGCCTTGCGCTCCCCCAATATTTCGACCAAGGCGGTTACCACAATGGGCTGACCCGTGGGCAGACTGACATGAACGTCCACGCCCTTCTTATGGGCAGAGCGATACAATTTTGTGTCCACACCGTAAGCCTTACCCGCCTGCTTGGCTTGTACGGCAACTACATAGGCATCCTCACTTCCAAGGTGACTTCGTATATCGACTTCGATGTCCTTGGCCGACTCGTAGCTGGAGTCCAGGGTATAGTGCAGAGTGGCGGTGTCACCAGCGGAGTAGGAAATATCCGCCTGGGTTTTGATGTACTTCTCGCCATACTGTCCACTGAATGCATACTTTTGCTTACCGCTGACATCACCTGATAGCTCACGCTGGTAGCTGCCCTCGAACTTCAGCGGGGCGGCCATGTTATGATGTTGGGCTTCGAAAGTGTAGCTGCCTTGCTTTGGAGTGCCCTTCGCTACGGCGTTAAGCCGAACGTATTGCCCGCTGCCCGTCTTTGTGTTCCAGAACAAATCAACGTTGTAGGGTGCGCTGCCGTCATCCGTCGCGGACGGCTTCGATAGTTTTCCATGGCTGCTCACCTCCCAGGACTTGAAGCTTGTATCGGGAGCCTGAAGGTTACCCTGCAACTCGTAGGTGCCCTGGTCCAGGTGATAGTTTCCGTTGAAATTGGCAGAAAGATGCTCGCCATATTTGCCAGATACTCGGCCGACAGCGTGTTGTTCACTGTACTCATCAAGCACAATCGAAACTTCAACGGGCTGTGGCAATGGGCTGCCATTGGCGGAAAGTCCAAAATTGAGGCTCTTGCTGTGGCCCTTCGGTTGTTGCTTGATGTGATAGTTGAGTTCGGACTTTCGCCCATCGAATGCCGTGTAGATCAATTGGCTGTTCACAGAGAATTCTTTGGTCTTCACGTTGAGACGCTCTAGTTTTCCTTTGAGTGCCAGCGAGTGCTTCTTGCCGCCGGGTTCCTGTTCGGCTAATTGTGCGTCCATACTGCCCTGAGTTATTCCTGTCTTCACATTTGCTGTTACTTTGCGATTCAGGCTACCATCCACCACGCGACCGTCGGGGGTTGTCAACGCAAAGCTGCCCTGAATTTCACCGTTTGTGCGCCACTCGCCCTTCACACTGCCGTTGGCCTCGAACACGATCTTCTTGCCATTTGACTCTGCCACATTCTTGGTGAAGAACTTCACCTTATCCAGATTGTTCTCAGTCTTGAAGTTAAGTTTTTTCTCACCATCGAGCGTGATGGTAGTCTCCACATCATATTTGGGAGCCAGCACGTGGAACTTGGACTCGATGTCAATCTTGTGCTTGGGCTCGGTTTTTTGGGTCTCTATGCTCGCCGTCAACTCTCCCTTTCCGCTCTTGGCCACCTTGAAGTCGCCCTTGGCGGTTAGCAGATTTTTGACCACTAGGTTTACTTTAGCCCCTGAGACTTTGTCCTGAGGATGTTGGGACTCGCCGGTAAACTTGACCAGCTCGGCACCATCGCGGCTAACTCGTAGCTCGCTGTTGGTTTTTTCCGGTGTGCCAAGTACTTTGGCGATCCACTGAGTGGGCTTATCCTTTCCACTGAATTGAGCACTGCCGTGCAGATCAATGTGTATATCCTGTGGCGTGTAGCGCTGTCCCAGCTCTCCCTGCGCGGTTAAAGATGTGCCCCAGCTGGTGGTTAAAGCATTATCAACCACGTAAAGGTTTCCGTTGACATCGCACTTTGAGACTAGGTCAACAAAGTGTTTATTCAGCTTCACGTTCGCCTCCAAAGCAAAGTCGCGCACTGACCGCTGATTGCTTTGGTACTTGACGCTTACTGAGCCTACCTTCTGCTCACGCGAAGCCTCGGCCTCGAACTGGAACTTATTCACATCGAATGTGGACTTGACCTTCAGACCTCCGGCAGGCTTGTTCTTATGTAGGACCGACACATCCTGAGAGAATTTGCCAGAGCGCACGTTATTCGAGTTTTCAGCTTTCACAAACTCGAAATCGCTGGTGCTGTCGACGGTCCAGTCATGGGCTTTGCCAGTTACTTTCAGGCCGTAGGCTTGGGGGCCGATGGTAAGCTGTGCGGAACTTCCGTAGACGTGTTCCGGGGAGCGCTCGTCGCTAACGAAGAGTCCGGCTGCATACTGACCGTTCTCCAGCTTAAAGTTGCTCTTCACCAAATATGACTGCTGACCAGGTGCAATGCGCAGCTCAGAATTCAGGGAGCTTGGGCCCACATCGGCCCAACCATTCAGTACGACACGCTCATTCTGAGCACTGGACACTTGGAAGTTCTCAAAGTTGTAGCGAGCCTGCTTATCGCCAGTCTGCTGCACGACTATTTTGCCATCGGCACGATAGCCATTGATGGTGTTGGTGATACCATTCTTGTCTTGGATCTCGATCAGTGGCTTGTACTCGTTGCCGTTCTTGGAAAAGCCGATTTTGCTCTTCTTGACCTCCTTGTCCTGCTCATACTGGCCATAAAGCACCAGTTCGCGGTTGTCGTTGGCCAGGCCAGCCTCTAAGCCGAAATGATACTGCGGGTTGTCGAACGACAGGCGACCATAGGTGTGAGGCTTAGAGCCCAGCTCAAAGGTTAAGCTGGTATCGTGCGACTCCTTGGAGCCTGGCGTGCTGTAGTCCAGCTTCCACTGCTGGCTTCCTGTCGACGGGGTGGTTGTGTGAGTGCCCTTGAAATTGAACTTCCGCTCCGTTGTCACATAGAGGCCAAAGGAAAATGGCCGCGAGAGGTGTAACTCGTTGAGGAGCGCTTGACCCTTATCAGCGCCGCCTTCATTCAGACTGGCTGAACTGACCACGCACACGTTCAGGCCCACCTTCTCCAACTGATTGAAGCATAGCTCATGGGGCTCACTGCTCTTATGCTTTTGGTTGCCCTTTAGGGCCACAGACTTTTGCTTATCCTGCTCGGCCACATAGAACTCAGCATTTAGGTGCACATGAATAAGTTCCAGCTTTTCGCGTGGGAGTTCCACGTCCACATTGAATCCCTCACCATTTTCTATGAGCGCCACCGTCACATCGCTGCCAGTGGCTGAGTGTGCATGGGACACAAGTCGCAGGCCAGTAGCCAGCACCTGAGCATTGAAGCCCAGCTGAACACTGACTTGAACATCCACACTGGGTACCAGTTTCAGGCGATACTTGGTCCTCTGCCAGTTCTGCTCGAGTATAGAGTTTACATCCACATTCACAGCAAAGTCAATTTTGTTGGCCGCAAAGCCCTGAGCTGAGAACTCGAGTGGTACACCCACTCCAGTTGGATAGGTGAATTCCGTATCGAGAAACAGATGGTGGCAGGCAAATTGCTTCTCAAATGACGACAGTTCCTTCTTAGCCTTATCGAAGGCGTCCGAGAAGTGCTTAATGATGTCATCCAAGCTGTTGGGTATGTTATCGCCCAAACTAAGGAACGCCAGCTCGGAGCCAAACAGCTTAAGAGACACGTCCAGGTTCAAGTCCTGCCCCTTGTGACTGCCATAGGTTTTATATTTCTTCGAAATTTTGTTGGCTTCATCAGCAATGGAGCGTCTAGCTCGACCACCAGCTGCCGGGCCATTGCCCACCTCGATAAGCTTAACTATCTCATCGAAATCCTTGTTCAGCAGACCTTTGGGGCCCAGATAGTACTCCAAGACCTGTTCCAAGTTTTCCTGGCGTACGCTGGCCTCAAACACATTGAAGTTGGTGCCAAAGATTTCGGTGGTCACATTCAGACGGCCGGAACGAGGCAGGAATCCGTGCTGTGAATAAATCAGCTTGTGATCGGCGCTAGCACTCAAGCCCAGGGCATCTAGCTTGTAGGATACTTCATTGTGGAAACTGTAGCGTCTGTAGTCCCTGGGGAACTTCTTGGTCACGCGAATGTTGGCCAGGTGGTAGCGCTGCTGTTCGCGGGTGGCGTCTGTCGAATCGCGGATGGCCCTCAGGCTGGACTCAATAAAGCCGCCCACCTGGTACACGGTTTCAGAGTTCACAATTTCGGCAATCTGGTTGGCCGTCTCCGCAGTTGGGCAGGTAATAAGGGCCAGGTAGGCCTCAATGCGCAGCTCTGCATCCTCGTTGTGGTTCTTCAGCAATGCCAAAGCCTTGCTCTGTAGTCCGGCATCGCAGCCCATCGAGGAGTAGGCCTGAAGGGCGGCCACACGAATGCGATTGGATCGGCCTGTGGAAGAGCACTCGTTCAGAGCGCTCGCCACATTGCTGGCCAGACTCTGGCCGTTGCCAATGCCCTTGAGAATATAGACGATGCGTTCCTCGTCCTTCTTGGTTTGTGGCTTGCAGTGCTTCAGGCTATCGGCAAACTTCTTGGATATGGCGTCCAGCTCGCCCGCTTGGCAGCCGTGTCGAGAACAGTATTTGGCCACCAGACTACCGACCGCCAGATACAGTTCCTTGGGCCCATTTGCTAGTAGTTGAGTGGCCTGCGTCAGTGTCTCCTTGTCCACCGTCTCCACCAAGTTGAGCGACATTATGGCAATGACTTTCTCCTTTTCGTCTAGCTTGTTGAGCTGCTTCAGTATCGCCCTGGCCGACTCAGCGGTATTCGTCCGGAAGAGTGCGTCCAGGTACACCTTGCGTGCCTGCACCTTGTTTGGGTGTGGAAAGGCGGCCAATTCTAGCAGAGTGTCACTGTCTGATTGTCGCAGCAACCTTATCAGCTCGACGAACTTCTTGGCACTGTCTTTCTTCACGTAGTCACTGGTTGTGTCTACCAGGTCCGAGAGCGCGGCCTTCAAAGCGTTCAGGTTCTTGGCCGTGTGAGTTTCCGGGTTCTGGAAAATAATGCTGGCGCCATGGGATCCACTAGAAGGGGCATTGCCAGCTGTGCCGCCAGCGTTCTTCAGCTTGAGCGTGGTTATAACCTTGGCGCTGACATCAGAGTTGCCCTTGGCGGTGCCAGTGAACTTGTACGTCTCCACCAACTGCACGTTTTCGACCACGCCGCGCTCTACCTTGGTTTCCTTGGCATAGTCCGCCTGGAACAACAGGCTGGAGGTGAGGCCAGCGTTCTCATTGATCACTCCAGAGATAAGTCCGCTGTTGATTTGCTCGCGGTGTGCACAGCTGTTTAGATTGCGCACCTTGGTAATGGCGTCCCCATTGCCAGCCTTCGCCGTGGAGGTATGCGTCGGGCATTGGCCGAATACGTCCACCTCGTGTTCAGTGTCCGTGCTGGATTGCAGTAGCGAAATAATGGCGCGCTTGATGTTGAGCGAGTAAGCCAAGTCGCTGGCATCGGTACAGATTTCGGGTTCGAGCTGGCCGCTAGCCAGCGTAAAGTGCACTGGCTTCTGTATGTGGCTCAGAATCTTCTTCTCGACCGACTCCTTCGTGTTGGTTACCCTGACGGCGCTCACTACCAGTGTGTAGCCACAGTTGCCCTCGGAAAATACTTTCGCTGAGCCCGTCACCTTGAGACTAGTGTCATCGGCCTCGCTGACCGCACCCGAACTTAGTCCAACCGTTAAAATACTGTCGAACGCATATTCATAGAAATGGCCTGGTGTATACTTGAGTAGACCCGTGTCGGCTGTTGGGAAAGAACGTGTTTAAAACTTTAGCCGTTACAGAACACTTTTTCCCGATATTACTTACATTTGGGACATCCTCGCTTGCAGCTGCCATCTGAAATAGGGAGAGGAAGCGCAATTCAAATGACTTGTAGTTTATTTATGCAATGTGGTTTATGCCCACTCGCTCTCTATGACAAGACTCGGAAAAAGTGATTCTAGAATTTTAGGAATCAGTTTTTGAAGACCTACAATTTGCTTCTACAGAAATAATGGCCCTAAAAAAGGTAAATATAGCCCACATTTTTCAATTAAGCGGAGTGAGCCGGAGATACCTTACCTGCTGTGTCCACATGTTTCAAATCTTTGTTGTTGATTTCCGTTGACTATTGAATTAAATGAGACGGCTAGCCATCCCTTTGACTAAAATCAAACCAGGTCGCTTGAAACCCATATTCATTTTGCAATGTTAGGTAAAAAAGTTTAAGTAATTTGTCGACACTTTAGTGTCCACCTCAACCGAAATATATTTGCCCAGATACACTGCCCAGATTAGGCACAAGCGCCGTGCTCCTTTCAGAGAAGAGCACGATGGGGTTGCCGATGTGCTTAAAGATTCAAATATGTTTGTCACATATAATTCTTTTACAGAGGTATACAGAGAACACCCGGAGCTCTGAAATCTCCAATTAATGGCGGTAATTCTAGAGATCGCTCATCTGGCTGCCGTACACTGTACACACATGGGAATGTGCGCATACGTACGTAGGCACATAAGTACACAGAAAAAAATAATCAAGCCATCCGGGATTAAATCAATCCCAAACGATGTCAAAAGTCGGTCAATCCCGGACTTTCTCATTCCAAGTACGAATTGGATAGACTTGATCTCGGATATCTCGGCTCCAGAACGACTTTTGCTTGAAATTTCAATCCGAATATCGAGATAAAATCATGTTTTTTTGGGATTGACTTTATCTCCCCATTTTTTTTTCTGTGTATGTACAAATAAATAAGTGTTTTCCTGTTTTGTCAAGACCAAGACCAACCTCAAACCTCAAAACATGTCACTTTCTTGTGGACAACGCCAAACTTAATTCATTTAAATCGAGTCATAGAATTCCGAACGACGCACAGCAGGGCCTCAGGCCGAAAAAGATGAAAATTCATGTTTATACTCATAGAAAGAAGCATTTAAGTATGTTTATTCTTGATCAGTGTAACGGTGATCTGAGTTGCTACAGCCATGTCCGTCTGTTTCTTTGCTATCTCTTCCGTCATTTTGAAAACTACATTTCTTCACGAAACATTGCATTTTTCAAAATTTACAATTTCTCAAAAGTTCTGGTAAGTTAGGCCACGGCCTGTTAAATTTGTTGCTCGAGAGGGCCAGCGCTTAAGTCTTTGCTCTTCTCAAGAACAGTTTCCCGATATGGATTAGTTCCTGTCGCTGCAGCAGTACGACCATAACCAGTCGACTATTTAGGTTTAAGTTGCTTGCGATGGATCTACTACAAATGCACAGCTTACCACAGAAATGCTGACTGCACGCAAGTCACCCACAGTGATATGGAAGTTGATGTTGCCATTTACATATAAACGCAGGACCACTATACGTTTGCTCTCAGACAACAATCCAAGATTCCAGATAACAATACTAGCCACAATAAATTGAATCGCTACTTAAGTCAAAATTTTAACTGTGGAAGATACTTGATCTCTAAACAAAGCCACAGCTCGAAAAAATCAAACTTTTGGAAAAAACCCGGTATCAGACCCTTAAATTCTGATAGAAGGCGCTTGTGTAAGCATCGCCTCATACCCAGTTTCTCAACTGTACCCTAGGATCGCGTTCTATGGGTACTTTTGTACTAGCAACACCCAGCGACAACAATTTTAACTTAGTTGTTAATGGTACAAGATAAAAATCAACAAAATTCAGCAAACACAGACAGGGTCATTGGGAACTTAATATCAAAAAATCGCGTTGTACGTACAATTGGTTAAGGTACCTCCAGAAGGGGTCAAACCTAAATTCTTGCATATCTTTAAAAGCGCACGGTAGAGTTTTCTTAAAAACTAAATTTATGATGGCACAATGGGCTATTTCGTGGGCCTAAGAGATGTTACTCCTCAGCCAAAAAACCGCGAGATGGACTACCATTTAAAGATCCACCCACAACCCACGCAATATGGGCCACTAACTAGACTAAAAAATAGACCGAACTGCGTTTTCAGATTTTCTTACGGAGCATTTTTGCGCTGACTACGAGCATTTTTGTACTAGCAATTGACTCACGGCAACATTGACCATTTAGGGTATTAACTGCTCCCAAAAATTATGCAATTAATCTAATGGGTAAACATCTTCATTACCAGCGGGAAAACAGACATCATCATTTTAAAACTTTAGTTCGAAACATCTTAGTGTATCGCGGTTAGTCCATTAAAGGCATTTTATAGTGAATTTGTTCTATTTTCTTTCTTGCAATGAAGCAGGTTACCTATAAGATTAATAGCATAATTTTGAAAGCTGCTAATACCCTTAATGGTCAATGTGGTTCTAAGGCAGTTGCTTGGAGAAACCGAAAACGCAGTTTGGTCTATTTTGGGATCTACTTTATGACTTGCATGGAGATGTTCGTGGGTGGATCTTAAATAGGTACTCCATCTCGCGGTTTTTTGGCCGACGTGGTACTCTTTTAGGGAAGCGCACTAGCCCATTGTGCCATTATAAATTTAGTTTTTAATAAAAATCTACCGTGCGGTTTTAAAGATATTCAAGAATTTGTGTTTGACACCTTCTGGAGGAACGCGAACCTAGGGTACAGATGAAAAACTGGGTATGAGGAGATGCTTACAGAAGTGCCTTCTATCAGAATTTAAGGGTCTCATCCCGAGTTTTTTTTATGTCGTACTGTGTTTTACATGACACTGAACCGTTGAACTTACTTGGCATCATTTGGATCAATAACAGTGTTAGGCCTCTCCCTGGACTACTGCATTATTTATTTGTTGCTCTGCCTCTTTGTATTTCATTTCTATTGCGTTGATCGTAAACCACTATTAGGAAATCTAACAAAGCACTCAGCTGTTTGACTATCGATAAAAATATCAATAATTCCAATGGGACTGAGCTAGTGGCTACACTTAGACAGACAAAATATTTATTCTGGTGGTTCTCTGAAGTCTTCTTTCTGAAAATCACTTTAAAATTAGTAATCATTATGTTATTTTCTAAATGTTCAAAGATATTTGAACAAGGGCACTTGCAGCCAGGTACCTGCTTGGACAACAAAACAACCCTTGTATGGACACATCTGGTAGCAATGAAAACACCCAAGCAACATATGTACATTGTAAATGTTGCTAGGACTATTCAAAATGTTGCGTGGGACGATTCCAAAAATACTATATAAACCGACCAAAAACTAAATAAAGACATTCATTTACAACAGCGCCATGAGCTGCTTGAATCACACAAAATACACTTGTGTTTTATTCACTAACTTTATCGTGTCTGAAAGGCATCTTATGGCTTTCGACTACCAAGAACGCAGTCAACTGTCCTTTTTTATTTACCCGAAAGCATGGAACCCTTACTTTATTTGAGAATTACAAATTTTAGGTCGATTTCTACACAAATTTTCTCTATTTTAGGGCTTGAATCCAGATGACATAAAAATGCATTTCGGCACAATATTTTATTGAAATAAGACTACTGTCCAAAAGCATTTAGATTTCCATTTATGTGAAGTTCGACACAAGAATTTATATTCTTGCGTTCTCGAAACCAGCGCTTAGCTTTCTAAATTTAAGAAATTTTCTTTCCTAAAACAAGGGAGTGACATTAAGGGAGTAATGTAACATAAATGGTTGTCGCCCTATTTTAAGAATCGAATCTATGAATTTTTTGTAACTTAGTTCAAATGCAAATTCGGCGATAATTTAAGAAAGTTATTAGGAAAACATCTAGAATTATTTCTCTAAATTTAAGAAAAATTAAGTCGAATTCCTAAATTTTAGAAAATATTTTCTTAGAAAAAACTGTCTAAAAACTAGAAAATATACATTTTGAGTGTACCAACCCAGCGACTGACAATAGGGGATGGTTTTTAAAATTAATTGTTAGTCTCATTGAAAAAAGATCCAATAAATACAAAAGAAAGTGTTCATCAAGTTGGGATATTAAATGGCAGAGCCATAAAGGTTATACGAAACGGTGCATACTTTAAGGAGCAACTTGCGCATATTGTTGATGTGTAATAAATGACGATAATGGTCAGTTAATTAGGACAAGAGAAAGCTATTAAACATTAAAAACTTTCAAACAGCACAACCTTAGTATATTCCGAAACCAAAGTTTCGGTTCGGTGTAGCAAAAGTTTTAGAGATACGCCTTAAGACTTTGTAATGTCTGATCGACACATAAGCTTGGAATCTGCAGAAAAGTATCATAGAGAACCGTCGGAGTCAGGCACTTTAAAGTTTTGGACATCTCACCGGCAATTCCACAATAAAAGTTCAATACGTGATCTCAATTACTTCACGTCTGTCTAATGCAATTGCAAATTTAAACTTTTCATTTTAAAAATCTGTCCTTAAAGCTTCAGTTATCAAGAACCGATTGGAGAACTCGGCTGAAAGAATTGCAATTCTCACAGTCGAATGGAGATAAATCGAAATTTTAAAGTAAACGTCGAATAGCACAATTGATTTTTAGAAACGGGATCTTTTAACAATATCAATCCCGCACGATTGCTCTTCAATTTCAAATTTTGAAAAACATGTTCGAAGCCAAACTTTAAACCTTACATTCCCGTACCCTAACCATGGGTCTATTTTGGTTCGAAACGTACATTAGTTTTGTTGGCTGCCCTGGGAATTTTACCTGCAAGAAGCTCTAGCGCTTTTCACTTTCCCTTGATAAAGTTCTTGATTAGATAAAAAAGATAACTTCATATCTTTAAATTGCATACATTTGGTCGTTTCTGAGCAAACTCAAAGACGGGAGCAAACTTCATGAAGTTTTTTAAAAAGCTCAGGCTTGTGGGAGAGAGGTGTAGTGGTGTCGCTTGCCCCTCCGCACCTCCTTCCCACAAACGAAAGCTTTTCCAAGAACTTCATGAAGTTTGCTTCATGGTGTAAATGCAGTCAAAGTCTGGCACTGATTTTAACAGCACGCAAAGTTTTCAAATGTGTATGGAAAACTCCAAAGCTTTCGAGTCGTGTAGAGGTGCTTCACCAAATCTTAACGGTGGACAAGCATCTCAATTAGATTTGCAAGAGGCACCTCCTAACGGTGTCTTCTATTTGGATAACGTCCGTGTTGCAATGTGAGAGAACAGTTTTTCTCATGGCCATAAATCAAATTTTGCAAGTAAAAGAAAGCAGTTTCGAAATGTAAGGGCTTTAATTTTATTCGCAGTTTGCAGTGAACTAAATTGGGACTTCAAGCTCGATAAGAAAAAATATTGAATTGAGAAAAGCTTATATTAAAATGATACCAAAAGTTTGAGATAATTGAGACATCAAAATGAAATTGCTTGTTTCAAAATCACACCAAACAAGAAAGAAAGTCGGTAAAGCCCGACTATAACATACTCTGTACCAGCGAAACTATACGCTCAGCATAAATTTTGATGCTGCAGTACCAGCTGAAAGCAGCGCTGCCACTGAGCTGCAGCAGCGAACAGTCTTTTGAACATGGCTTGACAGACGTTCATCTGATCTTGACGACTCGGCAAATAATCCTGATTACTAAATATGTCTAGAAGGTGCGAACTCTTTATATATTTAAAACTGTGGGAGATACTACATTTTTTCCAAATTGCTTCCTTCTGCCGGCCTGTCGACCTGATACTAGTTAGTATCAATTTGATATTCTGGAAATATTATTTTAATGCTCAATGCTTGGAGTATAAAAGAGAATTTTTCACTCAATAGTTTCAAACCGATCGTTGGCGTTTTGATGACTACTTTTTTGGGTGTACTTAATCGAACGAAAACAATCGAAGGACAATCAATCAGTTGACCGATGAGCGACAAATAAATATTGAACAAGAAGTTTTATTAATATATAGTATTTGAACAAGACTGCAAACACCGAAAATTCTCTAGGTCTGCTTAGAGGTCTTGGTGCATCACTTTTTGGATGTGATGAACTTTATATCTACGGCGAATGATAACTGATTTAACACAGCACAATTATTTTTAAAGGCACTTTTGACGGTATTTTGGTAGTTAACCACTTCGTGCTCTAATCAAGACCTTCAAAAGACGACTCCCTGTCCGGACTTTGAACTAACATTTAATCTGGTTTGAACACTCCGTGTTTGCAATGTCTTCAACAACGTAATATTATGCCTCATTCCATGGAATGTGGAAAGGATAAACGCCGGAACACTTTCGACATAGTCAGTCTCTTTCAACTAGTACTTACCGGCACTTGTTGCCACTGCAAGAAGCAGACACAGCAGGACTCCTCCAATCAAATGGCAAGTACTTGCCTTCCTCTCCATTGCGCTGGGCCCCTAATGGGTGTGGTTATGCCTACAAAGAGGGGAGAGGTCATTTAGCACCATTCTTGTTGTATACTGAGTTCAGAACTCAGAACTGCATCTGATCTATATTAGTTCGTTGCTGTGTACAAATCGGCAGGACACGACTGCTCCGGCTATACCTTGAACACCACAGAAAATTGCACTTGATTCCTTTCACCGAGCTGATTTCACATTCACACGAACGCACGGCCACCATTCGACGAACCGATGACGACTGACTTCGAATTAAGCCGGATTTCTACTAAACACCCACTTTAAATACCTCGCCCGTTGCGACAGCTCGCACATCCGGAGTCAAGTGTACATAATGTGCTCGGCAGCCTATGAGTACCCTCTGCCAGCGCGAGCACCAGCGCTGAGAAGTACATAGCCAAGGATGAGCAGAGCACAGTGGGTGAGCGTTCGGCTTCCCCAAATAGCTCAGCACACATGCGAGCGACTGAGCGACCAACCGACTTGCTCCCATGCACAGAAATCTGAACTTGTCAACATTGAAGGGTGCCCGCTCAGTACTTTCCACTATCTCGACTTTCGACCCCAGCTTGGCTCAGTAGCCTTACCTCCGCTCTGGTCGCCAGCTAAGTGATCGTGTATGTACAATGTATAAATGTGGGCTCGGATTATGAAATGGTTTATTGTCGCTTGCAAAGATGCCCGCAGACGATGGAAAATTGTAGTTGCTCCCCGGCTCGCCCCCAAGAGAAGGAAAGGAGTCGCCCGGGCGAGTGAAGTATTGCTATTCGTATTTCAATTTCAATTCCAAGGTCTCTTGTGTGTATGTTAGGTTCATGAATTGCAGTTAATGCCTGATAAGAAACATTAATCTTGAATTAAAAGCAGCTTGGAATCAAAACGCTGCTCGATAAGCCCACGAAATGACTCGCTGTAGTATGTACCTGACAGAAAAAATTACAGTTCAGCCACAAGTGTGCTTGTTGAAGTAAAGGTATTTTCGATCAAGGCAATAATGACCATTCCGTTCGACGGGCACTCCAACTGGTCGAGCTCCAAGTGTCCCGTCGACATTCTAAGCCTTTCGCCCATTGATTATTTGCTAAAAATCGATTTTCCAGGCTGCGGAACTATAAATGTTCGCAGTGAGGATGCCCGAGGAACCACATCCAGATCTCGCCGACTTCAAACAGGGAACTAGCACCCAGCAGACTTAAAAGCCTTGGGAATACATCAGTTGCAGGTTCGATGCGGAGATGTTCTTAAAGCGTTTGTACCGCTTCACTCGTCCCTTATACATATACATTCATATTACCAAAACGTACTGCCGCCCCGATAAGAGTATTAGACTTGATCTAATCAATCAACTGTATAGCTACATAGAAACGCATATAAGATTGCCGATTGGGAGGCACAGGCAGGGTCTCCCGCACCGTGCACATAGGGTAATAAACTCTTGACAAATGGCCGGGGGTGGAGGGAAGGGGCGCTTGTCTGTGTGCGCGGCTGATAAGCAGCGATTGATTGTGATTTCAATGTAAAGATGATTCTAGGCTTGTGTCTAGAAACACACAAACAGGCGAACATACGGGATACCATTTAGATTCTCCTTAGGCATTTGGACAATTATTACGTCGAATACGGAAATTCGGGAATAGCAAGAAAGAATGTCGGTCGAAACCGGCTATAACATACTCTGCCCCTTCCGATGTTTGTATTATTCACACAAAGAGTTAAGGTATGTAGAGTGCTGCCCATCGCGGTTCCAGCCGGTGCTGCCCAGCTAAAATTTTGGACTTTCATTCGATCCTCACCATTCCTCGGGCGGATCGATAAAAAATGATGAATCAATATTACTGATTGCCAAATATCTCAGCGACCGAAATGCAATAGGTGCAATAGGTCCTATATGAAAGGGGGAGGTACCAGAATGAAAGTTTTTAAGTCGGCCATTTAAAATCGGGATACATTTTTATTTGCAATTTTTATCAAAAACAAGAAAGAAAGTCGGTCAAGCCCGACTATAACATACTCTGTACCAAGAAATTTTGTCTTTTGATCATAACTCGAAAACCGTTTATCCGATCTTCTTCATTTCTTTGGCGGATCGATAAGTTATCCTAATAACTAAATATGTCCGGAAGGAACAAGCCATCTATCTTCAAAACTGTGGAAGATATGACGTTTTTTCTAAACTGCGGGGGCGGGAGGGGGCGTGGCCAAAATTGAAAATAAACTTGATCTGCCTGCAGACATAAGAAGCATATGTCCCATACATGTCAAACCTCTATCTCTTACCATCTCTGAGATCTGTGCGTTCATACGGACAGACAGACAGACAGACGGACGGACGGACAGACGGACGGACGGACAGACGGACATGGCTATATCGACTCGGCTGTTGATGCTGATCAAGAATATATATACTTTATGGGGTCGGAGATGCTTCCTTCTGGATGTTACATACTTTTGCACAAACTTATAATACTCTATGTACCTTCGGTACAGAGTATAAAAATATATAAAGTAGAAATTAAAATAGGAAAATTAGATCTTATACTGTCCTGAAATTAGACAATCAGTACTAAGGAAAATTTAAGTTAGGAAAAATAAGCAAAAATAAATTGGAATTAGAAGAAAACAATTGTCACTAATAGTAATACAATAATGATAAAACACAAATTGTTAGCCTAGACCGAGTAAAATTAATAGTCTAAAATTGTAATAATATTAAGATCGTTTATCTTCAAAAAAGATATAGGGCAACAGAGCGTAACTCATCGAGTACGTGAATACTAAAAGAATATATTTGAAAAAAAGAACAATAAACTATTCATTTTTTTTGCGAAAAAAGGAGATGTAGTATAACTTTTGGCAGCTACTATGCGTTAGAACAAAGCTCAGCATTTAACTCACAAAGCTTAATGATCAAAGCTCAAGCAAAAAAGCTTCAAGCCAAAAGCTCCATCTTAAACACAACTTTTTATCTAAGCTTTGGTGCCTGTGCTTCTAAGCAGGTACGACATACTCCTAATTACCGTAATTAAGCCTAGCATAAGTATTAAGATCTCTTCTAACACATGTAACCATACAGTATGTCAAGAAAGTGTTTTTACACATGAAAACAAGAAAGAAAGTCGGTCAAGCCCGACTATAACATACTCTGTACCAAGAAATTTTGTCTTTTGATCATAACTCGAAAACCGTTCATCCGATCTTCTTCATTCCTTTGGCAGATCGATAAGTTATTCTAATAACTAAATATGTCCAGAAGGAACAAGCCATCTATCTTCAAAACTGTGGGAGATATGACGTTTTTTTTTAAATTGCGGGGGCGGGAGGGGGCGTGGCCAAAATTGAAAATAAACTTGATCTGCCTGCAGACATAAGAAGCATATGTTCCATACACGTCAAACCTCTATCTCTTACCATCTCTGAGATCTGTGCGTTCATACGGACAGACAGACGGACAGACGGACATGGCTATATCGACTCGGCTGTTGATGCTGAACAAGAACATATATACTTTATGGAGTCGGAGATGCTTCCTTCTGGATGTTACATACTTTTGCACAAACTTATAATACTCTATGTACCTACGATACAGAGTATAACAAACAAGAAAGAAAGTCGGTCAAGCCCGACTATAACATACTCTGTACCAAGAAAATTTGTCTTTTGATCATAACTCGAAAACCGTTCATCCGATCTTCTTCATTCCTTTAGCGGATCGATAAGTTATCCTAATAACTAAATATGTCCAGAAGGAACAAGCCATCTATCTTCAAAACTGTGGGAGATATGACGTTTTTTCCATATTGCGGGGGCGGGAGGGGGCGTGGCCAAAATTGAAAATAAACTTGATCTGCCTGCAGACATAAGAAGCATATGTCTCATACATGTCAAACCTCTATCTCTTACCATCTCTGAGATCTGTGCGTTCATACGGACAGACAGACGGACGGACAGACGGACGGACGGATAGACGGACATGGCTATATCGACTCGGCTGTTGATGCTGATCAAGAATATATATACTTTATGGGGTCGGAGATGCTTCCTTCTGGATGTTACATACTTTTGCACAAACTTATAATACTCTATGTACCTACGGTACAGAGTATAAAAAGAAAGTCGGTCACGCCTGACTATAATATATATACGCTCTGCTTACATTTCGAAGCTGCAGTAGCAGCTACTGCGCTGCAGCATTCTTTTGAATATAACTCGACCACCGTTCATCCGATCTTCACCATTCCCTTGGAGGATCGATAAGTTATCCTGATTACTAAATACGTCTGGAAAGTTCAAACCAACTATCTTAAAATCTGTGGGAGATAAAACGTTCTCCCAATTGGGCATTAAAAAAATAAACTTGATCTGCCTGCAGACATATGAAGCATGTGTCCCATACATGTCCAACATCTATCTCTTACAATGTCTGAAATCAGTGAAAGACGGACATTGCTATATCGGACATTGCTCGGCTGTTGATGCTGATCAAGAATATATATAGTTTATAGGGTCGGAGATGCTTCCTTCTGGCTGTTACATACTTTTGCACAAACTTAATATACTCTATGTTCCTTTGGTGAAGATATAAAAATTTTGAAAAATATCTGAAGACTAGCATTTTGTGAATCGGAAAACTAATTTTTATATAAATGGAATATAGGATTTAATAAACTATCGGTTTCCATCTTATGATATTTCCGATCTTCAATATTGCTACACAAGCACAGATTCGTTTTGCCAAAGCACTCACCCGGCTGTTGAGTTCTTCTTCTAATCTTGTCCTCAAAAATAGAAGCATTTATTTAATTGGCGACCAACCGTGGGGTCTTACTACTTTGGAGCCTCTTTCCCCTCTTTTCGAATCGGCCTTCATCTGAAAATACCCAAATGATATGTTCGAATCAACCACTCCAACATTTTGAACATATCAAAGTGAAATGTTTCAGATCAACAATCTGATATTTGTTAATATCCCTGAAATATTTTTATAGTATCAATGCAGTATTTTCACAATACCTGTACGACATGGCTGAAATTCTTAATACATAGTTTTATAATATCAAAAGGGTATTAATGTATTACCAATGGTGTATTTAATAATATCAAAGCTTTATTTTTATAGTACATATAGGACATGGTTCAAATGTCAAAGATGTACATTTAAATAATAAGATGTGTATTTAAATAATAATTATTGACTTTAGTTGGCTCGAGGTCCCGAAAAGTTGCGTTGCGTACACCAAAAAGAGCTGAGTAGTGTTTCATGAATCTCCCGATTCAACCATCAGTAGGCTTTTTGTTAATGACTGTTGTTGTTTAAATGTCTCTCCATGCGCTCACCGCTTTAAGCAGTTGGGAACTGCAATCAGCAATGCAAGCAAAAACAGACAAATCGGCAGAGTATTCGCTGTCTTTCTTGCTGCGGCAGAGACATGAACATTGTATTTGTATTTGTATTTTTCGAGTTGCACTATAGCTGTCTCCCTTTGATTTGAGAATCTCTGAGTGTCTCTTTCTGCTCTCACATGTTCGATGTCTACTTTGATCTGAAGTCAAGTCACTAGGGCATTTTTCAGATTACTTTGATGATTTCACTTATTAATATAACATTTTTAGTATCAATATAATAACATAGCATCACATTGATGTTAAATAATGTATCTTTGATATGTAAATTTTAATATTTTTAAAATCATATTGAAAGATTTAGTCGTTTTTTGATCTTATTTTTTTCTGTGTGTGTATACATACCTGCAGACCCGTGGATCACATATATGTAAAAATATTTCTTATAGGTCGTTTGGGTAAAATTTTGGATACAGCTACTAGAGTTAAATTTTTATTTTTAATTTAATTAAATTAAATTAAAAAAAATAATAGTTATTACAGTGTCGGTCTCTGAAATATCTATAAAACTGTCGAAGATATGATATTTATTCTAAATTGTGAGGTCGTGGAAAAGATAAAAAATAAATTCATCTGTCTGCAAGTATTAGAAGTTTTTGTCTCATACACGGAGAACCTCTATCTCTTACCAACTCTGAGATCTGTGCTTTCATACGGACAGACGGACGGACTTGCATTTTTTTGTCGATTTAGAATTTCAAAAACCCAACAGCTTCTGAATTCATAGAATGACCCACAGCTTAGGCCGTAAAACTTAGGATTTTTAAATATTGACAGAAGTCTCCAATTGTGATGACGGTGTGTACTGGGAAGGCATTTTGCTATCCAAAATTGATGTAATCTTTAAATCGGGAAAATACCGTGCTAATGAGGGAAAAAACCATGGAAAAATGACATAGCGTACGCTCTAGAGCCGGTTGCGTATAGCACTTCCACATACTTGGTTTTCCGCGGGGACCCCCAAACACTTACAATGTACAATATATATTTACTTTAATATCGCCTATCAGACTAAAAATTTAGGAGAGTGAGGTTCTCATTGATGGTTATCACATATTTAATTTTGGTGCCGATAATAGAGGGGTCAGTATTTGTATGCTTATGCGGCTATGCCCATTCTACTTTCACCACCACTGGTTAAACAATATTACTCCAAGCTATACCAAAGGTACACAGAGTATATTAAGTTTGTGCGAAAGTAAAGCAGAAAAAGCATCTTCCACCCCATAAAGTATATATATTCCGGATCAGCATCAACAGCCGAGTCATGCCCGTCTGTCTGTGTCCCACAGCTTTAAAGATAGAAGGTTCGTAATGTCTGGATATATTTAGTTATTAGTATTATTTATCGATCCGCCGCAGGAATGGTGTAGATCGGAGGAAGGATTGTCGAGTTATAGAGAAAACAAAAATGTAGCAGCGATGGGCAGCACTCACAAACTTTTGATCGACTGTCTTACTGGTTTTCTTTCGTTAACTCAAAACGCATTACCTAATACAGATTCCATATTTAAGCGTATAATTATAAAACGAATCTGACTTTGTCGGTAAATTATTCGTTTGCTCCTGATCCTGACAGGACTCCTAGCTCTGTTCTTAATTGAACCGAGAACTGTGCTAGCTCCGTTTTTCATATGTCAATTGACCAATGATATGTTCAGCCCATATGGACGGAATCTTTCATCATCCCGCTGCACAAAAAGGGCAACAAGTCGGACATCGAGAATAATTGTTGCATGGCAAAACTCAGTGCACCGAACAACTGCTGCCTTCTCAACGCGGTTGTATTTAAGTCCGGTCTAATACGACAAATTTCCTGGAACTTACGTATACAATTAGTCGCAACTTGCCTAATCAATTACAGACTCATGTCATCTTCACCGACTTTAGTAAAGCTTTCGAATCGGTCCATCATAGGCTTCCTATACATTTGCTTAGTTTGTAGTCCATAACTTATAAATGCGCAATAATATCACAAATATGTGAATTTAGTAAGATTAAGAGCACAATGGTTTATTAACCAGATAATTTTGTAATATTTTCAATTGACGCATAAGTTTTAAGAATTTGTAGAGCTTGGCAGAAGAATTGTAGAGCATACTTAACTCAAAATAAAACCGATAAACAGAACGGATTGTATTCAAATTAATTTGAGTTTAGCCCCCGAAAATACATTAGCAAAAAAGTTGCCCTGTTTTGTAAAATTGTGTTATTCACAAGCAGAGAAATAAATAATCATATACAGCCATGCTCCCATTTTCTCTTTCGCAAACATTTTGCGATTTTATCACCAAATCGTAAAAGTTGGTGCTCCGACATTGGGAAATCGCAAAGTTTTGCCGTTTTAAAACCGGCGACATCTGAGTCCGTGAAATGAAAAGTAAATGCAAAATATAGGTTGATGCACAAACAGACAGTCCACGGAAATATTTTTATTCAGTTCTCTAAGCTTTTTAGATTTGTCTTACGGACTCTCCCACTCAATTCGCACTAAGGCAATATTTTATTCAATTATTTAATAGAGACACACAAAATTGAGCGAGATGGAAAACTGCTCACAATAACAACAATTTGCGATTTGGCCATGGTATGTATCGAAATATAACTATCGATAGCATGAGTTGTGGCGCTCAACAGCTGTTTTTGTTATGTGAAATGACACAAAACAAGTTGGGAATGGAACATTATCGATGACAAAAACTGTCGAATTTCGGAGCGCTCTAAACTGAAATCGTACGAATTTGCTGAAATCGCAATTCGCAAAAAAAAGTGAAAACCGGAGCATGGCTGATAAGCATCAATATATATTTATAAAAATGTCGTGTTAGCAAGCAAACTCCTCCGAAATAGCTCGACCGGCTTTAATGAAATTTTGTTGTATTAATTTGAGGGGTGCAAACCACTTGAAAACACGTACTGGTTCGGTTCAGTGGTTTACACAGTTTCTGAACCGCCGGTTTGTTTCATTACATGGTTTTTGGAGCTAACTGAACCGGTGTTTCGGATCGGTTCAGTGGTTCATAAGGGCACATTATGAAATATTTTGATTTCTGTTGTAATGCCACTTTGAATCCCTTTAAACCATTTGAATATCCTTATCCTTAGAATCCTTAGAAGAATGTAAAAAAACGGACTCATAGGATTCGTCTGTAAGATCCCAGAGCTTGGAATGCCCTTCGATAACGCAGAACGTCGGCTAGAAAAGAATAAGTACCATGCATCTTTCATAGGGTGACTATTTATTGAATAATATGAGAAAAAGCTCTCCTGGAAGGAATTAAGGTAAGGAAGTAAGACAGAAAAGTGAAAATGGATGAAAAAACGAGAAAGCTAAGCTAACTTCGTCTGTGCCGAAGTTTTTATACCCTTGCAAATGCTTGCGTAAATATTTTCAAATAAATACTCTTTTTCCCATTTTCCGACCGATCGTTCGTATGGGAGCTATTTAATATAGTCATCCGATTTGGCCAAAAATTTGTTTAATTATGTAAAAGCATGTGAAACAAACAAGTAAAATTTTGCAGGATGCTACCATTAAAAACAAAAAAGTTTTTCTAACTAAGACTGTTTTTCAGACCTATCTTTTGTATGGCAGCTATACCATATAGTTGTCCGATTTTGATAAAACTTGGTAGAATTATTGAAAAGCGTAGAAAACCTACGATTACAAAGAAAAATGTTTTTCTCACTAAAACTAGTTTTCCGACAGATTGTTCCCATGGGAGCAACGAGATATAGTCATCCGATCCGGTCGGTTCCGACATATTAGTAGTGTGCAGCAAAAAGAAGACTCTGTGCAAAATTTCAGCTCGATGGCTTTAAAACTGAGAGACTAGTTCGCGTAGAAACAGACAGACAGACAGACGGACGGACTTGAATTGACGACGCAGCAGGCTGCTCACATGTGTCAATAAAATTTGGCAAATTTGGTAAATTACTGAAATATCGGAATATCGTTTTTCATCAATCGTTTCAGTTTGGCCTATCTGTGTGCGTGTGAGTGTGTGTGTTACCGTAAACACCCTTCAGTACTCATCATCAGTGAATCATCTAGGATTCACCGATGAATTAGTCATGGGTATCGAGGCATCCTCGGTGAATTCCCATGCAAATCATGCGTGAATTTAACATAGGCATGTCCTAGGCGGTCATGCATGACTGCTCATGTGTGAATCACTCATAAATTCATTTCTTCTTCGACGTTTCACGCATGATTTCTTATTTGAATTCTTTGATGAATTCACCTATAAATTCATATTTGATTCACTCATGATTCCCTAATGACTTTTGCAAAGAAGTCACCGATCAATTTAATTTACATTGACTTTAATTCGATTTATGTATTTATTTAAATAATTTACCAAGAACTTTCCCCTGATTCACAAACACGCAACACTGTATAGTCATAACAGTTAAATTCATTTTACTAGTGTATATAGAAAAATAAATTGTTGATTTGAATTAAAGAGAATACATATGTAAGACGAGAAGTCACTTTACATCACAGTAACTAGTCTGCAGACAATTATTCATTCACTTTTCACAAGAAATATATTTATTTTAATAACTTAAACATTATTTGAATTGTCATTCGTCACGAGCTGCCAGTAGAAATGAATTAAGGGGTTACATGGGTTTCGTAGGGGAAAAAACGGTATATTTTCAATAATTTTTTTTTAGTATAAAAACTGAATTATCTGGATTAATTGAAAACAATAAAGTGAAAATTGGATTTTTGGCAGAGGTTTTAACGAAAAAAACGAAAAATTTACTAAAATATCGATGTATTTTTTTTTGGGGAAATAGTTGTATTTGAACAAAAAAACAAGAAAGAAAGTCGGTCAAGCCCGACTATAACATACTCTGTACCAAGAAAATTTGTCTTTTGATCATAACTCTAAAACCGTTCATCCGATCTTCTTCATTCCTTTGGCGGATCGATAAGTTATCCTAATAACTAAATATGTCCAGAAGGAACAAGCCATCTATCTTCCAAACTGTGGGAGATATGACGTTTTTTCTAAATTGCGGGGGCGGGAGGGGGCGTGGCCAAAATTGAAAATAAACTTGATCTGCCTGCAGACATAAGAAGCATATGTCCCATACATGTCAAACCTCTATCTCTTACCATCTCTGAGATCTGTGCGTTCATACGGACAGACAGACAGACGGACATGGCTATATCGACTCGGCTGTTGATGCTGATCAAGAATATATATACTTTATGGGGTCGGAGATGCTTCCTTCTGCCTGTTACATACTTTTGCACAAACTTATAATACTCTATGTACCTACGGTACAGAGTATAAAAAATCCTTCGTCCAAGTCATGGCAAATTGTATCTCGAAGATCTGTGTAAAATTTCATCAAGATCGGTTGAGTAGTTCTCGAGAAATCTTGTCAACCGACTTTCAAAACACAGTTTTGAGAAAAACGCGTTTAAAGTTTTGAGTAACAATAAAACCGGGTTAGAATTTTTTTTTTCTAACTTACATGGTGTCATCGAATCCTGGGCCATAATATAAAGAACCTGCTGCAGCTGCAATGTCCAGGGCATCCTTTTGTTCCTATATATCACGAATCCTAGCTCCACGAGTCTCACTTGAAGATTTTATCTCGGCGGCGCAGATACTGTTTTCGTCAACTTCTCGGGCATATTCGTATGTTTCCAAACATGGAAATATTTTTCATTGGCTCGAATTAAGTTACTTAAGTTAATTACTAAGGATATGCATCAAACTTGCCACAATTTCTTATGCGCAACACGTTATCGGCGTTTATGTAATATTTAGTATGTTTAATTGCTTACCTTTTTTTTAATAAATTTAATCATTTTTTTTTTTAAATAATGGAATAAAAGTCACAAATTATCATTAAATTTCGATTTTTATAACAGAACTCAAGGATTACAGTCCCTGAATTCAACTCATTAGCTAACTAGACGAGCAGCTGCTCCTTCATACCCTGGCAGAGTGTATCTTCAAAATTATTACTCGGATCGATCTGAAATTTTAGGACAATATTCTAGAGATGTTGTAGAATTTAATAAGACAATAAAAAAAAAACAATTTTTTGAAGCCGCGAAACCCATGTTTAGATTTTTCTATGCAAACGCAAAACCAGAAACAACAAGAAAGAAAGTCGGTCAAGCCCGACTATAACATACTCTGTACCAAGAAAATTTGTCTTTTGATCATAACTCGAAAACCGTTCATCCGATCTTCTTCATTCCTTTGGCGGATCGATAAGTTATCCTAATAACTAAATATGTCCAAAAGGAACAAGCCATCTATCTTCAAAACTGTGGGAGATATGACGTTTTTTCCATATTGAGGGGGCGTGGCCAAAATTGAAAATAAACTTGATCTGCCTGCAGACATAAGAAGCATATGTCCCATACATGTCAAACCTCTATCTCTTACCATCTCTGAGATCTGTGCGTTCATACGGACAGACAGACGGAAGGACGGACAGACGGACATGGCTATATCGACTCGGCTGTTGATGCTGATCAAGAATATATATACTTTATGGGGTCGGAGATGCTTCCTTCTGGATGTTACATACTTTTGCACAAACTTATAATACTCTATGTACCTACGGTACAGAGTATAATAAACGATGCGCCGTTAATCCGTTTCTCCGCTTTGTCTTTCGCCTTCGGCGCGCGCCACTTTTTCCTACTCAGAGTATGAAATGGCATATCCGACTACTACAATTATTTGAATACATTTGTTTATGATCCATATATAATTGATTGTTTTTGAGTTAATAATAATTAAAGTCTATCTTAATTCTTTTCCATTAACAATCTGTCCAATCGACTCATTGTAAAATGCTTTAAAATACATATTATATAATATGATCTCAATGATAGCTCAAATGTGAAGAGTAAACAAACTTCTTCGTTCAGCGATAGAAAAACTGATTTTAGTTGCCTGTGCGTCGCACAGCAACGGCTGACCTTTTTATACCCGTTACTCGTAGAGTAAAAAGGGTATACTAAAGTCGTGCAAATGTATGTAACAGGCAGAAGGAAGCATCTCCGATATCATAAAGTATATATGTTCTTCATCAGCATCAACAGCCAAGTCGATATAGCCATGTCCGTCTGTCCGTCCGTCCGTCCGTCCGTCTGTATGAACACCTAGATCTCAGAGACTAGAAGAGCTAGAGCAACCAAATTTGATACGTAAGCTAGTATTGTCTGTAGGCAGATCAAGTTTGTTTCAAATTTTGGCCACACCCCCTCCCGCCCCCTCAATAAAAAATATTGAATAACTCCCACAATTTTTAAGATATCAGATTTTGCAGTGTAGTCTATGTGGCCAATATCTACAATCTCACAAATTTTCAAAAGGATCGAATAATAAATGGCCGAGTTAAAAAAATGTTGCATACTTATCCGAGCTGAGCTGAGTAACGGGTATTTCGAAGTCGGGCAGGGCCCACTTTAACTTACGCTCTCTTTTTTCGACTGCAGTAGGTAAAATTGCAATAACAAATACATACAAAATTCTGTTCTGCCGACGCACAGTGGCCGGATTCGCGAATTTGGCGTTGCAAAAATCAATTTTTGATGTTCGATTTTTTTGAGCAGATTTTTTTAATTCAATAAAGGGAACCCCAGATAGCCCAAAAAACTTTGGTTTTTTGAATTTGGTCAATTAGTTTGGTTGTTACAGTGGTTCAAAGTTGAAGAGTTTTTCAAACTGCCGAATTTTTAATTTTTTTGGTTACAAATGTCAATTTTGTGAACGTATAAAAACCAAACGGTAATACCGATTTGAATTTGCTTGATTTTTTTGAAAAGATGCATTAATTCTTAACG
>JAWNNO010005648.1:0-12778 GCA_035044985.1 Lordiphosa fenestrarum
TTCCTGGAGCGGATAAAGGAACGAATGAAGTTCTCTACTGAAACCATATTCCAAGGGTAAGTCTTGTGCCAAGTGGCTCACGTTCCGCGTCACCCATCGGGACAACTTTATTGCGTTCTCTCTCTGTGACATTCCGTCGTGTCGAAACTCTGAGTCAGTTTGTGTTGGACACTACGTTTTTGATCAGCACCCGATCTTCTTTTGCCCCTCTTATCAGCGATCAGCTTCCCTCTTTGTTTATGGGGACAGATCATGATCCCTTTCTGCCGAGTCGGGAATCCGGATCATTAGTTCTCTTGTCTTGCTTGTGCCATTGCAGCCTTACAGCCAAATTGGAGTTGGTAAGAGACGAGGAGTACTTGGACCTTTCATATCTAAAAAATATGAAAGGTTCATGAGCGTTTGGAATCCATTTGGACGATGGATACCTAAAGCGTACGTACGCGAACAAGCAGTGTCGGTACATCATTTTTGCCATTATGGAGATTGGCAAAACTGATTACCCCCAGGACTCGGAGGTTCTGCCGATACGCATAGTAGCGTTCCATGCTTGGGCAAGCCAACCTGAGTCGATTGAACGACTGAGGGTTATTAATATGTTAAACAAAATTTTTGACAATTGCGCAATAAAAAATCAAATAATGTACATACGTATGTTCCGATAGGTATTTTGACTTTTCGACGTACGAAAGCCGGTTTTTTAATTTTTGCCAAAGGCACATGCAATCCATGGGGTATTTTAGCTTTGCAAACATGTTGTCACATTTTGAAATTGGAACATATTCTGTTTCTGATTACAAAATGAGGTTAGACAACATGTTAGTTAGATTTAAAACAATGGATTCGTATGGACGTAAAGACGACCTGTGGCACTATATCATCGCAATGAAGGCCATGATGAAACGTTATTTCCGACATACGGATGAACAATCCCCAGTGTCGTTTGCTGGTTGCAGTAACATCTTCCTAGAAGATGTTATTAAGGGTTTGAAATTTTTTTCTCCGCCCAACAAATTTTTCCTCGTTTCCGAAACCAAAAGTCAAAAAACGGTGATGGCAATTCTTTGCCTATACGTTTATTTTTTGGAGCAATTGAATGCTATATCACAATAGGTTACGGGGATTGGATCATGGGGATTTGTTCATCCATATGTCGGAAATAACGTTTCATTTCATCATTGTCTTTATTGCTATGATAGGTGCCTAGAACCTATCGGAACATATGTATATAAGTTGGTTTCTCTTGGCCATTTTTCAAATATTTTATTTAACATATTAACTATGTCCAATAGACAATGCAATATGGACAATCCAGTGTAAGTTGACTCAGGGGATCATTTAAAATTTCGTCTTACTTTTCATTGAATTTGCAGCTTTGTCAACGACATTTTCGAGCGCATTGCTGCTGAAGCCTCTCGCTTGGCCCACTACAACAAGCGTTCGGGAAATCCAGACTGCTGTGCGTCTACCTACTGCTGCCTGATGAGCAGCTCAATCAATCAATTTTATTTGGCCCTTTTCAGGGCCACAAATATTTGATTTAAAAGAATATGAGAATTTTCGTATACCCATAACGAATAACCCCGCTGAAAAATGTGAGGCTGGATGCAACCAAAAAAGGGCTCTCTTAGAGGCCAGTGGAAAGAATTTGACAATATTTTGACAGAGATGTTGGAAGTGTGTATAATGTGGGGGGCTTTTATGGCTGCACATTTTGCTTAGCAACATCATTAAATCAAATATAATAATTATTAGAAAATTCACTTTCTCATTTCATATGAGTTTTTAGCCCTAAAAACGACTGTTTATAATGGAAAAAAATCAGAAAACTGGGGGGGGGGGGGGCCTCCGCCGGGTCCACGGATCTTGTTCTTCTTCTTCCTGGTTGAACTTGAATTGCTGTTGTGGTTTTCGCTGTTCTCTGGTGTTGAACCCGAATTGCGGCTGGAGTACAAGACAACGAAGTGAATTAAGATGATGAGAAAGATATATAAAAAAAATGTTACCTTCCCAGATTATAGTGTTCCGAGATTACTTCTCTCACTTGCCGCTTGGAGTGCTTAGTGATGATGGCGAGGGCTGCTATGTGCACTCTGTTAGCACAGCCCCTGACTTTTATATCTGTGGCAGCAACTTCGCACCGTTCAAATTCTCACGCACCAATTAGTGTGCGATACACTTACTCTGCCATCTCAAGCAATGTTGCCATAACTAACAAGATGGCTACCGACACAGAGGGACGCCGACTTGCCACCAAAAAAGCAAACCTGTTATTGTTAAACATTAAAATTAAAATAATAAACGATTAGTGAATAGTAAATCAACGCTAAACATTTTTTCACTAAATATCCTTCTGCATTGCACCATTACGCAAGCTTTGTTGGACAATCCCCGCCTTATCCACTACCTCCGCGTCATTGTCATCACTATCACTGCTGCTGCTGCTGGTGTCCTGATAAGTTTTCAGATTATATCTCGTTAAAATGGCGAGATCGTCTGAGGAGGAAATGGCGAGAGCTGCATTGTCAACATCGCCGCTATCGTTATGGCTTAGCATATGATCAGCTATCTGATTTTGTGATGTGAACCTAGACGGTGGGATTATGAAAGTTTTCATGTCAAATGCCAAAATAATTAAAAAACTCACATCTCATCGCACACCGGACATTTAAATGTAGACAATTTGTGCTTGCTTTCTCTGTGATTTTTAAAAAGTTTCTGCTTTCGGAATCGTTTCCCACACGTTTCACATTGATGATCTCCTTCCGAACTAAAATTACTGCAGTTAGGTTTAGTTACTTTGTGCCTCAGCATATTTGATCGATCCCTATAGCTATAATTTAAAATAATTAAAAATAAATATTAGAGACATTTAAATTCCCTAGTCGCAGTCTCATCATGCAATTTCATGTGCCGTTTGAGATTCTTTGCAGTACGATAGGATTTCTCACAATGTTGACACTGGTATTTCTTCTCCCTAGTCTCATCATGCAATTTCATGTGCCGTTTGAGAGTCCTTGCATACGCAAAGGTTTTCTCACAATGTTGACACTGGTTTTTCTGCTTCTCCCTAGTCTCATCATGCAATTTCATGTGCCGTTTGAGAGTCCTTGCAGTCGCAAAGGTTTTCTCACAATGTTGACACTGGTATTTCTTCTCCCTAGTCTCATCATGCAATTTCATGTGCCGTTTGAGATTCCATGCAGTCGCAAAGGTTTTCTCACAATGTGGACACTGGTTTTTCTGCTTCTCCCTAGTCTCATCATGCAATTTCATGTGCCGTTTGAGATTCCTTGCAGTCGCAAAGGTTTTCTCACAATGTGGACACTGGTTTTTCTGCTTCTCCCTAGTCTCATCATGCAATTTCATGTGCCGTTTGAGAGTCCTTGCATACGCAAAGGTTTTCTCACAATGTGGACACTGGTATTTCTTCTCCCTAGTCTCATCATGCAATTTCATGTGCCGTTTGAGAGTCCTTGCATACGCAAAGGTATTCTCACAATGTTGACACTGGTTTTTCTGCTTCTCCCTAGTCTCATCATGCAATTTCATGTGCCGTTTGAGAGTCCTTGCAGTCGCAAAGGTTTTCTCACAATGTTGACACTGGTATTTCTTCTCCCTAGTCTCATCATGCAATTTCATGTGCCGTTTGAGATTCCATGCATACGCAAAGGTTTTCTCACAATGTGGACACTGGTTTTTCTGCTTCTCACTAGTCTCATCATGCAATTTCATGTGCCGTTTGAGAGTCCTTGCAGTCGCAAAGGTTTTCTCACAATGTTGACACTGGTATTTCTTCTCCCTAGTCTCATCATGCAATTTCATGTGCCGTTTGAGATTCCATGCATACGCAAAGGTTTTCTCACAATGTGGACACTGGTTTTTAACTTCTCCCTAGTCTCATCATGCAATTTCATGTGCCGTTTGAGAGTCCTTGCAGTCGCAAAGGTTTTCTCACAATGTTGACACTGGTATTTCTTCTCCCTAGTCTCATCATGCAATTTCATGTGCCGTTTGAGAGTCCTTGCATACGCAAAGGTATTCTCACAATGTTGACACTGGTTTTTCTGCTTCTCCCTAGTCTCATCATGCAATTTCATGTGCCGTTTGAGAGTCCTTGCAGTCGCAAAGGTTTTCTCACAATGTTGACACTGGTTTTTCTGCTTCTCCCTAGTCTCATCATGCAATTTCAAGTGCCGTTTGAGAGTCCTTGCAGTCGCAAAGGTTTTCTCACAATGTTGACACTGGTTTTTCTTCTCCCTAGTCTCATCATGCAATTTCATGTGCCGTTTGAGAGTCCTTGCATACGCAAAGGTATTCTCACAATGTTGACACTGGTATTTCTGCTTCTCCCTAGTCTCATCATGCAATTTCATGTGCCGTTTGAGAGTCCTTGCAGTCGCAAAGGTTTTCTCACAATGTTGACACTGGTTTTTCTGCTTCTCACTAGTCTCATCATGCAATTGCATGTGCCGTTTGAGATTCCATGCATACGCAAAGGTTTTCTCACAATGTGGACACTGGTTTTTCTGCTTCTCACTAGTCTCATCATGCAATTTCATGTGCCGTTTGAGATTCCATGCATACGCAAAGGTTTTCTCACAATGTGGACACTGGTTTTTCTGCTTCTCACTAGTCTCATCATGCAATTTCATGTGCCGTTTGAGAGTTCTTGCATACGCAAAGGTTTTCTCACAATGTTGACACTGGTATTTCTTCTCCCTAGTCTCATCATGCAATTTCATGTGCCGTTTGAGATTCCATGCATACGCAAAGGTATTCTCACAATGTTGACACTGGTATTTCTGCTTCTCCCTAGTCTCATCATGCAATTTCATGTGCCGTTTGAGAGTCCTTGCAGTCGCAAAGGTTTTCTCACAATGTTGACACTGGTTTTTCTGCTTCTCACTAGTCTCATCATGCAATTTCATGTGCCGTTTGAGATTCCATGCATACGCAAAGGTATTCTCACAATGTTGACACTGGTATTTCTGCTTCTCCCTAGTCTCATCATGCAATTGCATGTGCCGTTTGAGATTCCATGCATACGCAAAGGTTTTCTCACAATGTGGACACTGGTTTTTCTGCTTCTCACTAGTCTCATCATGCAATTTCATGTGCCGTTTGAGATTCCATGCATACGCAAAGGTATTCTCACAATGTTGACACTGGTATTTCTGCTTCTCCCTAGTCTCATCATGCAATTGCATGTGCCGTTTGAGATTCCATGCATACGCAAAGGTTTTCTCACAATGTGGACACTGGTTTTTCTGCTTCTCACTAGTCTCATCATGCAATTTCATGTGCCGTTTGAGATTCCATGCATACGCAAAGGTATTCTCACAATGTTGACACTGGTATTTCTGCTTCTCCCTAGTCTCATCATGCAATTGCATGTGCCGTTTGAGATTCCATGCATACGCAAAGGTTTTCTCACAATGTTGACACTGGTTTTTCTTCTCCCTAGTCTCATCATGCAATTTCATGTGCCGTTTGAGAGTCCTTGCATACGCAAAGGTATTCTCACAATGTTGACACTGGTATTTCTGCTTCTCCCTAGTCTCATCATGCAATTGCATGTGCCGTTTGAGATTCCATGCATACGCAAAGGTTTTCTCACAATGTGGACACTGGTTTTTCTGCTTCTCACTAGTCTCATCATGCAATTTCATGTGCCGTTTGAGATTCCATGCATACGCAAAGGTATTCTCACAATGTTGACACTGGTATTTCTGCTTCTCCCTAGTCTCATCATGCAATTTCATGTGCCGTTTGAGAGTCCTTGCAGTCGCAAAGGTTTTCTCACAATGTTGACACTGGTATTTCTTCTCCCTAGTCTCATCATGCAATTTCATGTGCCGTTTGAGATTCCATGCATACGCAAAGGTTTTCTCACAATGTGGACACTGGTTTTTCTGCTTCTCACTAGTCTCATCATGCCATTTCATGTGCCGTTTGAGAGTCCTTGCAGTCGCAAAGGTTTTCTCACAATGTTGACACTGGTATTTCTTCTCCCTAGTCTCATCATGCAATTTCATGTGCCGTTTGAGATTCCATGCATACGCAAAGGTATTCTCACAATGTTGACACTGGTTTTTCTGCTTCTCCCTAGTCTCATCATGCAATTTCATGTGCCGTTTGAGAGTCCTTGCAGTCGCAAAGGTTTTCTCACAATGTTGACACTGGTATTTCTTCTCCCTAGTCTCATCATGCAATTTCATGTGCCGTTTGAGATTCCATGCATACGCAAAGGTTTTCTCACAATGTGGACACTGGTTTTTCTGCTTCTCACTAGTCTCATCATGCAATTTCATGTGCCGTTTGAGAGTCCTTGCAGTCGCAAAGGTTTTCTCACAATGTGGACACTGGTATTTCTTCTCCCTAGTCTCATCATGCAATTTCATGTGCCGTTTGAGATTCCATGCATACGCAAAGGTATTCTCACAATGTTGACACTGGTTTTTCTGCTTCTCCCTAGTCTCATCATGCAATTTCATGTGCCGTTTGAGAGTCCTTGCAGTCGCAAAGGTTTTCTCACAATGTTGACACTGGTATTTCTTCTCCCTAGTCTCATCATGCAATTTCATGTGCCGTTTGAGATTCCATGCATACGCAAAGGTTTTCTCACAATGTGGACACTGGTTTTTCTGCTTCTCACTAGTCTCATCATGCAATTTCATGTGCCGTTTGAGAGTCCTTGCAGTCGCAAAGGTTTTCTCACAATGTTGACACTGGTATTTCTTCTCCCTAGTCTCATCATGCAATTTCATGTGCCGTTTGAGATTCCATGCATACGCAAAGGTTTTCTCACAATGTGGACACTGGTTTTTCTGCTTCTCCCTAGTCTCATCATGCAATTTCATGTGCCGTTTGAGAGTCCTTGCAGTCGCAAAGGTTTTCTCACAATGTTGACACTGGTATTTCTTCTCCCTAGTCTCATCATGCAATTTCATGTGCCGTTTGAGAGTCCTTGCATACGCAAAGGTATTCTCACAATGTTGACACTGGTTTTTCTGCTTCTCCCTAGTCTCATCATGCAATTTCATGTGCCGTTTGAGAGTCCTTGCAGTCGCAAAGGTTTTCTCACAATGTTGACACTGGTTTTTCTGCTTCTCCCTAGTCTCATCATGCAATTTCAAGTGCCGTTTGAGAGTCCTTGCAGTCGCAAAGGTTTTCTCACAATGTTGAGACTGGTTTTTCTTCTCCCTAGTCTCATCATGCAATTTCATGTGCCGTTTGAGAGTCCTTGCATACGCAAAGGTATTCTCACAATGTTGACACTGGTATTTCTGCTTCTCCCTAGTCTCATCATGCAATTTCATGTGCCGTTTGAGAGTCCTTGCAGTCGCAAAGGTTTTCTCACAATGTTGACACTGGTTTTTCTGCTTCTCACTAGTCTCATCATGCAATTGCATGTGCCGTTTGAGATTCCATGCATACGCAAAGGTTTTCTCACAATGTGGACACTGGTTTTTCTGCTTCTCACTAGTCTCATCATGCAATTTCATGTGCCGTTTGAGATTCCATGCATACGCAAAGGTATTCTCGCACAATGTTGACACTGGTATTTCTGCTTCTCCCTAGTCTCATCATGCAATTTCATGTGCCGTTTGAGATTCCATGCATACGCAAAGGTTTTCTCACAATGTGGACACTGGTTTTTCTGCTTCTCACTAGTCTCATCATGCAATTTCATGTGCCGTTTGAGAGTTCTTGCATACGCAAAGGTTTTCTCACAATGTTGACACTGGTTTTTCTGCTTCTCCCTAGTCTCATCATGCAATTTCATGTGCCGTTTGAGAGTCCTTGGAGTCGCAAAGGTTTTCTCACAATGTGGACACTGTGGTCGTGTGTTTGTGTTCTCATCAATGGTCGGAGTCTGAGGCGTACTCGGGATCAGGTCATTGTCATCGTCATCCTCTGAGGAGAAGGACTGCTCAGCGGGTTCGGGAAAATATTGGAGCCAGGGGCAGAGGCTTAGGCAAGCGGCCAGCCAATATGTGAATAATGGCGGGAGTAACATCGTCATCCATTGTGGCAGTTTCAGTTTCAGGGTACCGTACTGCTAGGTGCGGTTGGATCCTCCTCCAAGATCGGTACAGCTGGTGGGGGTGGGGTGGGTGTGGGTGCAGGTTCTTCTATAAAAGGCAACTCAGGAGTATTTGAAACTAATGGCTCTGGTTCAGTTACCAAGGTGGGCTCCGGAGTGGGAGTAATTGGCTAACTACTTCTTTGGTTTTACGTCGCTTTATGGGTGGTGGTATTGGTGGCTTCTCTTTCTGCTGCTGCTGTTCCTCCTCCTCCTCGGTGACCTTTTCAGGCGACATTGAGACCACCTCAAGATCAGGTTGCAGATCAATCAACACTATGTCGTCCAAATTACTGTCCGACATTATCAAAGAGAAATTGGAAATCATTTGCTCCTCACAGACGTGTATGACATTACCCAAGGCAATGGGATCTGTTACACTATTTAATATACTGGGGGGCGATTTGGCCTCGGGCTGTGGAGGACTAGGCATCTTCGGGGGGCTGGGTTCGAGTTTTTTAGCTTGCTCTTCCTTTTTCTTTTTGGGCGCTGTCATTATTATGTGCTCGGGTAGAGCTTCCTCTATGGAAGGCTCACAGCCGTAGATAGATTGATGAGGCACCACTGTGGTTGGGACCATGGGTTGTATTTGATCTGGCAAGGTCCGAGGCGCAGGCGTAGGTGGCGGTGGCGGCGGCTGTGAAGACTTCAGTGAGACCTGATCATCAGAGCGGATTATGGTAGGTGGCGTAGCATTGCCTGTCAAAGGAGGCGCCTTGGCAAGCGTTACCTCCGGCTGCGGATGATGAGGCGGCAGTGGCGAAGCCCCTGAAGAAGAAAAGTTTTAATTGATATTACGATCCGTATTTGCCTCTTACCATAATACTTCTGGAACTCCTCAACTGATTTAAACACTTTGAGGTTGCCCAAATGTGTTTTAGATTTGAGGTGTGATTTGTATTGCTTTTTATTATTAAATTCAAATTTGCAAATTGCACACTCAATCACGATGCACAATCAAACAAATGCATCTATAGCTATCGCGTTCTCTCATAAAGTTTCAACGAATATAGTTGTCTCGTTTTCTCAGCGTGACCAAATTCCAATTTTGAAAACTTTGTTTTTGACTGCCTTTAATATGTGCAAATGCTGCTCTCGTATGACATTAAGATTAATTTGCAATTGATCTTTGCGCGTGGCACACAAGATATGAAGTGTGTGGGTATGCAGTATCTGGCTGCCATACGTAAACTGAAGCAAAATGGAGCCAGGTTTAAGCGCACCATACACATCTCATTTGTGGCAGGTGAGTGATCCGCCTTAACTTACCGCATGCTTAGGTAAATGCTTCTTTTTTAGACGAAGAAATGGGAGGACGTCAGGGTATGCGACCCTTTGTGACCACCGATGAATTTCGCGCCTTGAATGTGGGTTTTGGCTTTGACGAAGGTCTGGCCTCACCCACAGCCGAGTTTCCGGTATTCTATGCCGAGTGCAGTGTGTGGCGTAAGTAGCAAACTTCCTATCTTTGTATCCATCAACAATAAAATAAGTATGAATCTTCTGAAACGCAGGTGTTACCTTTATCATAAGCGGCTCGGCTGGACACGGTTCTCTACTGCTGCCCAATACTGCGGGTGAAAAGCTAAACTACATTCTCGGCAAAATGATGGAGCTTCGTCAGCATCAAGTCAAGCGACTAGAGAATAACCCAGAGCTTTGCATTGGCGATGTGACCACAATTAACCTGACGCGTATCAGTGGTGGAGTACAGAGCAATGTGGTGCCACCTCATATGACGGCAGGTTTTGATTGTCGGCTGGCCCTCGATGTGGATCATCAGCAGTTCGAAGCCGATGTATGTGACCGAAAGAATATTGTGACCGAGTTGTGATAAGCGTCTTAATTGCAGCTACACAAATGGTGTGACCAGGCTGGTGGCGGCATCGAGTTGGAATACGAGCAGAAGCAACCACGTGTAAAGCCCACAGCTATTGACAGCAGTAATCCATTCTGGGTTGCCTTTAAAACTGCCACCGATGAGTTGTGAGTACAATTAAACTGAATGAAAAGGGAGTTTTTTTTTTTAATATTGTCTAAAACCATTTGCAGAGGCCTTCAAATCAAGCCACAGATCTTTACCGGCGGTACGGATAGTCGGTATTTGCGACGAGCAGGCCGGCATGCGGAGAGCGCATGTGCGCGATGGAGCCGCTTTGTGTGAGGCCATGAGTAATCTGGAGTCCAGATTCTATACAGAACAGTGGACAGAGGAGAAAATCAAATACGAAGTCGAACTGTGGCGTCTGTCCCAGCAGCATGCCAAGGGCCTGTCGCTACGCACTGTGGTGGCCTTTGGCGAGCATTCGGCCCTGCCCTATTATATATCCAGCAATGTGACCAACATAGAGGTGTCCGAACAGAGCTTGTTGGTCATCGAGTCGGGTGGTCAGTACTTGGAGGGCACCACGGATGTGTCTAGAACATTTATCTTTGGCGAGCCCACCCATGAGATGAAGAAGGCCTACACAAGTGTCCTGGCTGGGATTTTACATTTGACTCAACTGAAATTCCCAGCAGATTTGAAACCATCCGAAGTGGACGCTGTGGTGCGTAGCATGGTATGGCAGGATATGACAGACTATCCGCAGGCAACTGGACATGGCATTGGTGCCTATGGTTCTGTCGAGGAGTGTAAGTAGGGGGGAAACATTGTATTTAAGCACTAGCGATGTCATTCACCACTGTTAGGTAGATAATTCGCTAGCCAAAGATGAGCCTGATTTTTGTTTAGCTTTAGAGTCGAAGAACATTTGGAAATAAGAAGAGAATATGTCTTATGCAAATGCTCAAAATGTGATTTATGGAAATAAGACTCGCAAATGAATCGAAGCAGACCAGAATAATGGGTTTAAAAGGTTTATTCAAGCAGAGCCGCAGCTAGGTTAACAGTATCTCCCGAAAAATTTCCTATATGCCCATTTATGACCATTTTAATCAGACCGAGGACTCGAAAAAGACACGAAAGCGATCAGAAATGCTAAAAAATGCGGGCGGGGTTACCGAATGCCAATTACTTACTTCTTCTTGACCATAAGCCATATTAATTGATTGTAAATCATTACAGCTCCCATTTCCGTGGCCTATGGCAAGAACAGCAGCTTCCATTTCAAGCAAGGCTACTTTTTCTCCAGTGGTAAGTACTCGGCATTTGCATGGCATACGCCATATCTAACATCTAATTTCATGTCTAGAGTCTGGCTACTATAAACGCAACGACTTCGGCGTACGCTTGAAGAACGTACTCGAAGTTGAAGACATCGGGCATACACATCCCAGCGGTGCCCACTTTCTAGCATTCCAAGATGTCACTTTAGTTCCCTACGAACCCAAACTCATAGACAGCACTCTTCTGAGCGCCGCCGAGAAACGTCTGCTCAATGAATACAATGCCAAAATTAGGAACCAGATTGGAGATGAACTTAAGAAACTGGGCAATATGAAAGCTTTCTACTGGATGATGAACAAGACACGGCACATACGCGAATATCTGCCGGAAGATGAGTATCGCGCAGCCACGGGAAAGGCCAGTGACATCTTTCTGCCCGTTGTTACCCTGCTTATTTCTTCGATCGTCCTTAATTGGTCCTAGGACCCTTTCAGATTAGTGTTTGTGTGTGAGTGTGTCTGCCTGTAAATGTTATTCTGTAGTTTTAGTTAGCTATGCAAATTAATAGAGAGAATCTGGGACTAACAAGGATGAATCCACCAATTAATAACAATATGCGTTAGATCTTTAGTAACACCATTCGGCCCCAATCCTGAAGGTGAAGCCCCAAATCCACATCAAATCGCCACCATTAATCACTGCTGTATAGTTGAGTTACTTAAGCCAATCCCAAAACGTAAATCCCAGTGTGTAAACCAATAACTTTAATCATAATCGACCAAAAATAATGTTAATCTTTTGATATTAATACGAGCTATTATAACTTAATAAGAAATAACATTGTATATTTTTCTAAATGTGATTAAATATTGAAATTTTATTACAAAAAGGTGAAGAGTTTGAGAAATTGCGGTTTTTATTTTATAAATAGTTTAGCGTTGCAGTTCTAATCATTATACAGAGGAACCCAAATTGGTGTCCTGGAAGGACTTTAACCATTGCACACTGGGCCAGCCGGCCGAAATTTTGGCCAAAAGTCTCACTTTTTTGTTTGGGAAACTGGATAAAACGACAGTCGAAATTGATTTAGAATACCTATAGCTAATTTATGGCAAAATTTGGAACCTTTTCCAGAAAAAGTTTTTGAATGGCAGCCGTACAAAGTTGTTTTTTCATCAAATAGATAAAAACGAAATTATAGTTAAAGCTAGGAAAGCACCAGCAGCCAGAACTTGTTCTTTTTTATATTCGTCTTTGGACTAGAAGGCAAATAAAAAATACAAGGAAGTTTTTATGGGTATTCGTTTTCATGAAAAATGGACAAAATCTAGAATTTTGTGGGTTTTTTTACATTTGTCAACTTTGAGTTAAGAGTGCCCTGGGGTGCCCCTCGCAATTCACTGGCAACATGGCTTATTACTTTCTTTGAATATTATACCATAGCGGGAAGGATGCGCTTTTGTGCGATTTTGCATTGTATTTCGTTGAATCGCCGTTAAAATTGTATTCCTGCTTAACACCGGTTTTTTTTTTAGTCAGCCGAAAAGTATGCTTTTTTAAACGTCAGAGTTTTGCCCATA
>JAWNNO010005650.1:0-41127 GCA_035044985.1 Lordiphosa fenestrarum
CTCTTTGTTAAAAATTTGTGTTGAAATGTCCTCCATCAAAGCCAAAAGAGCAAGGACAAGGCGACAAGCAGCCAGAATTGTCTTAAACTGTTATGGAAATACAGGGCCCAGTTTTCAATGGCGATCCAGCAGTGGTGGCGAGAGGTCAGCATTCAGATTTTTGTTTTGGTTGCATATATGTCACTCTTTATGGCTTTTGTTTTCAGAAATTGCTCATAATATGTTTGCCAAGACGACGGATGCAGGCATTAACAAAGTCTGTTCACAACATTTTTTGCATGCCAAGACCGTATAGATAAGAAACAACTCAAAATCAATAACAAAACTTAAATTTATTACAAATAAAGAAACCACCTTACATACATACAATCTCAAATTACACATATATATTCAAAGTATTTGACACACTTAGCTTTAAAAAATAAACTATTTCCCCTACTGTTAAATAACATAATTCGAACACACATTTTATTTGTATGGCTTATGTTGGGGGAAGAATCGCATGATTATTTCTAAGAAGAATCGCATTCTTATTTCCAAGAAGAAACGTTTTCTTAACTCTAGGAAGAATCGCATTCTTATCTCTGGAAAAAGTCGCATTCTAGGAAGAGTCTCAATCTTATCTCCAGGAAGAATCGCATTCTTAACTCAAGGAAGAAACGCATTCTTATCTCTAAAAAGAATCGCAATCTTATCCCTCAGTATAGACTTTTTCTTATCCCCAGGCTGAATCGCTTTCCTATAGCTCAAAAGAGACTTTTTCTTATCTCCCAGAAGTGTCGCTTTCTCACCGCCCGGAAGTTATCGCATAGTGTCACATTTCTTCCTGTGGGAAGATGAGAATGCGATAATAATGCGATATCGCTAGAGTAAAGTAAAGATACCTACTAGGCGAATCGTATTCTTATCTTCCGCGATAAAAAATGTTTGCTGGGTCTGTCCGTCCTTCCGTCCGTCCGACTGTATGAACACCTAGATCTCAGAGACTAGAAGAGCTAGAGCAACCAAATTTTAGATGTACGCTAGTATTGTCCGCAGGCAGATCAAGTTTGTTCGCCCCCTCCCGCCCCACAATTTAAAAGATATCGAGCTCACATTTTGCAGTGTAGTCTATGTGACCAATATCTACAATCTCACAAATTTTCAAAAGGATCGGATAATAAATGGTCGAGTTAAAAAAATGTTGTATACTTATCCGAGCCGCACGAAGTTATTAAACACTAATTGAACTGAGTAACGGGTATTTCGAAGTCGGGCAGGGCCGACTTTAACTTACACTCTCGTTTTTATACTCTGTACCGTAGGTACATAGAGTATTATAAGTTTGTGCAAAAGTATGTAACAGGCAGAAGGAAGCATCTCCGACCCCATAAAGTATGTATATTCTTGATCAGCATCAACAGCCGAGTCGATATAGCCATGTCCGTCTGTCCGTCTGTCTGTCTGTCCGTATGAACGCACAGATCTCAGAGATGGTAAGAGATAGAGGTTTGACATGTATGGGACATATGCTTCTTATGTCTGCAGGCAGAAGTTTATTTTCAATTTTGGCCACGCCCCCTCCCGCCCCCGCAATTTAGAAAAACCGTGATATCTCCCACAGTTTTGAAGATAGATGGCTTGTTCCTTCTGGACATATTTAGTTATCAGGATAACTTATCGATCCGCCAAAGGAATGAAGAAGATCGGATGAACGGTTTTCGAGTTATGATCAAAAGACAAATTTTCTTGGTACAGAGTATGTTACAGTCGGGCTTGACCGACTTTCTTTCTTGTTTTTTATGCAGATGTATTAATATTCATAGGCAAAGCATACTTTAAAGGGCAATTACTATGGTAATTTTGTTGTGTATAAGCAGGGTAGTAGTACTGTGAGCTTATTGAGATGTGAGTCGAATTGAGATGCCTTCCGAAGCTTTACCTCACTAAATGTTCATCAGTTAAGGGCCCGTTCAACATCTTCTACATAAAAATAAACTTACAAATAACAGTGTTGATTTTTAGCTTATATGGTCAACGTCAATCCCACTAATTTAAGCTAGATTTTGATATTTTCCAGATGTTTATACAAAAGATACTTTTCCGATTAAGACCCGGTAAGAAATCAGTTTGAAACTGTTCTACAGTGGTTCATAAACATACCTCAGAGTCTCTATAAAAAAAGGTGCATCAGAGACAGATTTCTGAAATTATTTGAGCTATATTTATATCTGATATTTGTACACAGAAAAAAAAAATCTGATATCAATCCGAAACGGGATTGAAAACAGGGTAATCCCGGAGCAGGCTTAAAATGATCCTGTTTTTCGGGTTTAAAAAAAAAAGTTGTGAGTGCAATCAATCTTTTTCGGGATCGGATCAAGACTATCCGGGATTACCCTGTTTTCAATCACGTTTCGGATTGATTTCTTTTTTTAGTATAATAGTCGGTCAAGCCCGACTAAAACATACTATGTACCAATGAAATTACACCCTCAGCATAAATTTTGATGCTGCAGTAGCAGCTGAATGCAGCGCTGCTACTGCTAACAGTCTTTTTTATCATAACTCAACAACCGCTCATCCGATCTTTACCATTCCTTCAGCGGATCGATAAGTTATTCTGATTACTAAACATGTCTAGAAGGTACGAACCATGTATCTTTAAAACTGTGGGAGATATGACGTTTTTTCCAAATGGGGGGGGGCGGGAGGGGGCGTGGCCAAAATTGAAAATAAACTTTATCTGCCTGCAAGTATAAGAAGTTTTTGTCTTATACATGTCAAACCTCTATCTCTTAAGAACTCTAAGTTCTGTGAGTTCATACGGTCAGAACGACGGACATGACTCCGCTGTTGATGCTGATCAAGAATATACTACTGTGAGCAAAAAGTAAGGTGTAAGGGTCAATTTAAACTTCGCGGGCCTAACAATTCGGGCAGGTCTTTTTATACTCTGTACCGAAGGTACATAGAGTATTATAAGTTTGTGCAAAAGTAAGTAACATCCAGAAGGAAGCATCTCCGACCCCATAAAGTATATATATTCTTGATCAGCATCAACAGCCGAGTCGATATAGCCATGTCCGTCTGTCCGTCCGTCCGTCTGTCCGTCTGTCTGTCCGTATGAACGCACAGATCTCAGAGATGGTAAGAGATAGAGGTTTGACATGTATGGGACATATGCTTCTTATGTCTGCAGGCAGATCAAGTTTATTTTCAATTTTGGCCACGCCCCCTCCCGCCCCCGCAATTTAGAAAAAACGTCATATCTCCCACAGTTTTGAAGATAGATGGCTTGTTCCTTCTGGACATAGTTAGTTATTAGGATAACTTATCGATCCGCCAAAGAAATGAAGAAGATCGGATGAACGGTTTTCGAGTTATGATCAAAAGACAAATTTTCTTGGTACAGAGTATGTTATAGTCGGGCTTGACCGACTTTCTTTCTTGTTTTTCTTGAGTTGGCAGGACTGTTGATGACATCTGTGCCAAATTTCATGTGAATGTCATTATCAGAAATATATTTACGCTTGTGTTTTCCAAACGACCAAGAGTGCATTTTTCGATTTTTACAATGTCTGAGCAGAGAAGTGCCATCAAATTTTGTTTGCGGAATGAAATTTCGGCTGCGGAAACGTTGAGGATGTTGCGGAAGGCCTTTGGTGGTTCTACCATGTCACAAAAAAATGTTTATAAGTGGTACAAAGACTTCAAAGAGGGTCGAGAACGTGTGGATGACTTGGAGCGCTCCGGACGACCATCGACGTCAACAGATGACCAACACGTCAATGAAGTGGAGGAATTAGTGCGCAAAAATCGTCGGTTGACTGTTAGAGACCTTACTGATATGATCGGAATATCAGAAGGATCTGTGAAAACCATTTTGAAAGTCAAATCCCGTTTTGGTACCGAAAGTTCTAAATTTTTTGCAAAAAAGTCATCAAAAATTCGACGCATATCGTTCCGCAACCACCGTATTCGCCTGATTTGGCTCCGTATGACTTCTGGCTATTCCCAAAACTCAAGAGACCACTTCGGGGAACGCGTTTCGAGTCGATTGAGGAGATAAAAGCAAAATCGAAGAAAGCGCTGATGGCTATACCGAAAAGGGACTATTTGGCATGTTTCGAGGATTGGAAAAAACGTTGGCATAAGTGTATTTTATCGGGAGGGGATTACTTTAAAGGGGATGAAATTGATTTAGAAGAATAAAAAAGATTTTTCCTATTTTTTTTTTTTTTTTACAACCAAATTCAACCTTACTTTTTGCCCACAGTAGTATATAGGTTATGGGGTCGGAGATGCTTCCTTCTGGCTGTTATATACTTTTGCACAAACTTATAATAGTCTATCCCAGTCTATTCAGATCTTGTGTCACATTGTACATGTGCACTTTACAATTGCCTCAGTCTCGGCAATTGCCTGTTTGTGGCTTAAGCGCTGTGCCGTAATCTACGAATAACATGAGCTTTGGTAACGGCCGTTAAGGCCATTTCAGTTGCCGCCAGCCACTGCACATCATTTCGGTTGCACTGACGAGTAGGCCATACAAAGATGGCCACATCGGTACGCATCAAATTGGAAAAAGGTTAATGATGCCGAATGTTGGTTAAGTGAGTGGCATCTGCTTCAACTGAACTGCACCATGGCCCAATCTCAGCTGCATGGCAGTGTGTCGCAATTGCTGGCGTAATGAGCGCCTCTCCATCTGTGAGCAGTTGGTCGACAGGCGGCATCAATGATGCTTCGCTCGTCTTCGAAACAAAAGTGAAAGGATTTCTCAATGACAATTTTTGTTTTTTGATTTGTGGAACGAGCTTAATTGGAATCGGTGCCCCCTTCCCCCCCAAAGAGAAGCTCAAAGTTGTTTAACGGTGACAAAATTTACTATTTTTTTTATTGTTTTCATATTTTTTTTGTGTTGTTTCTTTGTTTGTTTCATATAAAATAAAAACACTTACGGACTAATAATGCGTTATAACACTGTCTTCTGGGGTGTTGTAGTTGAGAAAACTATTTACAAAGGTAAACGCGAATCCCAAATGGTTTTACTCAAAGTCGAGGCGAAGTCGCACTGAGGGCTCGAGTTCGAGTTGGGACTTAGGTTTCTTAGAGGGGGATCAAGAATTACAGTCGCTGAGTTAGGGTAGACAGAAGGTAGGAAGGGAGGATGGAAACGGGTAGAGCGGGCTGCTCACTCTACATCACTAGTCGAACCTAGGAGTTCACTCTCAGGTGTGGGTGGCCCATTGTTCTGTAAATTGTGTGTTGATTCCAGTTTTGCTGTTGTTGGTCCGGAATGCGTCGTGGTCGTCGTCCTTGTTAGTGTCGGTTAAGTCGTCCTCATTTTTGGCAGCATAAGTTTGAGTATGAGTTTTGTGAGTCGGTGGGCGAGCTTAGAAGGGAGCACCGTAGCTGCCGCCGGGCCGCTGGGGAGCACCATACGAACCAGACGGACCACTGGGATAGCCGCCGCCGGTGCCGGCCTGGGAGCTTTGCTGAGCGAACTGGGCCACCTGGATGGCTTGACGGACACCCTCAAGATCGATGCCAACCACACGACCGCCATTGTTTCCAAAGCCGGGCGCACCGTAGCTGCTCGAGGGGGGAGCACCATAGCTGGAAGAGGGGCCACTGGGATAGCCACCACCGCCGCCGCCGCCGCCGCCCTGTTTGCTCTCCTCATTCAGCAGAATCTGGCGCACTTGCTCCAACAGCTGGGGATCCACGTTCTGGCCCTCCGACGTCTGGAAGCCACCGCTGACCGCCTGGAAGCCGCCACCACCGCCGCCGCCGCCGCCAAAGGATGAGCCACCGCCGAAGCCGCCGCCGAATCCACCACCACCGCCGCCGCCACCTCCACGGGGATAATTGTAGCCCGATGGAGGCTCAGCAGCAGCCAGAGCGGCCAGAGCAAACACTAAGAACTGCAAGAGGGTTAAGGGTAATCCATGGTTATCCATTCGGGTGGTCCAAACCGCAGGCGCCAGGTACTTACCACTGAGAAGGAGTTCATAGCAATGAGTCTTGTGTGTGTGTGTGTGGGGGAGAGAAGTAAAATAAAATGATAAAAGTAAATTTAGTTGCTTTCGAGTGGGAAACCAGCGACTGAATGCAACTCAAATGCCTGGACAGGCCCTCTTTATACTCGTCTTCTTCGTTCGCTCCGTTTCGGTCGCAGCGTTCGGCAACATCATTATCGGCCACTTCGTCTTCATCATTATGGCCAACACACACACACACACAGCCGGGGTACCTTCATCTTCGAAGAACTGGCTAAGCTGAAACTTCATTCGCCGTTTCTCACAATAAAACAAAAATTTCCAACACAAAAAATAAATCCACAAAAAATAAAATGTCGCTAACGATTTTGGTATTTGAAATTTCTTTGGCACTTTCCTCGTCGATTCGTTCGTGTCTTGAGTTGAGTTGGACCAGGAAGTGTTTTTACCTCCCATTGATTTTTTAATGTTATTTTTTTTCTCTTACAGTTTGGCCCAAAGGTAAGCAAGCCAACAACATTCTGTGATATCATCAAGGAAATGCGGTCTCCACCTGATTCGGATTCGGAATGATGGCACCTAAAACTAAGTCAAATTGCGACCCATTTTGCATTTGGCGGCAGTGTTGACGCTTTAGCCATTTTAATGCTAGGCTAGGCGGTTAACTTAAAAAAATGTTCAATATTTGAAAACCAAACGAATTTCGTTAAATCTGTGAAATTGAAGGAAATGTGTTATGTTTGCTGTAATGTTTAGTTTAGAAGGATCTGTTTAATCATTACTTAAAGTATGCCATTTCTTTACATGACAATAATCCGGATTATTCAGACAATGTAAGACGAATTCCTAATCAAAATAGTTTTAGTAATCGTAATTGTAACTTGAAATTATGATTATTCAATGGTTATTTCCAGTTGTAATTACAATTACTTAATTAATTGTACTTGTAAAGGTGGATTATTGAGTAATTGTGCTTGAAAAGTTGAATAATTCATGTAATTCTAGGTAAAAACTATGATTTTTAACCAATACAGTTTGAAAACGGGAAAGCTAAGCTAAATTCGTCTATGCCGAAGTTGTTATACGCTTGCAAGTGCTCGCTTGAATATTTTCAAAAAATACTCTTTTTCCCATTTTCCGAACGATCGTTCGTATGGGAGCTATATGATTTAGTCATACGATTTGGCCAAAAATTTTTAAAATAATGTGAAAGCACGTGAAACAAACAAATACAAAATTGCAGGATGCTACCATTAAAAACAAAAAAGTTTTTCTAACTAAGACTGTTTTTCAGACCTATCTTTTGTATGGTAGCCATACCATAAAGTTGTCCGATTTTAATAAATCTCGGTAGAATTATAAAATAAACATATAGAACCTACGATTACATAGATGGGAGACGTTTGCATTGAAAAGAAAAACGTTTTTTTCACTAAAACTAGTTTTCCAACCGATTGTTCCTATGGGAGCTATGAGATATAGTCATCCGAATCCGGTCGGTTCCGACATATTAGTAGTGTGCAGCAAACAGAAGAATCTGTGCAAAATTTCAGCTCGATAGCTTCAAAACTGAGAGACTAGTTCGCGTAGACACATACAGACAGACGGACGGACAAGGCTAGATCGACTCAGCTCGTCACCCTGATCAAGAATATATATAGTTTATGGGGTCGGAAATGAATATTTCTATGCGTTGCAAACTTCTGGGCAAAATTATAATATCCTTTGCTAGGGTATAAAGATCTAAGATAATTGTTTTCCTATCAGGGAAATAAAACTCAAACGAAAATAAAACTATTGTGGCGTAAGTGCAATTGGACTAAGTTATCTGAGATGATTAATCAAAGGAGCAGCATTATTAATACCTGTTTTTACAAGCTAGATACACATATCAAACCTGACAGAGCTGTGTGTGACAAATTTAGCAGACATAATACCAATTTCCCAAGCCCAATATAAGACCCTCCACAAAAAGAAGACTATTTATATTAGGCATGTCTCATTCCGGCATTAAATACCCTCGCAGTGAAGTTGAAGCGAATCGCCGATGCCACAGAGATTGTTAGCTTAAAGAGTGCAGCGATTGGTGTTCTGGATGAACTCAAGGAGCGGTTCCGCACTATTTTCCAAAACCACAGAAGCAAATACTGCAATTATTGCATCTGTATTATTAACAAGCAAACAAATTCCCTCTTTCAACTATCTTATTTAAATTGCTTTGCCAGGCCATCAAAATGACGATATTGTTATTGTCAAAGCCGTGAAATATGCCATGGCCAATGAGAATTCAATGGTCTCAAGAGAACACCTAATCCAGAAACGTGATTCCAAAACCGGTAGGATAAATAATTCATAATCCATCTGTCCTTCCGTCTGTCTATCTGTATAAAGATACAGACCTAGGAGATGGTAACAGATGAAAGTTCGTCAAGTATGGGACATATACTACTTATAGTTACAGGCAGATCAGCTTTGTTTTAAAATTTTGTCACTTCAATTCCCGCCCCCGCAATTTTCAAAAAAACCCCATATCTATCTGAGATTTATAGATAGAAGGCTTGTACCTTTTAGGCATATATAATGATCATCTTATTTATCGATCAGCCAAAGTATTGGTATAGATCGGATGAGCCAGTGTCTGGTTATGGGTAGAATTATCAATTATAAACGGCAGTTAAAAGTTACAAATTTGTCAGTTGGTTTAAAGTTTAAACACCTATAAAACCATTGATATAGATACACTAAGAGTGAATGTTATAAGAACGCTCTTGAAACAATAACACAATTCAACAAAATAAGACTTTTTTCAACATACTGTAAGTTTGATTGTGATTATAGTTGATTTCAGTGTACCGAACAAGAATCTGTTTCGGAAATGATCCATTATGTTCAGATTTTTAGTAATTTGAGTAGAGTAGAAAATATCATAGCATTTTCTTTCAAGCAAGACGCACACTCAATATACTTACTTTTCTTGTAACTTTTTCTTTTGGAAGTATCCAAGGCCAAGCTCACAATGTTTCACAATATAAACCCTAATTGACTTGACAAAATGTCTATACTATTCCCAGGACCTATGTTTTTGGAGAGATTTTTTAGCTATAATTGAATGTTGATATCTGACTAAGTTCCGACCTTTGAGTCTTTTCAGCATTATTAGATTTCTATTCTTGATTTCAGAGCCAATCGGATATAGCTTACTTAGAAGAGACTTTCCATCTTCTAGAACAGCTGATTTGTCTCCGATTTGGTTTTAATGAATCTCATGATTGCTTCACACAAAATGTGCAGTGTGCCAGAAAAAGTAAGGAAAGCTTCGAGTCCAATTTTGATTTGATTTTCTTCTTGGTGTGACCATTTCCTTTGAGCAAAATGGCGGTAGCTGTAATTGAAAGTTGCATTATCGACTTGACTAACTAAATGTTTTATTTATTGTCAAGATTTTATTGTATAAAAGGACCAGTGGCTTCAAGTGGGCGGAGTCATAAGTACTTTGGCAAATTGTGCTTGACTTAGACCCGATTTCTCAAAGTCCAGTTGGTCAACTTGACAGGCAGTTTAGCCGAATTTGAGTGTCTCATGATGTAGGCGGCGTTACCAGAGGAACAAACTTAAACGTTGCTCGATGAAGTTATCGATATTTCTATCGATAAACAAACAGCTGGCCGCACACTTGCTTTGGTTATTTTATTATTTGCTGCAACATAAAATGTTTATGAATAAACGAATTTTCAACTGCACGCAATAGAAAGGCAATTCGAAGAGGCAGAGCATTGTATTTTAGTCGAATTTTACGCAAAATAATGACCAGCAACAACCAATCGTATTAAAAAACAAACAAACCAAACTGAGTTTAGTCAAACGGTATAGTCACCCTGTAGCAGCGATAGGCATTTATTGATATCAGGCGAAACTGCTGCTGAGAAAAGCAAATGTCTTAACCGCTCGCCATCTTGACGGACAAGTCTGACTGGTGGTTGGCTAACCGGAACCTTTGAGAAATCGGGCCTTAGACAATTATGTTCGGGATTACAGGTTATGTTAAAAAATACATCAATTAATTTTCAATTTTGAATAAAATTTTGTGGTAAGAATGTGTAGAATGATTGCAGTTTTACAATGCTTATAAAACTAGTTATCCCATTTTTTTCTGTATTTTAAATTAAAATCTTTTGAACACATGTATTTAAAAAAGGATATATTCGCTTAAAAAAGAGCCTGATATGTTTGGAATATCGAATTTTAAAGCTGTAAGATCAATTCAAAGAGAATTTAAACTAACCAATAAAACGTTTCCAAAAATGATCAAAAGCAGGCAATTTAAACTATTTTAAGCTCAAATTACTATAAATCTGAACGTGATGGACCATTTCCGAATAATTCCGAATCATCTAGAATCACCCTTACAATACATAGAAAAAAGTCTAATTTTGTTGAATTGTGTTATTGTTTTAGGAGCGATCGTACTTAAATTACTCCAAGAGCTGAACGCTGGACATTTGACCCTAATACCGACTTCAATGAATTAAAAATTCTCTATATACATTTTGTAATATGAGGAATACCTACCCTACCTAATTTAAATTTCTATTAAAGGGTGATTTTCAGGCAACATTCTTTTTGGCAACACTGTTTTTGGCAGCTCAGCTGTTTTCGTGTCACATGTTACTGTCAAACATGTTCAGTTTGGTCCATAATTGAACCATGATTGAATTTCATTATCAAAATTCATGCCACTTTTTTATCGTAAAATTGTGTTCAGCTACGAATCTCATTTCTGGTTGATAAAAGCTTTAAAAGTAAATTTTTTAGACTCGTGTCTTAAGTACTAACTGCTACATTTTTGTTAGTTTCCAGCCACTTTGGCTTGGTTTCGTTTTGCGCAAGTCTAACAAGTTTTGGCTCTTAAATTCTGGCAACACTGCACGCTGCTGATGCACTGCACCGCAACGATTACGAAACGGGCTGGGAAAATAAAAGTCGTACCTAAATTTATAATTTCCATTTGGTGCACTGGGCCTCTCTTTTGGCATGACAAGACACACTACACGTATAATTAATGTTTCCCAGGGAGTAAAACGTAAAATTTACATTTCATTACGTGAGTCACCATAAAAAGGGGTTCAGTTGGAGCGTTGGCGAAACGCAATTGACCTCCAAAACTGGAAGACGAAAAAATTCTTGCAGAAGTGAAAGAGACCCGTCCTACGTATAAGTAATATAATCCCCTTGGAGCTGTGTGCTGATTATGTCAGCGAAGCACCTGTGTAAAGCCACAACAATAAAATGAACAGCCGACTGGCAATCAGTTTGGAAATGAAACTGAATTGAGGTAAATGAGGTTTATTTACATCTCAACCTGTGCCACCAGAGGCAGCGTCTCCAGAGTACTTTCGCAAAGTCCGAAAACCGGCAATGTCAGTGGCTTTGGCTTGGGTTACCACTACTAAGGGCGCGCTTCAAAGTGAAGGACTTTGGTGCGTCTGCGTGCCGCGTTGCGTGGCAATGACAACACCAGCAACAACAGCCAGCAGCAGCAGCAATTGGAGCTGGAATTGGAGTTGGGGTCGGTCAGCGAGATGAAAGTCAACACTTAACACTCAACTTCAATGACAATACGTTAAATCATTTTTCGTGTCTTGGAAATGGGGGAACCGCTGCGTCTGTCACTTTGCTCGTTAATTTGGTTTGTTGTGGCTTGGTGCTGTCTTAAGATGCCCATCGAAGGTCTCGAGCGCTTGTTCCCGCTCTCATTGATTTCGTAATTGCCTTTTTATTGTTTTAGGTGGGACTGACTGCGAATTGTGAGGCAACCTAAGAGACTCCTAACGAACCAAATTATTAAGCTATTCTTGTGTATGCAGATTTGGTTGAATCTGCCATCAATTACAAATAGAGAAACGTCATTGTGTCTGCGAATATTCGGCATTAGTGCTCAAGTCTCTGAATCTAATCATACAGCTCGTGAAAGTCCAAACATTTTAGGTTGAACCGATGACTAAGCAAGAAGACACTATAGCTGAAAGAATGGTTTTGCCTAAGATAAGAATTAGAAGTTGACCTAAAAATCCAACTAACTAGCGCTAGGACAGTTTGCTACTTTTGCTCTAAAGCTAATTTACCAAAGAGGCAGAGCAGTGGTGGACGCTCCAGTTAACCCAGATCCAGGGACTTAGCGTCTTAACTCAGAGACTGCATCAACATTCACAAAACCCTTGATGAGTACTTAAAGACTAGGGTTCCGAATATTTTAAAAAGCGATCTCGATATCGATATTTTATGACGATATTAAAAAAGGTCAGCAATTTCTTTAGAAAAAATGGGTCATTTAGAGTAAATTAGAAGACATTTGACACCATTTAATAACCATGTTCCTACTGAGCTCAAAATCTAACGATTAAAGAACCAAGGCTCGGTCCGGGAGATCGAACCTGTTAGAAAGTCAAAGGTTCAGTTCTCAAAAAGGGTTCCTATAATTACACAAGCTTACAAAAACAAGGTCAGTTTTTAACCAGAGAATATAGCAAACGTTTCTAATGAATTTTCGGGTGCTGAATTCAAATGAATTTTGCCACATCACGTCAGGTATATGAGAAATGTGCGAGATTCGTTCACATTTTTGTGTACTGTAGCCACATTTATTCACCTATTCAAACCACATTTGTTTCTTAGCAAACTTAGATAGACAGCAATCACGAAAAACTAAACCCAAAGTTTATATTTGATTCATAGGATACCAAAATATTGATTTTAATATGAAAAATTTGAATTTTTCTGAGAAATTTCACTTTTTTTCCCAAGTAAAAAAAATTTGTCAAATTTACTTACCAATTGAAAAAAAAAACCACAAAATTAACTACTATATAGACCATTATGGTTTTCATCTTACTACATTTACACATTTTTGATATCATCGCCCTTTTGGAAGAAATGGTCTAAAAACTATAAAGATTTCCGACTTATTTTTTCTTAAGGGGTCTAGAATTTTGAAAAAACCGAAATTTTTTTTTGTCTTAAAAGGTACTTTAGGGTCTTAAAATAACATACCAAAGGATGGATGCCGGTAAAAATGTCTAAATGCCCAACTTTCCATTCTACGGCAGCGCCTCTCAGGTATGGCCCCGAGTACTTAAAACTTTAAAAGCGTTTTTCTCGAAATCACTTGTTTTGAACTGGCCGAAGACATAACTCGAGCAAATCTTCACCGATCTATACGAAGTTTTGACAGTACATTCCAAATACCTTTCTCCGGAGACTTGCGTAGGATTTTTTTTTATATTGCATAGTTTTTTTTAAATCAATTTTTATAGTGAAAATTTTAATGTTTTTTTCAAACGTGCACCATTTCGCGAAAAAACAAAATATCGAAAAAATCCTACGTGCGTCTCTTGCTGTTGGTTTATAGAAACTAAAAATTTTCGGGATTTTGTTCCAGGACCAAAATTAAGGAGGTTACATCTTCGGTCATGGACCCGTCTAAAAATGCGGCGCCTCCGAAGAAATGCTGGACAGCCGCCATTTTGAATTTAATTGACACGAAAAAATTTGAATTTGTATATTAAAACCTAAATTATAAAACCTCTTTCACAAATTTTTGATTGATCTTTTTGTTGAGTCACAAAAAATTCATAAATTATGCCAGTTTTTTCACCCTCTAGACCAGCGTCCCCCCTTAATAATTACCTCGAAAAGTTCTTAAAATTCGAAAATAATAATGTTAAGTAAATAAGTGAGTTGATATTAAAAAGTAATTTCATTTTAATTTTTCTTAGCTTATTCAAATTTAATGAAAAAATTGTTTAAAAAAATATTAAAGATAAGTCGTTAATTAGGTTAGTTTTTAGTCCATAACTTCTAAAAGCGCTGTGATCCAAAAAATATGTACATATATGTAGTAAAATAAAGAGCACAATTGTCTTTTACAAAGCTAATTTTGTGATTTTTTTTTAATTGGCAGGTAAATTTTACGAATATTTTTAACGTGTGGAAAAAGTGAAATTTCTCAGAAAAATTTACATTTTTCATATTTAAATCGATTTTACGGTATCTTAGGAATCAAATAAAAACTTTGGGTTTAGTTTTTCAAGATTGTTGAACAACAATCAAACAAATGTGGTTGCAAAAGGTAAATAAATGCGGCTACAGTACCCAAAAATGTGAACAAACCTAGTTCGACATACGTTTATGCAAATTTCTCATAAACTTGACGTGATTGATTTGAACATTTAGTTGAATTCAGCACCCAAAAATTCATTAGGAACGTTTGCTATCTTCTCTAGTTAAAAAGTTACCTTTTTTTGGTAAGCTTGTGCTATCAAAACAGTAGTTTTGATGAAAAGGAAGCGTACTGAGAAGGTTTGTTTAGGGATGTTAACAATTTGGAACGTTCGGTTCTGGATTCTGTTTGGTGGACACAACAATCAAAGCGGCACTCAGGCTCGTCTTGCAGCTTTGCAAAATAAAGATTACAAGATATTTATTTTATTTTATTTATAATTAAAGAAGTTCAGACTTGGCTATGAAATTAAATACAAGAAACTAAATCAAATATATCTTAAAGTTATGCTATTAACAAGTTCAGATAGAATGGGAATATCGATATATCGATGTTTTTTAGACTCGAAATATCAGATATCGATATTGCTAAGGGCATAGCTGAATTAGTCTGGGATAAGCTATTGTTATACCCTTGCAGAGGGTATATTAAAATAGTCCAGATGTTTGTAACGCATAGAAGGAAGCAATTCCGACCTCATAAAGTATGTATTTTCTTGATCAGCATGACGAGCTTAGTTGATTTAGCCTTGTTTCTATGCTATCTCCTTCGTCAGTTTTAAAACAATCGCGACCAAACTTTAAACGAAGTCTTCTATAACATATAGCTACCTTAGGAACGATCGGTCGTTCTAGTTCTAGCGAGAAAAACTTTTTGGTTTTCAATGCAAACGTCTCCAAACTCCGTATTTACCAGTTTTCTATGCTTCTCCATGATTCTGCCAAGTTTGTTCGAGATCGGACATCTATATAGTATAGCTGCCATAGAAAAGTAAGGTTAGAAAAATAGTCTTAGTAAGAAAAACTTTTTTGTTTTCAATGTAAACCTCTTTAAAATTGGCATATATATATTTTATAAGCTTTCACACAATTCTGAAAATTTTTGTCAAAATCGTATGACTATAGGTTATGCCTGCCATAGGAATGATCGGTCGAGAAACAAGTTTTAGTAAGAAAAACTATTTTGTTTTTGAAGAAAACACCTCACAACTTTGTATTTCTAAGTTTGCTATGCTTTTCCATGACTTTAGTAAGTTTGGTCAAAATCGGACAACTATATAGTATAGCTGTCATGCGAAAGTAGAGTCGGAAAAGAAGTTTTAGTGAGAAAAACCTGTTTCATTGAGGTTTTCATTTCATTTCAGGTTTTCATTGAAAGTGTCGTTCAAATTAGTTAGAAATACGTACTGCAATGGTATACAAACTTCGGCCCAGACGAAGTTTACCTTCCTCTATTTTTCGTATTAATTTTCAGTCATAGAATAAATCGTGATATAAGACCAGATATTTCACTTTTTATGTTTTAGTATTTCTAAGGATTACTCTTCAACCAATAGACCTATTGTCTTAAAATTTGAGGTCCACACCCCTTTCAAGATAATAGCTACAATTTCATATTCAATATATACACAGAGCAAACAAAATTAGCTACACGCCACGTGTAGAAACGGTAATCCTAAACGAAACGTAGTTCAACCTGTAAAATTTCACACGAAAAATGTAGAAAACTGAATGCTAAACGTAGCGTGTAAAAAAACTACATGCTACGTGTATAAATAAAAAATGTAAACGAGGCATGTTGAAAAGGTAAATGCTGCGTGGAGAAATGCAACGGATACACAATGTGGGAAATTTGCATATTTCTAAACAGCTCCTACATTTCCATACAGAAGTCGGAATACCACACGAAAATTTCGGTTTTTTACATTAACGTTTAGATATTGAAAACCCACACGAGCATGTGTAAATTTTAACCGAAAGTTGTAGCTTAAAATCGGAACAGAATTGCTATGTGTTTCATTTAGAAAGTTGTTATTCAAACGCTACATGTAGTATTTCTAAATAAATGTTTAGGATTTCAAATGCTGAATGCTACGTATAGAAAATCTACACGAAACGAGTTGTTGATCCATTAGCTTATCGTCGCTTGTCACTTCCCTTTATTACTATGATTTCTGGCAATGCCGCGCGAGTGCTTGTTAGTCGTATTGACTGAGATGCCGGCATTTGTGTTTGAATTGCAGAGAGAAGGTATGTGAGTTATGAGGTGAGTAAAAAAAAACGGTAATTGTCTAGTATAGCGGCCTACACTCCGAAAATTCCAAAAAAAAACTCCCTTCGATAGATCGCGAATTATGAAGAATTTTCATGCAGAAAAAACGCGGGGGTCATCCATAGTTTCTAAATATATTAAAAATATTACATTTGCTTGAATTTCAATGCGAAAGTGAGGAAATCTTGACACCTATTTGATCTACTTTGAACTCTTTTCCACGCCCCATGAGGCCTACTCCACGTAAGCCCGAGAAGGGCTTTTTTTTAACGTGGTTTCTCCATTAGGCCTACTCCACGTAAGCCACAGAAGGGCGTTTTTTTTTAAGTGGTGTCCCCTAAGGAAGGGCCTAATACACTGTCGTCTTCCCCGTGCACTTCTTCTTCCTCCTATGAATTAATATTTTATGTTCATAATTCGCGATCCGTCGAAGAATATTTTATTGTACTCAATAAAGTAAAATTTTTTTTTTAAAAATCGCGCGATTAAAAAATCAAATTTTCAAAATTCGTTTAAAAAGAAACCATGTATGAACCCAGCGTTTTTTCTGCATGAAAATTCTTCATAATTAGCGGTCCATCGAGGAAATTTTTTTTGGAATTTTCGGAGAGTAGGCCGCTATACTAGACAATTACCAAAAAAACTAATGTCTTAGGCTTTTCAGAAAGAAGGCTTTCCCCTACCGTGCCCCTCCCCTTCTCTCACCACACTCCCTTGTGAAAACATTGTGGTGATAATAGCTGAATTGAAAAGAAAAATTGTTTGCTGGGCCCACATCGTGGCATGTAGAAAAGCTACATGCCGCATGTAGAAATGAGAGAGCTAAACGTGGCATGTAGAAAAGCTACATAATCGTAGTGGGTGCAAAATCCCTGTTAAACGTGTAGTAATACTAAATTTTCGTGTAGTTTTTACATATTTTGTTTTCTCTGTGTACAAATATCTAATAGGGCACTTTTCCCAGGCTTATTCGACTATGCCCTTTTCATTTTTGACTCTATCGATTTTCATATTTTACGAAATAACGACCACATTAGTGATTACTAAGATGAGAGCTTATCAGCTGCTTTGAAAACGTGCTTGCAAATGCGATGCGCTAGAGGTGGACCCCGCTCTTAGCGATGCAAGCGTGTCATGGCTGTTAGTCACGACTAATAAATTGACTAGGTGAATTTTAACAGAAAAAAAAAACCATTTCGGCTACGCTTACAGTCATTAAAGATTAATTTCGCTACGGCTATTCGTTTTTGACCAAAAAAAAAAAGTGTAAAACTGACCGATTGCCGAAATATTTACACTAGTGAAGGGCGGACATCTAAGTAGAATTCCCTTAGACTAAGTCTCAACCTAACTTAATACATGTTGGCACTTTTCTTTGTTAGATTTAGTTTTGGCCGTCATTCGCTCTGTTTATGTTTGGTCGTTACCTTTTTTTTTGTAGTTTTCGTTTTCGTTTTACTTTTATTTATTATTTTTTTGCAACTTTAATGAATCGCTTTATTACACTTTGAGGCATATCTGGCCATATCCATCATTAACACGTCGCGTCCACTAGGTCAGCGACGGACGGCGGCGTCATGACTTACATTTGGACGATGGCTTTGGCGGCTTTTGTTGTATTCGCTTTTCCCAGCTTTTGGCCTATGCAGATGCTCATTATTGATGTGTGTGTGTGTGTGTGTGAGTAATTGTTATGACAGTATAATTGGGCCAGATAACATACAACAAAATAAACAAACACCAACCACCAAAATTTGCCAACTTTTGTGGTCTGCAGAGACGCGCTTAAATTTTCAAATCCAAATTGTTGCCCCTTCTTTTGGCTATTTGGACAATTGTGGACACCACCCCCGCCCACCTAACAAAGACTTGGAGTGAATTTTAATGCTGTCCTCTTATGTTAATGGACCCCTTGACGTATGCGCAACATTTGGCTTAAGGCCTAAGACCTTCTACCATTTGTTTGGTAGTTTTTCCCTTTCTCGAGGTGCAGCTTTATGGATTTTAGTATGCTAATTGACTCTAAGAGCCTGTGCACCTGTGGCATCTGCAAAAACATCATGATTAATTATCAACGCGGGGTAATTTTTTTCCTACTTGGGATCACACAAAAACTGAGCTATCCAGCCTATTGATGACAAAATTTGTAATCGCTGGCAATGATGAAGATGAATCCGCAATATACTTGTACACCGCACAGGGCACTGGCATACAAGCATGGACTGGTACTCGGGGGGCTGGTGACTCCAGCTTGGCGGTTACATAAGGCGCCAACGCAGAAGAGGCCCATTCAAGCTGGCGGCGGCGGTAGCTGGCGATAGCAAATAGCAACAACCTCGCCATCATCATCGTCCCATGCTGGGGCCGAGGCGGAGGCTGAGGCTGCTGATGATCATCATCCACAGCGTTGTCGTGGGCCAAGTGACGCTTCTGTCGTTTCCTCGAAAAAGACACAAAACAAGTTTTGTGTGTCCAACAACGTGCTCCTAGCTTTATGTAAGTCAACCACCACCGCCAACACCGACGACCAGGCCGGCAGATGAGTAGCGGCGCGGCGTGGCGGCGCGGCGCGACGGTGGAGAAATTGCATATGCAATGCAAACCAAAAACTAGGCAAAATGTACAGTAAAAAATAAGAAAAATAAATGGAAAAACTGAAATTGAATGGGAAATTGCGGCGACACGTTTTGCCATGTCAGCGAGGCGGCCACGGAGGCCGGGCCGAATCCGAGTCCGAAACTGGCACCGATGGCATCGATGACGCAGGCTCTGGTCTGGGTTTGTTTTCCGCAACAGACGTGTCCATTGGCCGGGAAGGCGGGCAAAGGAGTTCTGCCAGCCAACTTTAGCCTTTGCTTGGCTTATGCAAAAAGAAGAAAACTAAAATTGGACAGCTTGTGCAATAGGCTGACCAGTTGATCAACTCGCCATGTGGCCACTCAGATGGGCATTCTCAAGGCGCCATCGGAGCACACAGCCAGGGCAAAAGTAAAAGTGCGAATGGCTTGCCACCGAATCACAGTCGGACTGCACGCTGGGGCGCAGCATGCGGCTCACTTAGCAGCTTTATGGCATTCAGAAATCATCTTCTGGCCATGGAGTTGCCCATTATCTATTTCGCATTTTTGCACGAAAGCTTATGAACAAATGTTTTGGTTTTTGTCTGTCTGTTTGTTTGTTTGTTGAGAGCGGGCTAAATGAGTTAATTAAGCTGTGGAGCCGAGTTGAGTGATGTGGGCGAGAGGTACTCCAAGTTGACCGTGGCACTGGCATACTCAATGAAATCTGGCCAAGCTGAGGAGTAAGGCAAACCGTATTGTGTCTCAATAAACGTGTCAAGCAAATCATAACAAATATTTTTAGTTTTTTTTGCAATTGCTTTGTATCGAAAATTTAATGCTAGAGATTCTTCTGCAGATGGTTCGGTCGAGAGGTTCAAACCTTTAGTAAGGCTGCAGCTTCGGTTCGGCTTGAAACAGCATCGAACACAAGGTTTTGGTTTGTTGAAGATATATTCTTAGAACTGGCAGGACCTAGTTTACCAAATATTACTATGCAAAATTTTACTATTAATATTTACTAAGTTAGTCTTTATCGAACTTAGATGTTCGATAGCAGATATAGCGTCTATGCCTCTTAACTATTTCTCATACATTACATAATGTCACATAAACTTAAACACAACAGCTTATCCGGTAAATAGCTACTACCAGCCACGCTCCCATTTTCGCTTTCGCCAAAATTTTGCGATTTGATCAGCAAATCGTAAAAGTTTTGCCGTTTTTAAACCGGCGACATCTGAGTCCGTGAAATGAAAAGTAAATGCAAAATATAGGTTGATGCACAAACAGAGAGCCCGCGGAACTATTTTTGTTCAGTTCTTTAATCTTTTTAGATTTGTCTGACGGACTCATCCACTCAATTTGCATTTAGGCAATATTTTAAACAATTTATTTAATAGATGTACACAAATTTGAGCGCGATGGAAAACAGCACACAATAACAACAATTTGCGATTTGGCCATGGTATATATCGATATATGACTATCGATATCATGTGTAGTGGCGCTCATCAGCTGTTGGTTTTGTTATGTGAAATGACACAAAACAAGTTGGGAATGGAACATTATCGATGACAAAAACTGGCGAATTTCGGAGCGCTCTAAACTTAAATCGTACGAATTTGCTGAAATCGCAATTCGCTAAAATAAGTGAAAGCCGGAGCATGGCTGTATATAGAAGATGAGAAATCGGGCCTAAGTCAAATCCTGAGTTCGAATGTAAAAATGTATCAAAAAAGCTTAAGGGGGTATTGCTGGTTGTAAGGCTGTTTTTTGACCTTTTTAAAAAAAAAATCTTATTTGAAAACGGTAATAGTTATTTAAATTCTGTTTTTTTTTTATTGTATTAAGAACATATTGAATTAAATAAAAAACATTTTTTTTTCCTTTGTACGAGGGCTGTTCAAAAAGTTGTCGGCCTTCAAAGTTGGACGTTGAAAAAAAAGGTATGCTCCTGGAGGCACGGATAACTCCACTTCGGATCATCTGAAATGGAATAAGTAAACGGCGTTAGATTCAGTACAGATGTGATTCTGGCCCCTACCTCAATCATAATTTTGCGATTTTTTTTTACAAAATGGCGGAAATTGAAAAATGTAAAATCGATTTTGGGCCATTTTTTTGTCGTTTAGTGTAAAAAAAAATAGTACAAAAATGTTTAAAATTATGATTGAGTAGGGGCCAGAATGGTGACAATTCGGCGTCGATTGCATCAAAATCGGTTCAGAACTACGGGCGCAATCACTGCCGCCACCTCGAAAAACGTGGTTTCGAGATAAACGCGTTTAAAGTTTCAAGTTGTTTTTTTGCATCAAAAATTAGTTGAAATGAAAATGCAGTTTTAGAAATTCGACAATTCTCCGTCGATTGCACTTAGTTTCATCAAAATCGGTTCAGTAGAACCGGAGAAAAGTGACTTCGAAGTTAAAAAAAGTGATTTTGAAGAAACTCAAAGAAAATTTTAGGCAATAAAACATTTTTTTTTTGTGAAATACTTACATATATTAGTCTGCAATGCCAGCGAACGCGAATCTGAAAATGGAGCAAAGTTTGCAGCACGTTTTTCTAACAAATTTTTCTCACTAAGACTACTTTCCGGCTCTACTTTTGTATGACAGCTATACTATATACATACAAGTCCGATTTCGACCAAACTTATTGGAATCATGGGAAAGCATAGCAAACTAAGAAATACAAAGTTTGGAGAAGTTTTCTTTAAAAACAAAAAAGTTTTTCTCACTAAAACTAGTTTCTCGACCGTACATTTCTATGGCAGCTATAACCTATAGTCATCCGATTTTGACAAAACTTTGTAGAATTGTGTGAAAGCTTATCAAATAAATACATGCCAATTTTAAAGAGATTTACGTTGAAAACAAAAAAGTTTTTCCTACTAAGACTATTTTTCTAACCTTACTTTTCTATGGCAGCCATACTTTATAGATGTCCGATTTCGATGAAACTTGGCAGAATCATGGAGAAGCATTGAAAACTAGTTAATACAGCGTTTGGAGACGTTTGCATTAAAAAGAAATTAGTTTTTTTTCTATAGAACTAGTTTTTTGACCGATCGTTGCTAAGGCAGCTATATGTTATAGTCATCCGATCCGGCTGGCTCCGACAAATGTGCAGCGTATTTGTACCAGAAAACTTCGTGCAAAGTTTGGTCGCGATAGCTTTAAAACTGACGGAGGAGATAGCAAAGAAACAGACGGACATCGACTCAGCTCGTCATGCTGATCAAGAATATATATACTTTATGTGGTCGGAAATGGTTCCTTCTATGCGTTACAAACATCTCGAAAATTTCAATATACCCTCTGCAAGGGTATAACAATGAGCAGGAATGGCGCATGCCATGCTTTGCTTCTTGATTGAGACTCGAACATTTTACCAAACAGTTCGTCGACTAACCGAAGGTCCTATGCCCGAAGCCTTACAGCCGGTTCTGTCTCGGGACATCTCATAAAACTAGCACACCCGGTCACCTTCACTAGCTATTGGCGCCAGCTTTAAAGAAATTAGCCATAATGAAGCTTATCAAACATTGCCGTTCGGATTCGGCGTTCAACTGAAAGAAGTTATCCAACCAGGACACAGGACCATAATGAAGGCTGCTTAAAAAGCCTTAAAAAATAACAAATTAGCTTGCGTTTCTGTGCTGTCCGCTGAATTGTTCAAGACGGGCGGCGAGGCATTAGTATGGTGCTTTCACCAACTCCCGTGCAGAATATGTTAGTAGGTTGGAATATAAGTGATTGCATATACATCAGTTTCTTTCAAAAAGCAAACTGATCGCACCTTATCAGTGTGGCTTTAGAACTGGGTAAAACCACCACAGACCAAATATTCACATTGCGACAAATACTGAAGAAAATCTCTAAAACTGAAGTAATTTGATCTGATCAAGTATTATAATTTTCCCGATCTCAATCCTGACTAATCCCCTGAACATACATTCGGCAGTAAAACAAGTAAGAAAGTCGGTCAAGGTCTGTATCTTCTGGACATGATGAGTAATCAGTATTATTTATTGATCCGCCGATGGAATGGTGAATATCGAATGAACGTTAGTGGAGTTGTAGGAAAAACGAACATTAATGCTGGGCAGCACTGGCTGAAAAAGCAATGGGCAGCACTTTACGCACTTCAACACTTTGTGAGACAAATACAAACTTTGTGTGGTACATATTCGGGCTTGATCGACTGTCTTATGCATTTTGTATACTTACCCTTTATAACGATATAATTTAAGAAATATGAATATTTTATTATATATTATACACACACATATGTATATATTGTCATATGGCAGAATAATTGTTCGCCTTAAGCACACACTTAAGCTTTCTTGACGGGTTTCACATAAGCCTTATAATAGAAATTCCCAAACATGGTTATCATCACAATAGACTGTCCAATTTGCCAATACTGCATTATTCGTGGAAACCCACAGCTTGGATTGAAGGTTATCACCCAGAGACCTTGCGCTCCCACCAAAACGAATTGCATCAGCTGAATTTTGGTGATATACTTCTTCCACCAGAGGCTGCCCTTCAGATGAGGATAACGCGCTGTGACAAAGTAGTATGAGTACATGATCATGTGGACAAATGTGTTAAAGAATCCAATGGTTAGGTATTGCCCGGCAGCTCCATACAGGTAAAATGAGGCATGCACGGCTCCAATCATCATGCAATGATGATATACATGCAGAGTAGTGACCTGCTTATAGCTTCTGCGCAGCACAAAGAACACCGTGTCCATCAGATCCAGAACCTTGTTGAGGAAGTAAAGATAAGTGACCATGCGCTCTATGGTCTTTGTAGGATGATCGAGCGGTAGTGTTTCCATGCATCGCCAGTCGTATATCGGATTAATGAATATGTAATAGAAGACCTAGCAAACGAACTTTTAGGGTCACGCACATTTCTAATAATCTCTAGAATACTTACAATGACAAAAAGGATCGTGTTATAGATCACCTGGCACAGATTATAAATTTCCATAGCTCTCTTCACATTGTACGGCCTGCGACACTCCATCCAATCCCTTCCCAGTTTGAGTACAAAGTACAGGTATGCCGCGAGAAGGAGCAACACGTGACATGGCGAAGAGAATAGCGGCAGTTGAACTGGATCTGTAGATATATGCGGTTAGCACAGCCTGTTGACAGGATTGAGGGGGAACCCTTGAATTACCCGCAGATGGAAAATTAACGACTCGAGAAATCAGTGACAACATTCCGGTTCTGTGCGGACACGACTTCACTCCGCGCGGTACCACGACTAAAAGAAATAATTTACTGCGCTGCTACTGCAATTCTAATTCTAATTCCGACCGAGTTCAATGTTCTTGTTCGAATTTAAAATTTAGTTTTGAAGACATTTTGAACTTATCGTATAATTTGTTCAGTTTGTTCTCAAACTGCTTTGAATTAACGTTTGCTTAAGGCAAAACGTTTTAGATATAATGTTTTGTATTACACAAGGAGAAAAAAACACAGTTTTTGATGATCCATGGTCAGATTTTGCTGTTCATTTGGAATGGATATTGTTTACGATGCATTTTTAAATATTTTTTCTTAGATTTTCATCCCAAAGGAGCTGCAAAGGGCATAATGTTGTATCAAAAAAATTTGACAAAAAGAGGTATTCAAAAATATTCAATCCAAATGTTCCACTTAACATTTGGAAGATCATTTTCATAAAAATCACCTTGATGAGTCTCGAAAATGACTTATAAATATGCTTAAAATGTGATTTAGTGAAATAGGACTAAAAGAGGACTCTCAAATGACTCGAAACTGATAGGAAACTTATCAGAAGAACGGGTCAAAAGCGACTCTTCAAGAAGAATCGCGGCTAGGGTACCATTTTCTCCCGACAAAAGTATAATATCTGTTCAGAAAAAGACCGAATTTATGACTATTTTAATCAGACCTAAGACTCGAATGTGATGGAAAGTTTCATAAAAAGTTTTGCTGGGGTATCTTTAAATTTAAAATATTGTTGCAACTTACGGGTTATTTTTTTTCAATATGTCAATAGACTTTCGAAAATTATGACGTACAATTATCAATTTTCAACAAACAAAATAATGTAAACTGCTAAAAAGTACATTTTCCATCTAAGCTAAAAATTGTTGAAATAACTTACTTTTCTTTATGATTTTACCAGTTCAAACTTTTTAACATTTAACGAGAAGTTTGATACACAAACGATAAGAGAAGAAGCTGACGGAACGATTTCTTTACACTTAACATTTTGCATATTGCTCTTTGACAAACATCAGCGATCAACTGAAGTTACACTTACATCGGTATAGTGAAACTGACATAGTTTGAGCCGAAGTTAAACGACAGTTGCACTTGACCATATTAAATTGCTTAATTAAAATAGCAAAAATACAAAAAATTTATGCCATTTCCTATAATTTGTAGTCGACTGTCATATCCAAACAGTTTATCATATCAAATGGTAGTATGAAGGTAAGTTGCCAGTTTTTATTTTCAAATCAAAGCACTGTTGATCAAGTAGTGTGACCAAGCTTATGACAACTTTAAAATACCAAAGCTTGAATTTGTGTCTTAATTTGTTTATAAAAAATCTGGTCACACTAGAGCGTACACAGAATGATACACATTGTTGGTCCAAAAGTGCAGACACTATGCTTTTTTACAATAAAAGTTTAGTTATTAACATTCTTAAACAATTCTGTTTATGCACAGATTGAGAATTACATTTGATGCGATATGCCAATTCAATTTAAGTAACGTATTCTTTTCCGAAATTTTCATTCTTATTGAAATTGCTTCGGGAGAGATACAAGCCGTAGGATATAAGCACTTTCGATTTGATTTTAAATACTCCAATCTAAATAACGAAACGAGTAAGCTAAGATAACTTCGTCTGTGCCCACAACGACCAATTTTCCGACCTTTATCTTTGGTATGCGAGCTATATGATATAGTCATCCGATTTGGGTCAAAATTTGTGGAATTGGGTAAAAGCTTGGGAAACAAGCAAATACAAAATTGCAGGATGCTACCATTAAAAATAATAAAGTTTTTCTAACTAAGACGGTTTTTTAAAACCTATCTTTTGTGTGGCAGCTGTACCATATAGTAGAGCTGGCAAAAAAATCGATTCTCGAATCGATGTATCGATTTTTTGCCTGCGTGAGTAACATCGATATTTTTTTGAGAATCGATTAAGATCGAAAAAGTTCCATCACTATTTTTAGCGGCGAAACACAGCGTCCAAGGGTATGAACAAAATTGTAAAAAACTACAATGGATCTAATTCATTTACTATTCTGTTTTAGGATAGCTAATATTGGTGTTGGTGGAGCGTGCGAGGGAGGAAGATGGAAAAATATTCTGGAAACATAATCTCGGACAGGCGCGCCTCTTTAAAACCAAATAACGTCGATTTGCTCCTATTTACTAATAGGAACCAGTTGCTGGAGGAGTAATTTCATTCTGTTATAATTAGTTACACAAGTCAAATGTGAAAAGAATCTCATCATTAAGTGTATTACATGAAGTGATATAATTTAAGTTATAAATGTTAAATGGAAAATAAATTTGGGTTATATGGTTTCAAATACATATATATATTTTTATTCTTATAAGGGCCGATTTTTCATCTATATAGCTCCTACATTGTTATTTGCTAGTTTATATGGCAGATAGTGCCATCTAGAAGATGAAATATATGCCCTAAATATTTATTTGAGACAAATTTAAAAAATCGATTTTAATCGATGTTTTCCTAAAAATGTTGGCAAAAAATCGATGTACATGGCATCTACCATATAGTTATACGATTTTCATCAAACTTTGCAAAATTATAGTAAAGTATAGAAAACCTATAAAAACAAAGTTTGGAGACGTTTCCATTGAAAAGAAAAAAGTTTTTCATACTTGAAACTAATTTCTATATACTGATGCTTAGTACTATGCGTTATAAACATTCGGACAACTTTATAATGCCGTCTGCAATGGTATAATAAGAAACTGCAGGCTTATAAATAAGTAGAAAACAAATCTGAGGAAGGGTGTAGGTAAAAAAACCGAGTTGGCAGGTCCTTGCTCATTCTCAGAGCGCGTTTGAGGTGTCTGCAAACACGCCCTGAGAATATGCTTTGAGAATTTTCTTTAGCGTATTCTTTGATCAATGTAATTAGATTGGCTCAGAGAAAATGCTGGGCTTTAAGTCCAGTATGCAGACGCTGAGAATCTTCTGGTAGCTAGAATTGAATGTAGTGTGACCATACAAAAAAAGCAGCTGAGGATTGTTGAAGAAAATTAGCGGGCTTATATTGTAAACATAAAAGAGTTTTTAAATTGTAATTGGCAACGTAAAGGTTTCTTTCTTGGAAGCATTAAGCGAAGCGCTGAAGGAGAACACAACACAACTTCAATGCAAGATTGGAGATAGCCAGGAAGCACATTAAACGTTGGTTGAAACAATTTCACCGTGCGTATAAGAGCCTAACTAGGTGCATACGTATTGAAAGGACAAATCAGAATAACCCTTAACATCAAACAAACTTTTAGATATATCGATAAGATATTGGACAACCATACATCTATGTCTTTAAATTTTTAATTTTGGTGTCGCTCGCTGACCTTTCAGTAAAGCTTCTACGACAGGTACAATTCAAAATTATCTTTTATTACTTCCAGCTAATCATTTTCAATTATTCTGAGTTCTTCAAATTTTTCGACTTAATGTAAGTCCTATAATAGAATCTGCCGAACATGGTTATCATTATAACAGCCTGTGCGATTTGCCAGCACTGCATTATTAACGGAAACTTGCAGCTCGGATTAAAAACTACCACTGAGACACCTTGGACTCCCAACAGAATGAACTGCAGAAGCTGAAGTTTAGTGATATATTTCTTCCACCAGAGCCTACCCTTGAGGTGGGGATAACGCGCTGTGAAGAAATAGTACGAGTACATGAACATATGTACGAATGTGTTAACCAATCCAACAGTAACGAACTGCCCCCCGTATCCATATAAGACAATTGACGAGCCAACGCCACAGATCATCATACAATGATGATAGACATGCAGCGTGGTGATCTGTTTGAAGCTACGGCGCAACACAAAGAATACAGTGTCCATCAGATCCATGATTTTGTTCAGGAAGTACAAATAGTTAATCAGGCGTTCCATATTCTTCCTGGGATGATCCAGCGGTTGTGATTCCATGCACGTCAAATCGTATATGGGGAAGATGACCATAGTTGATAGTATCTGAATAAAGTTAAATTAAGGTTAGTTGGCTATCTACTTATTCCTTAGGGTCAAACTAAAGGCGTCTTTAATAGGATACCTTACCTTAATACCTTAATAAGAAAAATAATAGAAATCTGTCTTCATAGGTAGGATAGGTAGGAGATTTTTGAAAACAAAACTCGTTTTCCTCTTTATACCCGTTACTCGTAGAGTAAAAAGGGTATACTAAAGTCGTGCAAATGTATGTAACAGGCAGAAGGAAGCATCTCCGATATCATAAAGTATATATATTCTTCGTCGATATAGCCATTTCCGTCTGTCCGTCCGTCCGTCCGTCTGTATGAACACCTAGATCTCAGAGACTAGAAGAGCTAGAGCAACCAAATTTTAGATGCAAGCTAGTATTGTCTGTAGGCAGATCAAGTTTGTTTCAAATTTTGGCCACGCCCCCTCCCGCCCCCGCAATTAAAAATGTTGAATAACTCCCACAATTTTTAAGATATCGAGCTCAGATTTTGCAGTGTAGTCTATGTGGCCAATATCTACAATCTCACAAAGGATCGGATAAAAAATGGCCGAGTTAAAAAAATTTTGCATACTTATCCGAGCCGCATGAGGTTATTAAACAGTAATTGAACTGAGTACCGGGTATTTCGAAGTCGGGCAGGGCCGACTTTAACTTACGCTCACGTTTTTGTTTAAAAAAAGCTTCTAAAGATTGAATCCCAATATAATTCAGTCTTTGGAAGCTTTTACAACGAATTTAAGAAGAAGGAATATGAAACCATAACCAACTATTTCATTAACCATAAATTAACTATCTCTTGTTGTCTTATGAAAGAAATCAGCTAAATATCAAGATGGAAAAATGTGTTACACTCGCAATGACACTTATCAAATCATATTTTACTTTGTAAGAATTAAAATTCCGTAAATCTTTCAATCAAACTAATTCTAATATACAAAAATAGAGGAAAGTTAACTTCGGCTCGGCCGAAGCACGTTTTCTAACTAATTTGAAGGACAAATCCACTGAAAAAAAAACAAGTTTTTCTCAATAAAACTACTTTTCTGACTCTACTTTTGTATGACAGCTATACTATATACAAGTCCGATTTCGACCAAACTTATTGGAATCATGGGAAAGCATAGCAAACTAAGAAATACAAAATTTGGAGAAGTTTTCTTTGAAAACAAAAAAGTCTTTTTCACTAAAACTAGTTTCTCGACCGATAATTCATATGGCAGCTATAACCTATAGTCATCCGATTTTGACAAAACCTTGTAGAATTGTGTGAAAGCTTATAAAATATATATATGCCAATTTTAAAGAGGTTTACATTGAAAGGGAAAAAGTTTTTCTTACTAAGAATTTTTTCTAACCTTTATAGATGTCCGATTTCGACCAAACTTGGCAGAATTATGGAGAAGCATTGCAAACTAGTTAATACCGAGTTTGGAGACGTTTGCTTTAAAAACCAAAAAGTTTTTCTCACTAGAACTAGTTTTTCGACGGATCGTTCCTATGGCAGCTATATGTTATGGTCATCCAATCCGGCCAGTTCCAACAAATGTGCAGGGTATTTGTACCAGAAGACTGCGTGCAAAGTTTGGTCGCGATAGTTTTAAAACTGACGGAGAAGAAAGCTTAGAAACAGGCGGACGGACAGACGGACAAGGCTAATATATAAACATACTTTATATAGACTTTATGTGGTCGGAAATGCCTTCTTCTATGCGGTGCAAGCATCTGGACAATTTCAATATACCCTCTGCAAGGGCATAACGAGAAGGCTAAGCTAACTTCTTTTGCACCGAAGTTTAAATACCCTTGCAAGTGCTCCTTTTCAAATATTGATGTGGACCAATGAATTCAGAATCTGTTGAAAAACTATCATTGAAAATAAAAAGCCTTCCTTTTCCTAGACCCATTTTCCGACCGATAGGTATTTCGATTTCGACAAAATTTCGATGGTATAAATATAATTTAATGGGCGAGTTCAGGAACACTACCATGAAGCACTCTACACTTCTACTTCGAAATACCTAATATAACTAGAAACACTTTGCCATTGCTTTGATATTCACGAGCTGTATGAGAAGATTTCTCATTATATAAAGTAATGTGATGAAATTAAAATTCCGGGATGCTGGATACAGACTTGAACAGTAAATTATATTTTGAACAATCCAACCCAAAATCGACACAATTCCCTGTGTCCCTATATCAAATAAAATAAACTTGTTTAAATCATGGATTGAACCAAAACCTGGGACCAAAAACCATAAAAAGTCAAAAAACTCAAAAAAAATAAAAAATTTTGGGTACAAGCTCTCAATTTTTTTTGTGGGTTTGCTGCCCTGGTGAAAATTATGTTAATTAAATCATTTCGGATTTGTTTTTTTGTTATTTTTCACTAGCCAAAGGTATGTTTTAAAAGAAAACTGCACTGCTTGCTTAAATGTTTACATGAATGTTAATGCTCTGTAAATTAACATAAGGGAAGTCTATTCAACATTAATTCTCCTTTATCGAAGTCGTGCAGGGATGACTTTAACTTACGCTCTCGTTTTTTCATTAAGTGACCAAAAATTGTTCCTATTTTGGCTAATTCTTACGTTAATCCAAACATGTATTACAAATCGAAATGTAGATGCTATTTAAGGCAATAAAACATACCCTAAATTTTAGGTTCAAGGAGCTTAAAGCCTTTTGGAAATTTGAAATTTAGGCAATTTATTTTTGCGTGTACTTACCATTAGAAACAAAATCGCATTGTAGACCACCTGAATGAGATTGTAGACCAGCATTGCGTTCTTTACATTATACGGTTTACGGCACTCCATCCAGTCGATGCCCAGCTTCAACACGAAGTACAGATAGGCCGAAAGGATGAGTAATATAGGCCATGGTGAGGTGAGCAGCGGCAGTCTCACAGGATCTATGAAGATAATAAAGCTGTGAGGCGCATTCAATACTGTGGCCCATCAAGTGTTACCGGCTGGTTCAAATTCAAAAACTCTGAGTATTGAGGAGATCATTTCGTTCGTCTGGATTCAATAAGCGTACAACTACTGGCCACAAATGCGATCTGTGCACTGTGCAAAAGTTTCGAACAAGTTAAACCCAGACCGAAAATGCATTTCTAATTTAAATTTGTAAATGAACCTTCGCTGTAACCCCGGACATAGTGCTAATTGGTTTAGGTAAAGTGTTTGATTTAGTTTTAGATGCTAAGTGCCCTAAAATCAAGATATCCGGCGTGTTCGTAATTGAATTGTTTGTTCATCAAAGTTGGCTCGGTAAAAGCAATTCTCTTATTGATTATTCTTATGCATTCATTTAAAAGGTATAGCTCAGGTTTTTTAATTGAGCGCAGCTTAATTGAGTGAGTGCTAGATGAAAGTACAGAGCTACGTTGTCATACTGCATACTTTTTGGCATTTCATGAAAATGCCATCTTACGATATTTACATTGGGTTGTAAAGACAATCATTTCAAATTCAAAAATCTATATCTAAACATTTTGAATGTGGAGTTCTGCATATTACACACAACAGTTTTCCACCTATTTTGTGGGTAGATTTTCCAAAATTTGAGTAAAAATTTAGCCGAAACAAAACTTAAAAGCAGATGGAAGCGTATGCGACTCTTTAAAGTATACAGTTCTTGATCAGCATCAACAGCAAACCCCATAAGTCTGTCCATTTGTCCTTATAAAAGCACAGATCTCAGAGATGTTAAGAGCTAGAGGTTAAACATAAATGGGACAACAATTTCTTATACTTGCTTATTTAACAATTTTGACATTTTGGGCGTCGTGGAACACCCAGTAAAAGCGAAGGGATAATCTGATTTGAAGTTACTATATCTGCAAAAAAATATAACTAAGTTTGGTTTCAGTATGGTTGCATCCGGATAAATTTTATTTAAAATCTAATTTTCAATTTTATTTGTAAAAGTTAGAGCATATGAGAGACTCTGATTGTCACTGTTTTGGTCACTATATTCTTTTTTTTTTGTTCACTGTTTTGGTCACTGCTTGGTTACTATTAGGTCACTTTGTTGATCACTGATCGGTCACTGTTTTAGACACTGTTCAGGTCACTGTTATGGTCATTGTTTTAGTCATTGTTTTAGTCACTATTTGATTATTTTTTTGGTCACTGTTTTGGTCTCTATTTCAAGCACTGTTTTGGTCAGTGCTTTGGTCACTGTGTGGTCACCATGTTTCTAATTTTTTTTGTCACTGTTTTGGTCGCTATTTTGTTCTCTGTTTAGGTCACTTTTTGTTCATTGCTTTAGACACTGCTTAGGTCAATGTTCTGGTCATTGTTTTGGAAACCGTTTTTGTTCACTGTTTTCGTCACTGCTTGGTCACTGTTAGGTCATGGTGTTGGTCACTGTTTGGTCACTTTTTGGTCACTGCTTGCTCAGTTTTAGGGGACTGTGTTGGTAACTATTTTGGTCACTGTTTGGTCACTGCTTGGTCACCTAACAGTGTTGTGCACTGTTTGGTCGCAGTTTTGGTTACTGGTTCAGGTCACTGCTTAGGTCACTGTTTTGGTCATGGTTTTGGACACCGCTTTGGTCACTGCTTGGTCACTGTTTGTTCTCTTTTTTCTCACTGTTTTGGGCAAATTTAAATTGATTAACAATTCAAAAATTAACAATTAATTAATTGTATTTCGCACCTATCGCAGTTAACAATTAATTAACTGTAATTGCAATATTTTGTGATCAACAATTGATTAATTGTTAATCGTCAGTTTCTACAGTTAACAATTGATTAACTGTCAATCCTGATTAAAAAATTTGATTAAAAATTAACAATTGAATAGTAAAATAAGATTTGTATATTATTATTTTACTATTATTTCTTATAATAGTATAAGTCGCAAATCAGCACCACCCTCTTTTCAAACATGCAGTGAAAGGCAAAGAAATAAGTCGTTCAACTGCTGCCGACAATTGTTATATTATAAAAATACCTTCGGATTTCGGGATATCGAATCAGAACCTGCAGTTCCTGATTTTCCTCTGCATCAAAAGTTCTGCTTTAGTCAAAAGCGAATTACAGGGCACTTGATTCATTTCGGTTATTGGTACATCCGAGCCAAAATCAAAATTGAAAATACATTTTTCTTGGTTAGTTTTTGTTCTTCATGCCATTGATGATTCGTTTTCGGATAACCGTGACTCATGGTTTTGGACACCGCTTTGGTTAGTGATTGGTCACTGTTAGGTCACTGTGTCTTTATTTTGGTCACTGTTTGATCACTGCTTGGACACCGTAATGTCATTGTTTTGGGCACTCTTTTGGTCACTGCTAGGTCACTGTGTTGATCACTGTTAGGTCACTGTATTGATCACTGTTTGGTCGCAGTTTTGGTTACTGGTTGGTCACTGTGTTGGTAACTGTTTTGGTCACTGCTTCGTCATTGTGTTGATCACTGTTTAGTCACTGTTCAGGTCACTGCTTAGGTCACTGTTTTGGTCATGGATTTGGACACCGCTTTGGTTAGTGCTTGGTCACTGTTAGTTCACTGTCTTTCTTTTGGTCACTACTTGGACACCTCGAGTTCACTGTGTTGGTCACTGTCATGGTCACTATTTTGGTCATTGATTTGGTCACTGTTTGGTCACTGTTTGGTCATTGTGTTTGACGCTGTTTTGGTCACCGTTTTCACCTAAAATCTGTAGCAGAGACAGAATTTTCTCGATTTGATCCCCCAGTCCAGAGCTTCGCTCTTAAAACGTCATATATTCCACAGTTTTATAGATACATGGTGCATATCTTCAACTCATACTTAGTGATCAGCATTACTTATCGATACGCCAAAGGCATACAAAAGATCTGATGATCACTCGCGGAGTTATAAGGAAAATAAACAATTATGCCGATTATTATGCTGCGATGGGCAGCACTTCACACACCTTAACACAATTACAAAGCAAATTATAGTTGAGCCTGAGCGACATTGTTACATTGTTTGCACATTTGTGCAAAACAAACTTTAGCATTCTGGAAAGACCTTAAAAAAACCTTCAGTTTTGCGTTCAGCTCAGCTTCGAAACACACAGAGAAAACAAAATTAGCTACACGACACGTGTAGAAATGGTAATCCTATACGAAACGTACTTCACCCTGCAAAATTTCACACGAAAAATATAGAAAACTGAAAGCTAAAAGTAGCATGTAGAAACACTACATTTTCGAGCTGTGTTACATATATTTTTTCTCTGTGCAAGTCGAAACGAAACACAATAAAAGTTGTATTTTATATCATATCTCTGCATTCTGAACCAAATATATTTCTTAAGCTTAATGAGTTTTCAATTCTAGGTCTTCTTTATTGTTTAATTTTGTAACTGTGGGATATATATGTGTAAAATACATGAAAATATGTTTTATTTAAGAAGTTTTTGTACGTTGCACTGCGAAATTGGCGGAATTCTACATTGTAAGCAATTATTGTTGAATGTTTCAATAGGTTTTTGTGAAATGATAGAATGAAAACAAATTCAATTATCCAAGCATTGACACCACAAATGACCCTCCAAGGCTAAACTGGTGCCCCTGTAACACAATGGGTCACCCAGTTGTACGATTCCAATCAAAGTTCCACTGATTCCAGATAATCAAATTTATTTAATGTTTCTTTGTTTGACTTGATGGCTTAATATAAGCGTCATAATAGAATCTGCCGAACATGTTAATCATTATTGCTGACTGTCCGATTTGCCAGCACTGCATTATTAACGGAAACGTGCAACTCGGATTAAAGACTAACACCGAGATAGCTTGGATTCCCAACAAAATGAACTGCAGAAATTGAATTATGGTGATATACTTCTTCCACCAGAGGCTGTCCTTGAGATGAGGATAGCGCGCTGTGAAGAAATAGTAGCCGTACATGATCGTATGAACGAATGAGTTAAGAAATCCAATCATGGCGAATTGCCCGCCGGAACCATATAAGACAATGGTCGTGCCAACTGCACTGATCATCATACAATGATGATAGACATGTAGCGTGGTGATCTGCTTGAAGCTCCTGCGCAGCACAAAGAATACAGTGTCCATCAGATCCATGACCTTGTTCACGAAGTACAAATAGGTCAGCATGCGCTCAAAATTCTTCTTGGGATGATCCAGCGGTAGTGTTTCCATGCAAGTCATATCATATATCGGTGACAAGAAAAAGAAATAGACTCCCTAAAGAAATTTAAATTAAGGTCAGAAGGCTGTCTACGAGGCATCGTCATACGAACCGAGAAAAAAATGGTCGCATTGTAGACCACCTGAATGAGATTGTAGACCAGCATTGCCTTCTTTACATTATACGGCTTACGGCACTCCATCCAGTCTATGCCCAGCTTCAGCACGAAGTACAGATAGGCCGAAAGGATGAGTAAAATAGGCCATGGTGAGGTGAGCAGCGGCAGTCTCACAGGATCTATGGAGATAATACAGCTGTGAGGCGCATTCAATGATGTGGCCAGCTAGGAGTTACCCGCTGGTTCCCAATCAAAAACTCTGGAAGTTGAGGGGCTCATTTCGTTCCTGTGCGTTCGAAATGTGAACAACTACTGGCTGGAATTGATATCAGTGCACTGTGCAGAAGCTTGAAACAAGCAGCTCAATTTAGCAAAACTGAGAATCCATTTATAATTACAATTACACTTTGCTGTACCCCCGGACTTAGTACTAATGGGTTCAATGCTGTTGGTTAAAGTGTTTGATTCGGTTTGGTTGTTTAGTGCTCTGAGAACAAGAAATTCGGAGTGGTGGTAATTGGATTGTATGGGCTATTTGCTTTGCTAAAACAGATATTTTATTGAATTTATTTAGGCATTAAAGAAATATATAATTGAGTGTTAGGGGAAATATTAAAGTTAAGGTTTCTTACTGCATACTTTTTGGCATTTCCATAAAATAAGCTTCCACGATCTGCTGAGGTATATGTATGCAAATGATACCCGTCACCTTGAAGTTCTCAGCATAATGCTTAGGTACTTGCTTGATGGACTTGTAGCGGCCCTTTTTTGAAATATCCGTTACAGCTTATGCTATCGACTAAATTAGCCTATCGAACTAGGTCCAGTTCGATATGCACAACTCTAACAGAGGTGCCGATATTTTGGAACAAAAAATATTATTATAAAATAACAGTTTAATATTAAAAACTGTTATGTTTGCATGAGATATAGCTATTGCCTTTGTTTTATTACCAGCTCTGGTTAACTAGTATCGTATTTCACAGAAAAATACCAAATAAAATATCGATACTCAGTATATCGATATGTAATGCACATCTCTAAACTCCACGGACAATAAAAATAAAAGACCGAGGCAAAATAAACTGGCGGTGGCGAGGGTGAGTAAACAAAAGCAACAAACTGCTATAAATTTTGCACATTCAGTTGTTGCGCGGCGGCAGGTTGAAAGAACCAGGCGACATATGTAAGTCTGCCCTCCAGTCTTTTGTTTATGCGTACCGTGGTCAGGTGGTGCAACGGCCTGCCTGCTGCTGCTGTCTGCGCATTATATAACGCGTCCGCAAATGTGAAATAAAATAGTCAGGTGAAGTGGGCGAAACTCCAAGGAAAAAGACGCGCCAAGTTGAAACTGCCACCGGCCAAAGTTCGCCTGCGAAAAAGAAACCCCAATTTGACCTTAAGACCTTCACAGTAAACTTTCGCCAAAAGTTGCATCAATATTAAGCCAAATTTCGTTGTTTCGCAGATACACACATTCATACACACAGAGGGATATAATTAAAGCAAGTCATGTTGACCGAATGCCTCCAGCTTCAAGACCAGACAATGACAATGATGCTGTGAACGGAGCTGTGCACCCACTACACATACTGCCTCTCGTACTGGGCCACGCATGCAAGCGTCGCTCCCGTTTGGACCTACTGCCTCCGACAGCTGCCACAGCTAGCACACCATGTCGGATAGCAATATCACTCGCTTGACCGTGGCCCCAGGCGGGGCCATAAGCGGAACGGACGGCTCCTCCCCCTACATACGCACCATCGAATGGAACATGCTGAACAAAACGAAATTCTTTCCGCTCTCCATGCTCAGCTCCTTTTCGGTGCGCTGCTGTCTGTTTCCCTTGACTGTGATTAAGACACAGCTGCAGGTGCAGCACAAGAGCGACATCTACAAGGGCATGATTGATTGCGCCATGAAAATCTATCGCTCGGAGGGTGTTCCTGGCTTGTATCGCGGTTTCTGGATCTCCTCGGTGCAAATCGTCTCGGGAGTCTTCTACATTAGCACATACGAGGGTGTGCGACACTTTATTACCGACCTGGGTGCTGGTCATCGGGTGAAAGCTTTAGTTGGAGGCGGCTGTGCCTCACTGGTGGGTCAGACCATCATAGTTCCTTTCGATGTGATATCACAGCACGCCATGGTGCTGGGCATGTCGGCGCATGCTGGCGGCAAAGGTGATATCAATCCGTTGGGTATTAAATCATGGCCCGGTCGCAGTCGCCTGCACATCTCCATGGACATTGCGCGTGAGATAATGCGCCGCGATGGACTGAGAGGCTTTTACAGAGGCTACACAGCCAGTCTGATGGCTTATGTGCCAAACTCAGCCATGTGGTGGGGCTTCTATCATCTGTATCAAGGTGAGTTCGGCAACTTCTGATTGAACCCCCGATGAGCTGACTTCATTTCCGTTCTAATTTTTCACAGACGAACTCTGTCGCATCTGCCCCATTTGGGTGTCCCATTTGTTCATACAATGCGTGGCCGGCAGCTTGGGCGGCTTCACGACGACAATACTAACCAATCCATTAGACATAGTTCGCGCACGTCTACAGGTAAGCTTTTGGTGTGCTGCTTCGGTCAAGAAACACTATACTTTTGTCTCCCCCCCTCAAGGTACACCGCTTAGACTCGATGAGTGTTGCCTTCCGTGAGCTATGGAAGGAGGAGAAACTCAATTGCTTCTTCAAGGGCCTGTCCGCCCGCCTAGTGCAGTCGGCGGCCTTCTCGTTCAGCATTATCCTAGGTTATGAGACCATCAAGCGCATTGCCATCGACGAGCAATACAAGCATCAAATACGCTGGTAGAGAAACGCGAGCGCACAAATCCAACTAATTAATGCATTTACGCGACGTACTGAGAAACCACCAAGGAGATTCGTTACGGAAACGCAGGCTCTACGATTGTAAATAACGGACGGAAAGTGTAGCAGAGAAGCACAGGTTAATTAGCTGAATCACTAGCATCCCAAGCGATGACTAAGTATGTACTTTTGTTAGGATATTGAAAATTTAACTTACATTTAGTGTTCAAAGGCAGGCGCAAATCCAAAAACGCAACGTTATTGTTTTCACATATTTAACGCAATTTAATATTAAAGCCCCCCCCCCCCCCCAAAGTGTTTTAGCTTAAAGTGTACATTTTTTATGTTTTTAAGTTATTTTTATACAATTTACTAAAAGAGGCGAAACGGCAACAGGCCCCAATGATTAAACACTTGTGCGTAATTGATGATGATGATGATGTTGATAATAACAATCGTGTAATACCTATACTCACCTAATACAGCGAGGCTACCAATCAGCCAACTAACTGCACAGACGAGTACATACCGAAATAGATCTTTTCTCAAAACAGGGCCAATCCATGTTAGGCGCTTAGTACATACAATATATATGCATGTGTGTGTGTGCGTTTTGTTGAATGAAACAATTAGATTTAGATTGCATTGTAATAAAGTACAAACCAAGAATTCTTACATTTTTGGCACAAACATCAATTTCGTGAGCAATGTTAATGCGATAGCTTACCCAAGGAGTAAGGGCGCTTCTCCAAATCTATTTCCTAGAATTTTGTTAAGCCATGAATTAAGGAAGGAAACCATGCTGGAAATATTTAGAGTAGTACTCTTTTACCCATAAATGTGGGATGTATTTTTACTTTTACTTGAAGAAACTACTTGACGATTATCCATTACATTAATTCTGATGACCTTCAGGCTTATACTGGTACTCTCTCAACCTGTGAAGTTGTTTGATTTAGAAACCATTGTATAGACAGTATAAACTAAAGTAGAGTTGAGACCGCTTGTTCGAATGTCTCCGAGAAGTTTACCCAAGTGGCCGTGGTCTTTTAGTCGATGGCAGAGAAGGAGTTTATTCGGCTCGGTCGGTTCACCAAACCAACCCAAATTGAGCTTCTGTGGCTTTACAAGGCGAAATACGTGATACCTTCTTTAAAATGGACCATGTAAGTCTTGGAAGATAGTTTTTATACTCTGTACCGAAGGTACATAGAGTATTATAAGTTTGTGCAAAAGTATGTAACAGGCAGAAGGAAGCATCTCCGACCCCATAAAGGATATATATTCTTGATCAGCATCAACAGCCAAGTCGATATAGCCAAGTCCATCCGTCCGTCCGTCCGTCTGTCTGTCTGTCTGTCCGTATGAACGCACAGATCTCAGAGATGGTAAGAGATACAGTTTTGACATGTATGGGACATATGCTTCTTATGTCTGCAGGCAGATCAAGTTTATTTTCAATTTTGGCCACGCCCCCTCCCGCCCCCGCAATTTAGAAAAAGCGTCATATCTCCCACAGTTTTGAAGATAGATGGCTTGTTCCTTCTGGACATATTTAGTTATTAGGATAACTTATCGATCCGCCAAAAGAATGGAGAAGATCGGATGAACGGTTTTCGAGTTATGATCAAAAGACTGTTTCTTGGTACAGAGTATATTATAGTCGGGCTTGACCGACTTTCTTTCTTGGTACTAACTAATTTGGAGGACATTTCGCACAGAAAACAAACAAGTTTTTCTTACTATGACAGCTATACCATAGAGATGGACGATTGCGACCAAACTTAGTGGAATCATGGGAAAGCATGGCAAACAGAGCAATACAAAGTATAGCAATATCGGTCGATCGGTCGAGAAACTAGTTTTAGTGAGAAAAACTTTTTTGTTTTCAAAGAAAACGCCTCCAAACTTTGTATTCCTTAGTTTGCTATGCTTTTCCAAGATTCCTCTAAGTTTGGCCGAAATCGGACATCTATGAAGTAAAGCTGTCATAGAAAAGTAGAGTCAGAATAGTGGCCTTAGTAAGAAAAACTTGTTTGTTTTCAGTGGAAATGTCCTTTAAATTAGTTGGAAAAACGTGTTGGAAGGGTATACAAACTTCGGCAGAGTCGAAATTAATTTTCTTCTATTTTTATACCCTGTTCCCATTGAAAATGGCCATGTCCGTCAGAGACTATAAGAGATAGAGCCACAAATCAATTTGGCATCAACGTAAATGTATGCCGTACGCAGATCAAGTTTGTTTCAGATTTGGAAAATGCCCCCCGTCCCCCATTTATCACCAAAAACCTGTCAGATCCTAGACCTAAAAATCTGTGGATCAGATCCACAATTTTCAAGTTAGAGTCTCGTGGTTTAGTATACATCAAGCTAGGCCCAATATCTATCTATTCTGAAAAGTACAATCAGATCGGACAAAAAACACTGGATTTATAAGCGAATCATTTGAGCTGATAAGAGCACCCCACCAGTTGTTGGTCTGGACTAGAAAAAAGTGTTGCCTAGATTTATGATGACAATTTTGTTACAAAAACCGGTTAGATTTATCTTCAAAAATTCAAATACAATTAAATGAAAACAAATGGACAGGGTAATTTGTGAGTATCAATTTTCTAAACATTAAAATCTTAAAAAAAGGAGTACAAAAAATCTAAAATTGGTTTACAAAGTTATGCTTTTTGCAGCTAAAAATCCCAAATGGCCCCACTGTGCGTCGTAGCGTCGTCCTTTCATGTGCCTAGTTTGTGTTGGGAAGAAGAAAAAAGGGACAGGGGGTTATTGCAATGCAAAATTCACAGCCAATTACCCATTTGTGAGCAGTGGCGTTATCATGTGGCGCAAGACAACTTTTGTTCATCCTTACTTCAGTGCAGCATCTTTTACCCCACCCCAGTAAGTAGAGCAA
>JAWNNO010005657.1:0-27397 GCA_035044985.1 Lordiphosa fenestrarum
CCCAAATAAGCAGGAAAAGTTCAAACAAAAAGGAGTTTCGATAAACAAACCAGGCGCAAATTCCGCTCCCAAACTTAATCATAACAAACCGATCCAAAGCTAAGCGCAGATCTCGCTCCCAAACCGAATCATAACAATCTGACCAATTCAAAGATGCCAACATAGCCAGCATAAACAATTGACCATTCCTTTGTTCTTGTCACATGCAAGATGTCACGTACGCCAAAGCGTCTTTTATTCCTTTAAATAGAACATAATCCACAGATTGTACTTTAGTCTTAATTTGATCATCCAAACCACACACATGGAGTGAAATAAAAGAACATAAAACTGAATTGATTTATCTTTTTATTTTTCATTGAATTTGGAACTCACATAAACTTGACGAGTGTATTGATATTTGTAATAGCGAGTTAATAAAAATATCTGGTTGGGCTAAAAACAATGGTCTCTGTCTTAATCCTTCAAAATCTAAGTGTCTAATAATACATAAAAAGCTTCTTAACTCACACAACTTTCGACCTCATTTAATTGAAAATTCTCCTTTAGAATATGTGGAAGAAGCGAAAAATGTAGGGTTTTATTTCAATAGATATTTAAACTGGAATACTCATATAGTTAGAGCTGTAGGTAGAACATATGGCGTATTAAGAAATCTGAATTTATCCCAGCAATATCTCCCCACCAATATTCGCCTACAAATAGCAAAATCATATCTGCTGCCCACGCTTTTCTACGGCATTGAAGTGTTTGCAAACTGTGATGCATTAACTTCAAACAAACTAAAGGTTGCGCATAACAATATTGCAAGATATGTATATGGATTAAAACGCAGAGACCATGTATCCAGCTACTTAAAAAAATTATTTGACCTCCCCCTACAATCATGGACAAACTTGAGGGTGATAATCCAATTGCATAAAAGAATTTTTAGAAAAGAACCGCTCTACCTCTTTGAAAAACTTGAGTTCTCAACATCACGTCGAACACATAACTTAATCTGCTTAAGACATAGACTTCATATATCTGAAAGACAATTTGGTATTCATGCTGTTAGGATTTGGAACCAGTTACCAAACTTCTTAAAATGCATTAGCGGCGCAAATCAATTTTATAATGAACTAAAAATATATCTCCAAAATCATGAATAATAGTCAAATTTACATGTAACGAAAAAGTAGGGAAATAGTTAGGTAGGGATTAAAGTATTAAAATTAGTAAATTAAATTAGTAATATTAATGATAAAAATTTAACTGAGAACAATTTTAAAATTTTATAATTAATTAATATGAACAATTTGATTTAAATGTTTAATGTTAAATAATATTAGTTAAGTCATATATTGTTTTGTATCTCAATTTTCGTATTCTGAATTTCTGGGATTAGTGCATTAATGTATAAGTTTATCTTGTAGCACTAAGAATTCCATCAATAAATCAATCAATCAATCAATTTGGCGAGAATGCAGTCGTAGAAGAGTTACAGTTTTGGAAAGGCATTCGGATTGGCTTGAGAAAAACGATGCGGTTTTATCGGTCAGTAGTGTACCAATACCAATAAGTGATATTGGTCGTGGCAGTCCCAGGTCAAGTTTTTCCGGGTGTTCAAGACGATCAAAGAGAAGACGGATAGCTGAGGTAGCCGAAATCGACGAGTCAGCTGCTGATTATTTGCGTGTTGCTACTTCTGAACAAACATTTACGACAACTTCGGCTGCAAGCACCAATGGGGTTATTTCGCTTGTGATGGAAACGAATTTAACTAAGCATCAATATATCCTAATCAGAGCATTCGTGAACAGTAAAATTTCTGTTGATCTTTTTCCCAGTTACGATAACATTTTAAAAGAGATTAAAAAAAAGTTATCCAGATAATATAACTGTGACAGAATCACACGCTTAAGTAGAGCTTCAAAATTTATTGGATCACACCACAAATCGTATTATCGAATTGCAGTATAATGTAATAAATGACGTTTTGAGTTATCCAGTAAACCACCTTTAACTTATAGGAAAATGGGGCTTCGACGGAAGTTCTGAGAAGATGCTTCGAACAGCTCAAAAAAAAATATGGGAAAATCCACGACCATCTTCCACTCGATATTGTCGTCCTATTCGATTTCAATTTATAAAAGAATCAACTCAACTAATCATCGATGAAGAAAAAAATTTTAAGAACAAAATAGCGATGCTTGTCTCATCTAAAATTGTTGTTGGCGATAAATCATTATACGTTGATCATATTTTGCAACTGACTATGGTGGATGGAAAAGTTTGTAACGCCTTATCCCAAAATTCGTCTTCAAAGTGATATATATGCAACGCAAAACCCACAGAAATGAACAATATTGAGAAATGCTTGCAAAGATAAGTTCATAATGATCGATTTGAATTCGTACTGTCACCTCTTTATGCATATATAAGATTTTTCGAATATTTCTTACATTTGTCATACAAATATGACATTCCACTGGAAGTATTTTTGGCCGCTCGCTCCATACAAGCCCGACCACTGTGCAACAGAGCAGCACCAGCCAAAATCTACAATGCCGTTAGCCATTCTTGTGGGTGTTTTACATGTATACATTTTTAATGTTTTATTTATAATTGCTTAAGTTTAAAAAACTTCTGTTATTATTTGACGCCTGTACTTAAAAATTTCGATTACGTATGAACCAAGCAACGAACAGTTTGGGCAATTCAGCATATTGACAGATGATACTGTTGTCAGGGTGTATGTACCGAAGTAGCGGAACCTCATTTTTTTTAGTGTCGGGCATACAGCAATAAAGTGCAGCACGTCTTCTCGAGCGCCTAAATTGCAGAGGGTTCAGGGATCATCACTAATGTGGGGCGAATAGCCCAGTTGCAGCATCTCGCATTTAGCCTTAAAAATTATGCTTATTGTGTTGATCTCGAAGTTGCCACTGAAGTAATTATATTCACCCAGATTATAGTCCAATTTTTTATATACGAGCCTAACATCAATGGTCTGGGCCATATTCTCGCATCGGAATCTCTATGTCGTGCATCATTATTTGACAAAACTGTCTCGTGCGATATTTTCCAGTTTTCGATTTCGTCGATGTTGTTTCCTCCTCCGTATTCGACAAAAAGCGATTTCCATACTGCAAAACATTGTGACTTTCCCGCAAGGAGGTGCTTTGCTATAATCTTTGGAAGTCGTTGATCTGGGAGCTGCATTATTTTTTCCATATATTTAAAATGCCTGCTGAGTGTATTGTGGTGTAGGGTGGGTAGGCCGGTTTTTAAGTGCAGAGCGTAGTTGGGAGTGTTCTGCGGGAGTTTGAATATTTTATTCAAGAACATACGACTTAGTTTTTCGACTTCCTCATACTCTTTTAGTCCCCATACCTCTGACGCATAAAACATAATAGCACCCGATGTTGCCTCAAAAAGTTTATATTTGTCGATTGCTTTTACTTGCTGTTTCCCGTGAAAAGATTTCCATGTACTGTTTATTGCCCTTGTGGCTTCTTTGCGTTTGTTGATGAGGTGCCTTTCCATATCCATATTTTGAGTGAGAGTCACGCCCAGGTATTTATACTCCTGTACAATCTCGAATTGTTCGTCCTTAAGGAACCAGTTTTCTTGTCTTGATTTTCGACCCCTGCAATGTCGCACAACTAGTATTTTTGACTTTTCACAATTTATTCGAAGTCTCCATTTGTCACAGAAGTCTGCAGTCTTGTCTATCATGAGTTGTAGTTCTCCCGGGGTTTCCGCCATCAGCACCATATCATCCGCATGCATAAGGATTTTACATGTTGTGTCACCTATGACCTCACCGCCTGGAAGCTCTGTATGGAGGTCATCAATATAGAGCGCGAAAATAGCGGGCTCAAAATACATCCCTGTTTGACTCGTGTTTGTTTGAAACCACTCCGAACATTTACTGCCATCCCAAACTGAGGTGGAATTATTGTCGTATAAACTTTTAATCGACGTTATGAATTTCGTTGACATTCCCAAGTTGCCTAGCTTAAACAGGAGCGCATCTCGATTTACAGTGTCAAAAGCTGCACTACATTACACAAAAAACAAGTAGAGCTTCTTTCTCCTTTCCAGGTATGATTTCGCAATTGTTGTTTGTACAAAGACATGCCTCTGTAGTTTGCAGGTATTTTGGCGTCACCTTTTTATTCTCTGTACCGTAGGTACATAGAGTATTATAAGTTTGTGCAAAAGTATGTAACATCCAGAAGGAAGCATCTCCGACCCTACAAAGTATATATATTCTTGATCAGCATCAACAGCCGAGTCATGGCCGTCTGTCTGTTCGTATGCACTCACAGATCTCAGAGATGGTAAGAGATAGAGGTTTGACATGTATGGGACATATGCTTCTTATGTCTGCAGGCAACGTACGCACTATCTGCTACAACTCCAGAGAAGAGACTGTAGACTGCTCATTGGCATACTAACGGGACACTGCCTAGCAGCCGCTCATGAGATAAAGCTAGGCATAACGACAGAGGACACCTGCAGGTAATGTATGGAACCTGGAGTCGCAGAAACTCTAGAACATCTAATTTGCAGCAGCCCAGCAATTGCCACGACAAGATTAAAAATTCTGCACACCCCACGGTTCTCTTCTTTGTAGGAAGCGGCCAAGAGACCCCCAAAACAGTTATTGGTATTTGCCAAAACGACAAGAATCATCCTGCACTTCTAAGTCAAACGTACCCAAATAATCACCCGGCCTCATTAAGGACCCTAAGAGAGACCCCATCTGGGGTCAGCCGGAACTACCTACCTATGTCTGCAGGCAGATCAAGTTTATTTTCAATTTTGGCCACGCCCCCTCCCGCCCCCGCAATTAGAAAAAAAGTCATATCTCCCACAGTTTTGAAGATAATTGGCTTGTTCCTTCTGGACATATTTAGTTATCAGGATAACTTATCGATCCGCCAAAACAGTGGTGATGATCGGATGAACGGTTTTCGAGTTATGATCAAAAGACTTCCCTGCTGCAGCGCAGTAGCAGCGCTGCTTTCAGCTGCTACTGCAGCATCAAAATTTATACTGAGTGTATAATTTTCTTGGTACAGAGTATGTTATGGTCGGGCTTGACCGACTTTCTTTCTTGTTTATATATAGGAAATACCAGATTTTTCCTAAAGGACTCGGGGGCTATTCCCTCTTCGAAGATATGGTTGTACGTTTCGGTGATGCTGTTAATGAAGTTCGGTGTAGCGTTCTTTAGAAATTCCGCTGGTATGCGATCGATCCCTGGTGCCTTCTTATCTTTACAGTTTCGCAGAGCAATCTCGACTTCGTAAACTTCTGTCCAGAAAATGGTTTGCAGGTGTAGTAAGGGAATAGCATGAGGTGCCTGCTTGATCTGCTGTGTAGAGAAGTGCGTGAAAGTGTGTGGCTAGTGTATTTGTGTCGGCTTCTATTTTTTTCCTTTCGCTGCGTCCATTTAGTCTCCTCGACAGCTCCCAGAAGTCCTTGCTGTTTCTCACTTTGTTAAAATCTTCATGCATTTTATGGTAGTGGTTTTGCTGCTTACTCTTATACAAATTTTTGTACAGTGTGTTTACCTGTTGGTATTGTACGCGTGTGTTTAACGAGTCGTTTTCTCGGGCGGCCAATAACGCGTTAAAAGATGATTTTCTGGCTTCATCGCATTGGTAGTCAAACCATGGCTGCACATGTTGCTTGACAGTTACTTTTCCAGTGATTTGCATACACTTTGCTGCTTCAATGACAATTTTTTCAATTGCTCAATATCGTATGGCTGGTGGGGAGACACGCTTTGAGTACTGAGTTGCCTATCAATGCACTGTTTATATTGGACAGATTTTGGGTCCTCTCATCTAAGCCTCGGAAGAAGTTAATCGTCGCAGGTTATTTCCTCCAGACTACTAAAGGAGCAAGTTACCACTAAAGAAAGATGATCCGAGAAGGTTTGACTGTCTACATGAAAGTTTTAAACTGCTTCATGCCAATTTCCATTAACTAGACAGTTGTCAATTGTCGTCGCCACCTCACCTCTTCGGAACGTGAACTCTCCGCTTCTGTCTCCAAAGGCTTGACTGTTTAGAACCGTTTGGTTCAGACACATATATATTATGTTTTTACCCTTATTATCAAGAGTTATGTCTTTTGCCTCTCTGCGTGTGGAGGCGTATCCTTTAGCCGTGTCTTCTTCCTCAGTGAGTACCTGTTGCTCGCCAATTCTTCCGTTTAGGTCACCTACGATCATGACATCCTCTTGTGTGTTTTCCAAGACAGTGTTATATAATATTCCAAAATCCGAGTTCCAATTATTACAGTTTAATACTCATTATTACCGTTGGTATAATAGTGTACATTTTATTGAGTTGCTTTATTTGTATTAGTACTGTTTCGTTTACTTCTGTGAAAGAGCATCCTTTGGCGAGTTCCCTATTTATTCCGTACATACATACTCCACTTAGCCTCCCTTTTGTACTGCGCCGTTTCGCTTCTACCCATTTTACAATGTGATTTGGGAAGAACAGTTCAAAGTCGTCAAAACCTTTATCAGCAAAAGTTTCAAAGAGCAGGAAGATTTGGTGGCTGCATATATAATTTAAAAAGTTTCTAAAAATTAGCTTAGATTTAAGGCCTGCTATATTATATGCTAAGATTGTTATTAGCTTTGAAGATTTGTTTTGGCTGCTCCTTAAAAGTTTTTTGAGTTGGCCTTGCTTTAATGCTGACTCTGCAGGCTGGTTTTTGTAGTAGAGTTCATCCTGGCCACTGCAGTGGAACCGTTTATTAGCAATGTTCATTCTGTCATCTTTTACATAAACGCTTTTCGTGCTGTTCATTTCGCGGAGTTGCTTTCGCAGAATGAGCATTATGAGCTTGTGCTGTCTCCGTTTATTGTTCAGGTCCTTTTGTATGTAAATTTGTGTTCCTTTTAACAGCTTGGTCTGTCGCAATATCGCCTGCACAGCCATCATCGATCCGAGCTATACCATTATCATCATTTTGCCGTTTTTTTCGCTCAACTTTCTAGCTGACTCGATCATGGGATTGCCGGGTATCTTTAGTTTATCAGCAACCAGCGATTTCACTTCTTCAATGGTGTTTTTGCGTAAGTCTAGGCCTTTGACAATCAAATGTCCTTAAGAGCCTTTGTGACTCTTCTGACTTCCAAGCGCGTAGTTCTTGCAGCTCTGCCATTTTCCTTTATCAGGAGCTCCACCGTTTCATTTATTCCGGACATATCTGCCTTTATCTCGGATACATCTGCCTTTATATCCGCTTGGTTGCCACAATTTGAAGCTTTTGGTCCAGTAGGGAGGACATAAGTTCCTTCAGCTTTAGTGGCTCAACTGTTGTGGACTCGCCTGTTGCAGGTACCATGCCTGGAGAGAGGTCCTTCAGCAATCGCTTTGCTCTGAGGGTACGCAACGGTAGCTGGTGTCGTTGGGCGCCAATAAGCAAAAATCATTAATCGATCAAGAGCGTCTGTGTCTTATCGAACTAGTTCCGGTTCCTATTCAGTCACGCGCGAGTGAGCCAGCTGATATCGTTTTTAAGCTAAGCAGGCCAGCTGTATTTACATTTACATGTACTCACACATACAAATCATGGTTTTCGCTTTTAATCAATCGCCGGCTTGGCAATTATTTGTATATTTGGCAAAATTAATTGCGTTGAATATGGGCCTGCCTCCAGCAATCTTCATCAACTATCGACGCGGTCAGTAGAGGGTAATATGTGGATGATGATTGCAACAGTTTTCACTGCTTTGGTATTGAGTTTTACAGGTTCAACACGGAGCCCCCAGCAGACGCAGCCTCTCACTTCAAGAACAACTTTACTTTTTTTATTCTATTTTCTACTTCTCTTAATATTGTTTGTTTTGCAAAAGTATTTCTTGAAACTCTCTTGCTCCGTTAAATTCATATATTTTGCTTGCCCATGGCTTTCAGCTCAAAGCGGATTCGCCTGCGTGTTAAACATTATCTTTATAAACAATTTTATTTCGTAAACCTGCAGTTTTTAGCCGGCTCGAGGTCATGATAATGCTTTCGCATAACTTTAAACGGAGACACAAGAGGGTGGTTCCTCTTGAAATAGCTGTACGATCTAGCAGCCTCCTTTGTGGTGTTGTGTCTCCGTTTAAAGTTATGCGAAAGCATTAACATGACCTCGAGCCGGCTAAAAACTGCAGGTTTACTCAGTAGAAAGGTCACAAAAAACCAGTCACATGTACAATTGTATTTCGTTTTAAGCACTGCCCGTCAATCTGCTCAATATTTGGTCTAACCTAAGTCGGCACAGTGCGGCAAATAAACAAGGTCTACCCGTTTGAAAACACAATTCGTAAAAATTATGTAAAATTATTTGGACATATTCAGTGACAGTTCGATAGCTAATGAAAAAGATCATTAGCTCAACAACTACCGCAACACAAGTTAACAAAGAAGTACGGGCTTTTGTGAAATACTTTGCAAAAAATTGGCAAAATTGCTGTGGATATATGACAAGGTTTAAAAATAAGCATTATAAATGGCTTGAAAAAAGCATAGTAATTGACATCGAAGTTAATTGTAGATCTATGTCTAGAGGTGGTTGTCCAAAAGTGGACTATGAGAATGCTAGCTCCCGACAAAAACGAAAGTTGGCGACAGAGCTTTCGAAGGACAATAATAACTCGTTGCCTTTGCTTTTACATGCTGCTAGAGTTTCAGCTACAAAATCAGCAGATAAAGACATTGCTGCTGTTGTCAAAGCTGCTGGAACCAGCGAGGATAAAAGTATAGTGAAAAGGAAACCTTTTTTGACTGATCCAGTATAAATGCCAGCTGACAATGCCTTATCATTTTTATTGGAAAACGGATTTACAAAAGAACAATATAACAATTTAAAGCAAAATGCAAAATACCACGGTGGCGACATATAGTATACCCGCCATATAAGGATTTATCTAGTGCTAAAATAAAACTTAGACCAGACGACACATTCAATATTTAGAAAATAAAGCACTAGTTTCATTACAAAAACTTTGGGACCATACAGCTTCCCGTATACTGGAAATGCAACATGATCATACTTCCAAACGTTATACATACTAAATTAATATATAGTATGTATTAAAACCAAGGCTGCAAACTGGACCGGAACTCAACCCCTGAGAACCGGCTCGGCTTGGGTTTTTTGGGGTTCGCGAACCGGATCATGTAACAGGCGGCTTACATCTGTCCGTCTGTCTGTCCGTATAAACGCACAGATCTCAGAGATGGTAAGAGATAGAGGTTTGACATGAATGGGACATATGCTTCTTATGTCTGCAGGCAGATCAAGTTTATTTTCAATTTTGGGGGGAACTTTCCAAATCTAAAACAAACTTCATCTGCGTACGGCATACATCTACCTTCATGCTAAATTTGTGGCTCTATCTTTTATAGTATCTGAGATCGACGCGTTCATACAGACAGACGGACAGACGGACGGACGGACAGACGGACATGGCTATATCGACTCGGCTGTTCATGCTGATCAAGAATATATATACTTTGCGGGGTCGGAAATGTTTTTTTCTCCCTGTTACATACATTCGCACAACTTCATGATCCCCCTTTTCCCATTTTCAATGGGAACAGGGTATAATAAGAGTTTTTAAAATTTGACAATAAATGACGCAACGTCTGGTTGCGAAGACGAGAAGATTATGATAGCAATTGAAAGCAATAAACATGTTTTGGGGAGATACTATTTTGCATCCCCCTTCGGTATTAAACAATTAATTAATGTGGCGGGCGTTTTAACCAAAGAAAAAAGCGGGGGTGATTTTAGGCTAATTTCACTTATTTGATTTTAATGTGTTTGATGTTTGGCGATATGTGTTTGTTGTTTAACAATGATGTGTTGTTGCTATATGTCTTGTATGTGAGTATGTTGTTTACAAGTTGCGTTTATTTAACAATGTTTAAGAATGTTGTTTTTGTTGTTTTTACTAATTGTTGTTAGCGGGCGGCGAGCTGCATAAGCGTGCGATCGATTTAAGATAAGGCAAACGACTGACAAAGCAAGGCATAGAAAAAGAATAGAAGAGCTTACATGCAAGCTTTACATATGCTTATGTTTAGATAATGATAGTGATGAACCTTTAGCCGCAAACAAATTATTTACAACGCAAACTATTTACATGGTATTTAGGCAAACATAGTATTTGGTTTTTAGGATAATGTAATTAATATTATTTGTTGCCGCTGTCTGCTCCCGACATGCTCCCCCCGTTGGAAACTGCAGGGCTTTCAACCGAGGTGGTTTCGAGGGGCAGGACTGCGATTTTGTTGACACATCTTTTGACCAGTCCAGTGGATGTACGGATTATAGCGACACGCACAACGCCGTCGTCGCCGGTGATGATGCTATCCACCCGACCGAGTCGCCATTGGAGAGGTGGAAGGTTGTCCTCTTTTAGCACCACAACGCTGTTCAGCTTTAAGTTTGCTGGTGAGGAACGCCACTTCCCACGCTCTTGCAGCAAAGATAGGTAGTTGGTGCTCCATTTTCGCCAGAACACCTGCTGCATCTGGCATACGCGCTGCCATCGACTGAGCCTGTTGATATCAAGATGAGTTATGTCTGGCTCATCTATTGCGCAAAATGAGGACCCAATTAGGAAGTGCCCTGGCGTGAGCACGTCTAAATCCTCTAGGTTCTCTGAAACGGGACAAAGAGGGCGAGAATTTAAAATTGCGGAGATTTCGCATACCAAAGTTCTCAGCTCGAGAAACGTTAATGTGTGGCCTCCAACAACTCGGCAAAAATGGTATTTGGCCGACTTCACTGCGGCCTCCCATAGGCCGCCAAAATGTGGGGATCGCGGCGGTATAAAATTCCAATTTATTCCCATGGCCAAGCAAGCGTCCAGGATTTCGCCATTCTGCGGGTCGCTGAGAACTAGTTGCCTGAGCTCGATCAGTTGATTTCTGGCGCCAACAAAGTTCGTCGCGTTGTCCGACCAGATGGTATTGGGCCTGCCTCTGATACTGGCGAATCTTTTCAGGGCAGCGATGAATGATGTGGTCGACAAATCCTCTACGACTTCGAGATGAGTTGCTTTGGTGGCAAAGCATATGAAAATCGCTATGTAGCACTTTGCAGGCGGTCTGCTTCTTATCTCCGATTTGCATAAGAAGGGCCCACAAAAGTCGATGCCAGTGACCAAAAACGGTCGATTTGGTTGGACCCGATACGCTGGCAGAGGCGCCATGATGTGCTCGACGATTTTAGGCCTTAGTCTGAAGCACCGAATGCATTTTCTGGTCACAGCTGCGATAGCTTTCCGACCTCCAATAGGCCAGAATTTTTAGTAGATTGCCGAAAGTAGAAACTGCGGTCCGGCATGCAGGAACTTTTGGTGGAAATGCATAATTAGGGCATTGGTAATTGGATGCCCTTTTGGAAGCAAAAGCTGGTGCTTTGCATCATAATCCAAGCTGGAGTTTTGTAAGCGTCCACCAACACGCATCAGGCCTGCAGCGTCCAGGAAGGGATGAAGCGCTAAAAGCTTGCTTTTAGGTGAAAGCTGACGTCCTTCTTGCAGCGCTTTATGGTCCTCCGCAAAATGTACGCGCTGGATGCCCTTTACGAGAAGATGCGTGCCGCCTTTTATGTCTTCGACCGTGAGTGGTCCCCTGGAATCGGATTGGCCCTTTCATCTGACCAGGAATCTATAAATATATCCAAACACCCGCTGCATTTTCCCAAACGAGTTTTGGTACTTGCAGGTGCTGGGAATATCCGCTTGCTGAATTGAGATCAGCGCCTGCCGACGACGCTCCGGTAACACCAGCGTAGCTGTTGGGTTTGTCGGCCAGGTAGACTCATCTTCACGCAAAAAGGCTGGACCTTGACTCCAAAGATGCGATTCCAACAGCTCCATTGGAGTACATCCACGAGAGAGGATGTCAGCTGGATTCTTCTCTGATGCCATGTCATGCCTTTGGTAAGCTCCTGTATTTGTGCGATCCTGTTGGATACAAAAACATTATAATTTGAAGGACATTCTCGTATCCAAGCAAGGGCTATAGTGGAGTCGGACCAGCAATAAACTGCACAAGAGATAGGAATGGTTTGTACGATATTGGAAAGCAACTCCGACAGCAGGTGCGCAGAAGCTAATTCCAATTTAGGGATGGTGAGAGCCTTTAGAGGAGCGACTCTAGACTTGGAGCAGAGTATGAAGGTCGAAACAGATCCGTTTATTTCCGAGCGAATATATAAGCAAGCTCCATATGCAGCCATGCTTGCGTCACAAAATGCGTGAAGTTGCCAAGATGCGTTGGGTTGCAAAACAAAACGCGGAAATTTGAAGCTGGCGACCGAACAAATTTGGGAAATGTGCTCGAGCCAGACAGAATGCAGCTCCTGCGGCAAACTTTCATCCCAATCCAGTTTATCCTTCCACAAGGATTGCATAAATGTTTTGAACCTCGATATAATTGGGCCTATTAAACCCAGAGGGTCATACAATTTTGCGATGGCTGACAATATTGCGCGCTTGGTGGCAGGTCCTTCAGAAATGGCGCGGGAAAAGTGGAATAGTAGCATGTCAGACTTTGTATCCCAGGCCAAGCCCAATGCTTTGGTGATGTCTGTGTCATCGTGGAACTTGATGGACTTCTCCTGCTCAGCTTCGGGTTCACCATCCAGCGCGTCAGGCTCATTGGAGCACCATTTACGAATTGGAAAATGTCCTCTACGCAAAAGCTCCTTAACCTGCTGACGAATTTCAGCAACCTCTTCGACAGAGTCACCTCCAGAGATTAGGTCATCCACATAGAAATCGCTTCTCAGGATTTTTGCCGCAAGCGGGAACTCAACCTCCTCATCATACGACAGCTGGTGCATGGCCCGAATGGCTAAAAATGCAGCTGGTTTTGTGCCGTATGTTACAGTATCCAGAGTGTAGACAACAATTGCTCCATCAGGACTATCGCGCCACAAGATACAAGATACAAAAGTTGGTCTGGATGAGTCATGCGTACGCATCTGTACATTTTGCAGATATTGCCGCATAATGCAATCCTGTAGAATCGGAATCGAAGCAGAGTACTGAATAATTTTGGTTTAATAGATGGGCCAGCGAACAAAAGTTCGTTAAGGGAATAGCCTGATGAGGACTTAGCTGAGCCATCATAAACGACGCGCAATTTAGTTGATGTGCTTTCCAACTTCAGCACGCAGTGGTGGGGCAAGAAGACTTTTGGAGCGCTAGTTTGCATATTGGCAGGTGACATGTGGCCTAAGTCGAGGTATTCCTGCAAGAACGCTGAGTATTGGGCTTTTAGTTCAGGGTTTTTTGCTAGTTTGCTCTCTAGACTCTTGAAACGTCTCAACGCACGATCGTAAGATTTCCCCAGATTGTTCAAGATGATTTAAACTGGAAGGCGAACTGAGTATTGGCCAGACGGAAGCCTTGTACAATGCTCCTTAAAAAGCTGCTCGCTCAACAAATCCTCTTCCGAAAGCTCCGATGATTATCCGCAACAGCTGTCAATTTCCCAAAAGTGCTTCATGATGATGGACAAATCGTCAGAGTCTGAATGAACGCTTGGCTCTTTAATCGATACTGCAAGAGCGGAGCATTTGCCCTTATCTGTAGAGAGTCCTCCCGAAACGATCCAGCCCAGATGAGTTTTTTGTAGAGTTGGCAAATGACTGGCAATGCGGATTTGGCCAACACACAAAAGGTCAAAAATGATTCCAGCACCAATAAGTAGATCAATCCGCTGACTTTTGTAAAACAAAGGATCGGCGAGGACAATGTTTTTGGGAATGCTCCATTCGCTGTGGTCTACATCAAAATGAGGCTGGTGATCGGTAATCGTTCGCATAATCACAGCCGAGAATGAAGCACGATAGCTTGCGTCGTTGGCTTGAGCCAGAATCTCGATTGATTTGCTGGCTGATTGAAGGGACGAATTCCCTATGCCCGAAATATCGACATGAGAGTGATGTGATTTGAGCTGGAGTTGGTTGGCTAAGCGAGAAGTCACGAAATTGAGTTGTGATGCCGAATCGAGGAGAGCGCGACATGGAATGAATACTCCAGATCGGCTTTGAACCTGCACAATAGCAGTGGCAAGCAACACGTAATCCTGATCTGTCGAGACTTTAGGTGGAGTTGGTTCTGGGGTTGTCGAAACGAGAGAGGACGCCGAATGCGTTTGAGCGCCAGAAGCTGGCTGTGGCTGAGAAGTGGAGTGGGTGGGTGCTGCATCCATATGCAGCAAGGAATGATGTTTTGATGAGCAGTGTCTGCAATGCCCAGACTTACACTGTTGCAGACTATGGCCTTTTCGAAGACAGTTTAGGCAACGATGAAGACGTTTGGCTTCTTTGTATCGAGCAGTAGGATTAAGGATCAAAAATCGAGGGCATTTCAAAATAAGATGGTCATTTGCATTGCACAGAGCACAGGGTGATGAATTTGTGGAGTTAGATGATGAGATGAGAGATGTGTGATTCGGTTTGTTAGTTGATTTTCCCCCCTGATGGCTATGCGCCTTGTTTACCATAGCATTTTCTACATCTCTCCATCATGCGGCACCTTTTTTCCAGGAAAGACGACATCTCGGTCCATTTGGGCAATTTATCCGTGTGTAGAGCCTCCTCCCACTTCTCAAGCGCGTTCTGGTCCAATTTGGATGCTATGATATGCACGAGCAAACCGTCAGCAATCTCCTCGATGGTTGCCATGCCTTTAAGAGCGCGCAGGTGAGAGTTGACCTTGTCACTCAATTCGCGCAAGCCAGCAGCCGAACCCCTCTCGACACCTTTTAGCCCGAAAATGGATCTCACGTGTGCCTGGAAATGTAAATGCTTGTTATCAAATCGTTCAGCTAACAAATCGATGGCAATTTGATAAGTCTCATCTGTTGGCTCTAACGAGCGAATGGTGTCCAACGCAGTTCCACTCAAGCAGGATCGCAGATGCTGGAACTTTTCCACGTTGCTCAGATCATCGTTGTTGCCGACCACCGTGTTGAACATTGCATAAAAATCTGGCCAGTCGATGTACGCACCAGAAAATTTGGGAAGCTGCAGTTCGGGCAGCCTGCTGGAACGGGACACATACCTAAATGTGTCTCTGTCATCGGAAACTCTGGGAAGCACAGTCGAGTTTACCGCGAAGGACGCACGCAAACCATTTAGAGCTCGATTCAGCTTTGCTTTTGCCTGGTATATGATTTCCGTAAACCTTTGCCGCGGCAAACGACTGACAAAGCAAGGCATAGAAAAAGAATAGAAGAGCTTACGTGCAAGCTTTATATATGCTTATGTTTAGATAATGATAGTGATGAACCTTTAGCCGCAAAAAACTTATTTACAACGCAAACTATTTACATGGTATTTAGGCAAACATAGTATTTGGTTTTTAGGATAATGTAATTAATATTATTTGTTGCCGCTGTCTGCTCCCGACAAAACAAATATAAATATAAAATCTGTGAATGATGATAGATCTCTTTAAGAATTGCCAAGATCACATCCATATACAAATGCTTGAAAATTTTTGAAAGGTCACAGTAACGAAGACTTAAAAAAAATATTTCTTTTACTACACTAGCTGTACCAGCAACTCAGGTATCTGTGGAACGAGCATTTTCATCACTTAAGTTTGTTCTTTCTGATTTAAAAGCTAGTATAGATGAACAGTTCCTGGAAGATATAATGCTAATTAACTTACACTAAGCAGTTTCTAAAAGCTGCTAATGTCATTTAATGGATTTGATAACAGAAATAACTTAAGTAATAATCATTTTGATTGAGCACATGGATAGAAGGTAATACTGTGGGCAATTTTCAATTTAAACTTCGCGGGCCTAACAATTCGAGGCTAGTTCTTTTTTCTTGAGTTGGCAGGACTGTTGATGACATCTGGGCCAAATTTCATGTGAATGTCATTATCAGTAATATATTTACGCTTGTGTTTTCCAAACGACCAAGAGTGCATTTTTCGATTTTTACAATGTCTGATTTAATTGAGCAGAGAAGTGCCATCAAATTTTGTTTGCGGAATGAAATTTCGGCTGCGGAAACGTTGAGGATGTTGCGGAAGGCCTTTGGTGATTCTACCATGTCACAAAAAAATGTTTATAAGTGGTACAAAGACTTCAAAGAGGGTCGAGAACGTGTGGATGACTTGGAGCGCTCCGGACGACCATCGACGTCAACAGATGACCAACACGTCAATGAAGTGGAGGAATTAGTGCGCAAAAATCGTCGGTTGACTGTTAGAGACCTTACTGATATGATCGGAATATCAGAAGGATCTGTGAAAACCATTTTGAAAGACCATTTGCGCCTACGAAAAGTATAATCTCGTTTGGTACCGAAAGTTCTCAATTTCTTGCAAAAAAGTCATCGCGTTGATGTGTGTGAAACAATGCTTTCTGACTATCAGAACAAGCTCAAATGCATGATTACGGGAGATGAGACTTGGATTTATGCTTACGACCCTGAAACAACCGACCAATCAAGCGAATATCGTGCTAAAGGCGAGGCCAGACCGAAAAGAGCACGTCAAAGTCGTTCAAAAATCAAGGCCATGATGACAGTTTTTTTCGATTTTCGTGGTGTGGTGCACTATGAATTCCTTCCATCCGGCCAAACTGTTAATAAGGATTATTATTTCAGCGTTATGCGTCGTTTGCGTGAAGCAATTCGTCTAAAAAGACCAGAATTATGGGCCAACAACTCTTGGTTTTAGCATCACGATAATGCACCGTCTCACACTGCACTCGTTCTTCGTGACCATTTCGCCAAAAATTCGACGCATATCGTTCCGCAACCACCGCATTCGCCTGATTTGGCTCCGTGTGACTTCTGGCTATTCCCAAAACTCAAGAGACCACTTCGGGGAACGCGTTTCGAGTCGATTGAGGAGATAAAAGCTGAATCGAAAAAAGCGCTGATGGCTATACCGGAAAGGGACTATTTGGCATGTTTCGAGGATTGGAAAAAACGTTGGCATAAGTGTATTTTATCGGGAGGGGATTACTTTGAAGGGGATGAAATTGATTTAGAAGAATAAATAAAGATTTTTCATTCTACAAACAAATTCACCTTACTTTTTGTATCCCACAGTAGTATATATGTTTCAGTTTCAACGTATTAATAAATCAAAAGACAAACTATTCTTTTTTGTGCATGCGAACCAAGGTTCGAACCAGAACCTTGGTTTTAGGGGTTCCAAGAACCGGTCCGTGAACCGAACCTTGGATTTTACATTGGGTTCGAACCCCGGACCGAACCTGAATTGTTGAGGTTTGCAGCCTTGATTAAAACTGATAAACAATGTCCAACAAATTCTTTGGAAAAGTAAAATGCCCCATTCTGTTCGATTTTGTCGGCCTTCGAAAATTTAATACATTAAGGAAAGTCGTACCCTTATACTAACGGAACGAGAGCGTAAGTTAAAGTCGGCCCTGCCCGACTTCGAAATACCCGTTACTCAACTCAGCTCGGATAACTATGCAAAATTTTTTTAGCTATGCCATTTATTATCCAATCCTTTTGAAAATTTGTGAGATTGTAGATATTGGCCACATAGACTACACTGCAAAATCTGAGCTCGATTTCTTATAAATTGTGGGAGTTATTCAATAAACTAACTTTTTATTGCGGGGGCGGGGGCGGGAGGGGGCGTGGCCAAAATTTGAAACAAACTTGATCTGCCTACAGACAATACTAGCTAGTATAAAATTTGGTTGCTCTAGCTCTTCTAGTCTCTGAGATCTAGGTGTTCATTCAGACGGACGGACGGACGGACGGACGGACGGACGGACAGACGGACATGGCTATATCGACTCGGCTGTTGATGCTGATGAAGAATATATATACTTTATGATATCGGAGATGCTTCCTTCTGCCTGTTACATACATTTGCACGACTTTAGTATACCCTTTTTACTCTACGAGTAACGGGTATAAAAAGTTAACTTGGATACCGAGATTCGAAATCTGAAAACATATGTATGGAATATAATGGTAAAAAAATAATTGTCGAGTATTTAGGACAAATGGCCCTAATTGATGGGAAAGTTTTAAACATCTAGTCAGGATGCAAATCATGCCAGTGTTGCCCTATTTGTGGAGCAAAACCAACGCAATTGCTATATATTTATTAAAGATATTAAGTCGGAGTAACCCTATTAAGAAGCAGAACGTATCTGCCAAAGCTCCGCGCTATCTATTTATAAAATCAAAGTGAAAGCCTCCAGAAAAGGCCGCGAAGTTCAAGTGCGAATCGGTGAGAACAAAGGAAACACAAGCCTGATCAAGGACGGCCCAGAACACAAATAAAAAACGGATTTTATTTAAAACAATTAACTCTCGGCCTCAGCAGTCTCAAATCAAAACAAAAACAAAAATCACAGTAAGCTCCCCATAAGCAGCGAACTACACCTTCTTCTTGCCGTATTTATTTTTGGAGCATACTATTAGCCGGATAGTGGAATTTAAATAATGCCAAAAATGCTTAGATCGCCTTTAACAAATCCCCCGGCAATATCGAGTGGCGCACCACACGTTTCCGCAACAGCTACACCAATTTCAACTAACGGCACGCAACCTGAAAAACGCAGATGCTGTGAGCTATCTCCAGAACAAACACATTATGCTCGCGATTAGAGAATTGAGTAAGAGTTTTGATGCAAAATTAGACCCTATGGTGGAGAAGCTAGCCACAAAAGCTGATATTGTAGAACTAAAGGGTCAGTTAGGCGGCATCTCTCAAAAAATCGAAGAGCTTCAGCGCGAAAATCAAGCTTTAAAGAAGGAAATCGAGCTAATGAAAGGGGAGAGTGGAAATGCCCGGAAGGAACTGAGAAGAATTGCTGATCAAAGTCGCAGTAAGAAAATTATTGTGAAGGGACTCTAGAAAGATAAGGCATCTACAGAAGGAGTTGGAGACCTGCTAAGATCCACACTGGAAATACCCGACGCAAAGGTGAGAGATACGCGAATCCTGTTTGAGAAAGGCAACACGGTAGGGATTATTGCAGAACTAGAAACTGCGACTAGAAACGGAAGACAATTGGCAGGATCAAGAATATATATTGAAAAGGATCTGAGCACGGAGAGACAAAATCATAAGACTGCCCTGCTGCAGTTAAGGGGGGGGTAAGCTATTTAAATTTTTTTTTCGCATTTTCGATTGGAGCAAAATTGACGAAGTTACGAGTATTTTTATACCTGTCGCATTTCAGTTATCGTACAAATTTTTTAGTGTTCAAAACTTTAAAGCGTTTTTCCCACAACTCACGTTTTCAAAAGTCGGTGCCCCTCATAACATAAAAACTACTGAGCCGATCATTTTGAAATTTTGAACACTATTTCTGAACATAATTTACGAGGTAACGCTGTCGAGTTTTTTTCAAATTTGTTAATAATTTTTATTTTACAATAACAAATTAGCCGAATTTAAAAAAAAAAACGCTTTTTTCACTTCAAAATTTTCCAAAAAAGTGCAAAATTAAAATTTCGAAAAAAACTCGACAGCGTTACCTGGGGAAAACTATTATCTAACGAATAAACTTTGATATTTTGATTTCGGATGATCCAGCACCAAGTTATGAGGGGCGATTCACCTTTTTTCCTAGAGACTTCCGAATATTTGCTGCCATTGCCGTGTTTTTTAATGTTTCTTCGTGAAAATTTTATACTGCATTCTTTAAATGTCATACTTGAATGTGTTTTTAGTTTTATTAAAGAGATTTTAGCTGTGTCGTCACAAAAAATTCACACAAAAGTGAATTTTTTCGTGCGAATTAAGCTTGCTTGTATTTTTAGAAAATACAAATAATATTAATTTTTAAATATTAAATTAAATATTATTACAACATTTCCGGGCTTAAGAGTAAACTCATCCAGAATAACTTTTTCAAATTGATTAATAGTTATCACATTTTCTTTTTGTTTGAGACATTTATTGAATCTGGTACTAATGAGCTTGAGCACTATTTCCCGAATTTCGAGCTTTACTGGACTCCGGCAGTTAGGTTAGCAGAAAGGGGCCGCGCAAGTGGAGGGTGCCTCTGTGGTATTAACAAAGAGTTTAAACATGCGTCAAGTTTCACATTCATAAATATTATCAACAGAATAGTCATCGAAATTGATGGCCCCCAAGGGAAGCTATATGTAGTTCCTACGTACCTAAATTGCACAAACTGGTCACATGATTATGATACGCTTTTTGATTTTTTGCTGCAAGCCGGAAAAGAAATTTCATGATAGTCGGTGACCTAAATGAACGTATAGGAGAGTAACAAGCGATACCAGAAGAACGAGCGGATAGCTTATTGTCATCCAGCAGTGGAGCGGCAAAAGATACAACAACGGATTCAAAAGGCTTGAGAATTTTAGGTGATCCCACTGGAAAATTTAACTTTATCCGAAGCCAAGCATGCACTATCATTGACTCCTGTATGATCCTGGGAGAGTGGCACAACCTCGTTAAAGATTTACCGGTAAAAGATGAAATTTTTTCGGACCACATGCCTCTTGAAACAGAAGCCCGCACAATCGCACAGCCCCTAATGCAGGGCAACAAGCTTCTTCCAAAGTTGAGGTGACGGGGAGGCATCAAAGCGAGTACTCAACGAAATTGGAGAATATTTTAAAAGCTCCATCTCGATTTCCGCCAGAGGAAAGCATTCTACGACTGACCCTTGCCATACAGGATGCATCAAAAGTTATGCAGAAGCTCAGACTCACCGACTTTAGAAAACCCTGGTTTGACAATAATTGCGACAAGGCTAGAAAAAGCTCGATGTGCTGGTAAAGAGAGGCAGCTCGCACCAACGCTCCAGAAAGTAAAGCAAAGGGAAAACAGGGCATTTAAAAAACTATGTATGGAAATCGTCGCACTTATTATCAAGACCTTGAGCGGACCTTAGAGAATATTAGAGACAGTAAAAGTTTCTGGAGAATAGTGAAGCAAATAATCGGCTCAGCATGAAGAAGAGGAATTCTTGTCACCTCCGAAAAATTGCGGTGTACTACAGTGCGCAGTTGTGCAACGATATATTAACATCATATATCAGGGACATACCGATTATGGAAAACTCAGAGATGGACCGTCAAATCTCAATTGCAGAGGTGCGTTACGCAATACTTCAAAATAAAGTCGGAAAAGCCCCGAGTGAAGATAGAATTCCAGCGGAGTTTCTGTTGCATGCCTCTGATACCTTTGTGGAGCAGCTAACGGAGACTTTCAATGAAATATTTAACTGCGGTTGTGCTTCCAAAAGTTTTCAAAGAATCATAATTTATCCCATTTTTAAAAAGGCCTAAACTCGTCATTGAAGAACGAAGAGTACTCAGCGAAAACCAGTATGGGTTCAGAAAAGGATACTCCACGGTAGACAGTATATTCGTCCTAACTTCGATATCCAGGGAATTCCTGAGGGCCAATAAAAGATTGTACCTATTTTTATCGACTTTAAGGCAGCCTTCGATACAATAGACAGAAATCTATTGTTCTCTAAATTGGCAATTATGGGCATCTCGTCCAAAACAATAAATGTATTAAAGAGTCTGTACGAGGAGAATAAGACTGCAGTATGGGATGGAAACAACCTTTCGGCATGGTTTGAAACAAATCGTGGAGTTAAGCAGGGCTGCATCATTAGCCCGTTGTTATTCTCCTTGTTTATTAACGATATAGGTGACCGGCTTAAAGGAGGCGCTCGTTTCGGAGGCGCTCGTTTCAAAATACTCACGTATGCAGATGACATGGTTCTGCTGGCTGAATCACTGTCGTCGCTCCAGGAGATGGGGACAGAATTGGGGACTGGAGATTAATGCAGAAATGCAGATGGTAGTCCGGAATGGAAGAGGAAGGACGGCAAGAAATGAAAGCTGGACTCTTGGTAGCAGTTATCTTGCATCGGTAAAAATGTACAATTATTTAGGTATTTCATGAACCCCGAATATGTCGTTTAAAAGGCACATACAACTGAAACTGGGAGAGGCCAAAAGAGCATTAAATAGCATGTGGAAAGCGCCTATTGGAAAGAAAAATGTTAGCGCAAGTACTAAGTACAAAATGTTCCCAGCGACATCCAGATCTATTATGTGCTATGCAGCAGAAGTCTGGGGATGGGAGGCACACGAAGACGCTGAAAAAATGCTAAGGTCTTTTGTCAAAAAAATATTCTTCCTCCCTAATAACAAGCCAACTTATGCCATTCACTTGGAGACAGGACATCCGTAATTATTTGAATACACGATGCAGACCCTTTTCAACTATGTGAATAGTGTTATGTCGTTACCAGATGGGAGGTGCCCTAAAAGAGTACCAACAGCATTGAAGGAGTCGAATTCGCAATTTTTTCAAAAATGGGAGGAACTTGCAGCGGAACACAGAGTGGATTTAGTCGTTTCCAATCGCTCCACTTGGAAGGATGGACAGTCAAAACTGCTGGGTGCTATTCGCATCAACAAACATGAGACGAATGTTCAACGAGCACGTGCGAGCAACACTCGGAGCACGTACAAGACTCTTCACTATGAGCTGAGAGACAATACGTATTTCAAGGATCAACTCGATACCTTAAGCATATTTTATATTTTCAGAGCTAGAACTGAGATGCTGTCCCTGAACTACAGGCCACATTGAACAGGTGCACCCAAAAAAATTTGTATCAATATCCATTTGATACGCGTTGTCTCAAAGTGAAACTGACACCAGTATCATTTTTTTTGTTTCAAAATGATACAATAAAGTAGGGTATTGATATATTAGGTGTCAATTTGACTCTAAGTTTATGAAATTGATACGCGAAACTCACACATTTTCGATTTTGAGTTCGAAAACATGCGACCATGGGCGCACGGCTGGTGTGGCAGGAGGGGGCAGATAATTATCCGATTATTTTTCACCCTGAAACAAGTTTGTTTCAATTTGATATCTTTAAAATATCATTTTAATACTTTCGAAAGTATCTATTTGATACTAGGAGTATTAAAGAGAATTTGATACTCAATAGTTTCAAATTGTTGACTAAATGGTGTCATTTTTATGATTACTTTTTTTGGGTGTGTACACGAGGGTGATGAGCTGTGCTGTCTCTGCAATATGGGTACAAGAGAGGATGTTGCACACTTCATAGCCATCTGTCCAATTTTGAAGGAGCTTAGAATCAACTGGCTGGGAAAGTCAATGCTCTCGTTAGAAGAGCTGAAGGCAGTGCTGAACGAGCAATCATGGGATCGGCTGGGAAAATATTTACTGGATGCGTTTAACTACAAAGCAAGAATCTTGACGGAAGCTTTTTAGGAAGAATTTACGTCATAATTTATTAGTTTTAAGAGCCAGGGAGAGCCCCCCCTAGGAGTGAAAGATCTGCTATCTCGCGACGAACGGAGAAGGCAGGTGGCTTAACTCCGAAGGGTAAATCTTACTGTAGCTCACTAGGATTTACATATATATAATGTAAAATTTATCGATTAAGGCTGACGGCAATTATGCCATGCCTAAATACGCAAAATAATCTTATTTTTAATAAAGAACCACTACTACTACTACTACTACTATTTACTATTGAGTCGGATGTTTACAAGCCTAAGTTACACGTTCGTCAATATGGAATCAGCCCTTTGAATGCTTGGATCCGCTTTTTTGAGTTCGTCTCAAAACGGAAAAAAATATAGAGTCGAAATAAAGACGTGGCACATTAAGGACTGCGACTAACCTCATTTGATGGCGCGAAAACAATTAATACAACAAACAATTTTAAAGGAAATGGGACTCAATGTGGACAAGTCGAGACCAAATGGCAGCGGAAACTCCAATGATGCACAGCAAGGAGGGCGTTTTCTAACGCAGCCCTATTATCGTCAATTTAAATGTTGAAGACGAAATTGGCTCACGTATGTTTGAAAGTTTTTGCGAAAAGGTTTTTGAAATTTACCAGAATAATTTTTCTTGGTATCCCATGTCGCCTACGGTTCACAAGGTTCTAGTAGATGGTCAACAACTAATAGAAAATTCCTATGTTCCTGTTGGCTGTCTTGGGGACCATGCATCCGAGTCCCGAAATCTCTCTACATATAAAGGCGCTTGTCCTGACCATGGTCCTGACTAACTGACTGATTGGCAATCATCGCACAGCCTAAACGGTAAAAGATAGAGGGCTGAAATTTGGACAGAAAACCCTGAAAAGCCGGAAAAGCGTCGAAAAAGTTTGTATGGGGAATATTTTATTTTTCATCCGATTGACTTTGAACTCGGGTTGTAAGCGAAGTATGCGAAATAATTGGACACGTGTTTTCCTGATTTCGGAAAATCCGCCCACAAGGAAAATTCCCGGAAAATTCGAAATGCAAAAATCTAATTTTCATCCGATTGACTCGAAATTCGATATGTAAGGAAGGTTAGGTTAGGTTAGGTTGTAATGGTTGAAATGGGATAAATCCCATTCATCACGTTGGCCAATGGAGGCCCGTTGTGTTACCATATAACCCTTTCTACGATGTGGTCGTAGAGGTTGGGTTGTCCCCGTTAAACCATTTAGATAGTAGCACGAATTTGAGCAAAGAGTAAACATCCGTTTCAGAGATGTCTGATAGATCTTTTAGGCAAGGACGACCCAGAAGCGTGAGTCGCCTTCTGCTGAGAGCTGGACAGTGACAGAAGAGGTGTTGGACACTCTCTTCTGCATCAGCTGAGTTACAGCTTCTACAGAAGTCATTGTGCCTGATACCGAACCTTGCGGCGTGTCTTCCAACTAGGCAGTGACCAGTCAGGGCCCCTACTAGTAAGGATATGTTCTCTCTCTCTTGACGGAGTAACGCTCTGGTTTTTAGATACTTCACATGTGTGAATCGTTTGCCATCGATTCGTGGTTATTCGATAGGTCGTTTCTTTTGTTTGTAGTTTAAAGGTCGCCAGTGGCACCCCTATGTTTCTCTTATCTGGTAGGAGCTGGGTGGTAGTGCCAACTTTAGCGAGGTGGTCGGCCATCTCGTTGCCTTCGATGTTACAGTGTCCAGGCACCCAAACGAGATTAATTTTAAAGTGCTGGGTCATCTCATTAAGAGATCTGCTGCACTCGGTAAGAGTTTTGCCATTATTAGTATTACTGTACAGGGCTTTTAAGGCAGCTTGACTATCTGAGAAAATGAACACGTTTCTTCCGCTTGTTTCGAGGTTTTCCAGAAGGTTGGTAGCCTCATGGATAGCTACAACCTCTGCTTCAATGATCAGGAAGTCGGAATGATGTTCCGATACCGAGCTCTGGACTGAAGACTCCTCCTTCTACCCGTCTATCCAGTTTGGAGCCATCAGTGTAGAAGTTGATGGTATTCGGTGTGCAATGGGGCATTGAGTTTCAGTCCAGTCGACTTGGTATGTGTTATACTTGGGGTGCAATAGTCCAGCATCGGTGGTGTCGCCGTTTGATGCAGAAGTATAGTGGAGTGGCCAGACTTACTATCTTTCCAGGTACCACATTCTCTCAGCCTGAGAGCGGTGTTACTGGCAATTTCTCTACCCAATAGATCTAGAGGCATAAGGTGTAACATTATGTTAAGTGCATTATGGGTTGTGCGCAATGCACCGGTCATGCATAATGCAGCACTACGTTGGACTTTTGTAATGGTTCTGAAGACGGAAGGTTTACCCAGAGCCGGCCACCATACGATGACTACGTAAAGTAGTATTGGGCGTACCACGGCTGTGTACAGCCAGTGAACTATTTCAGGGGAGAAGCCCCATTTGCGGCCAATAGCACGTTTGCACGAGAAAAGTGGTGCTTCAAAACCACACCAAGATATCTGGCAGAGTCGCTAAATGTTAGGAGTGTATTGTTTAGTCGTGGTGGTATTGAGTTCGGTATTTTATATTTGCGGGTGAAAAGAACTAGTTTAGTTTTGGTTGGATTGACTCCAAGCCCACTTTGTGTCGTCCAATCTGAGAGTTTTGAGAGTGCTTCCTGCATCAAATCGCAGAGAGTTTGAGAAAATTTACCTCGTACTTTTATTGCAACGTCATCCGCGTACGCTATCACCGTGTGTCCCCGCGATTCCCATAGAAATGGCGAAAGAACACCTCCCTGAGGAGTGCCTCTACTTACATATCTTCGGGCGCAAGCGTCTTCTAGTTGGGAGTTAACCACTCTGCTGGTAAGCATGAGTTGGATGAACTCCACCAGTGGTGCCTCCACATTTAGATTTGTCAGGGCAGAGGTGATAGCGTTGGGAAGAACGTTATTAAATGCGCCCTCAATGTCGAGGAATGCCGTAAGCGCATATTCCTTAGCCCCGAGCGATTTCTCAACTTTTGAGACCAGAGAGTGGAGTGCTGTTTCTGTTGACCTTCCCTTACTGTATGCGTGCTGCGCTGGTGACAGAGTGGATGGTTCTATTGATTGCCTTAAGTAGGCATCTATTAGTCTCTCCTGGGTTTTTAGGAGAAAAGATGATAAGCTGATTGGTCTGAAGTCATTGGGTCCAACATGCGAGGCCTTTCCAGCCTTTGGAATGCAGACCACCTTTACGTCTTTCCACATAGTGGGTATATACTGTAATTGGAGGCAGGATACAAAGATTGTATGAAGCTATTCCATTACGTGTGGAAGCGATTGTTGAAGTTGAGCGTGAAAGATTCTATCTGGACCCGGGGATTTGTAGGGCTGGAAAGAGTTTACAGCCCACTTAAATTTTTTGTTCAGTTATAATATCACTTATGTGACTCAGGGAGTTGCCTCTGGGTTCCTCTATAGGTTCCCTAAAAGTTGAACAACCCCGAAAAAATTTGATTCGAAAAGTATGTTGAGGGATTCAAAGCTTGATTCAGCCCAAGTTCCATCAAATTTTTGTAGGAGTCCCTGAGTGGTTGGAGAACTCGCTGGAATTTTTCGAAGTTTTTGATGCTTCGGAGGTAGATTCTATACCGCTGCAGAAACTTGCCCACGATCGTCGTTTGGCTTTCCGCAGTGCACTTTTATAGTCCCGCAACTGGGCTTTATACATCTCCCATTCGCATTCGCATCGAAAACGGACGTATTTTTTGCACTTGTGCTCCTATTAATTTTTGGCCGGTGTCATAATTCAATTCTAATTATTATCGTTTGTGTCTATCTTGTCGCGTTGTTATTCGTATAACAAATTACATTAATTTCGTTGCTACTAATTTATAAACTAAACGTTAATGCATAATCTGCATTGTGTTTGCTGCACTTAGATTTGTTCTTTCGTTTTGTTTTCGCTTTTTATATTTGCCTGCCTTTTCGTCAAACGCTCGCGCTCTCTTTATTTGTGTTGTTGTAGTGTTGGGCTTTCTTAACTCCCTCCCACTCATCTTTCTCGCGTTTTTTATTCTTTTGTGCATTTAATTGCTCGCAATTGTTATTGTTGTTATTGGTAGCGG
>JAWNNO010005664.1:0-49970 GCA_035044985.1 Lordiphosa fenestrarum
CAATGTTGGGAAAAGCAAAGAAGATATGTCCACGGCTAAAAGAGTTCAGTACACAATGCGATGCAATAACTGAACACGTAAAACAAAAGTTGCAGCAAATTGAAGACAACAACAGGCTTATTATGGAATCGACAAGCCCGAGGAAGAAAAGGGACTGCAGCACGATCTATTTGTGTCCAGGTGGATTGTTTGACTTATCGGAGAAAGTGTTTTCAATATATAACATGAAATCATTGGAGAAAAACCAGCACCGCAAAAAAGACTACGTTGACAAGCAAACCACAGTAATCAGCGCAACAGAAAATTTGGTGAAGATAACGTCAGAAAAGGTCAACAGCAGTTTTAAGGAAATGACCGAGAAAATGGACAACATCACGGAGAAGATAAATGAAGAGTTCCTAGTCTACAGGGAATCTATCAAATTCTTCTTGCTGATGAACCAAATCCAAAGCTGGATTGATGAGACTGAAAAAATGCAGGCAAAGGTCATGGATCTGTTAATGGACATTAACAATGGAAAAATCAACCCCATCCTCATCACACCAGCTCAAATGATAAAGGAGATGAGCATCATTCAACAGTCGCTACCACGAAATCATGTTTTGCCAGGAAGAGACTCGAGACATCCCTTGAAATCGGTGTACAAGCTGTTAACTGCGCAAGGAATGTTCAAGAACGGTGTCATAGTGATAGAGGCCGAAATTCCACTTTATCTCAATCAACACTCGGACATCTTTAAAATCATTCCACTGCCATTGGAAAGAAACAAGCAGAGGATAGTTGCACAAGTATCGGCAAACTATCAGATCTTCAGCTCAACACTGGACTCCTACCATCTGATGACAGAAGCAGAACTAAATAAATGCCGGTATGAAAGCCAAAATGTTAGAGTGTGCGAGGGAAATTGGGCATGGAAGGATGCATCTGAGAATTCCTGCGAGATCACTCCATTGAAACCTCACATTAAGTTGCAGTGCTCAATGGTCGAGTACAAGGAGCAATCATTTTGGATGGAACTTGGATATCCAAACCGCTGGCTATTTAAAATTTTTGCCAAAACGTCTGGACAAATCAAATGCAGCGACTTGCATCACAAAATCGTGCAGATTCCGGAACAAGGCGTTCTGGACCTGGACGAAGGGTGCTCTTTAAGGCTAACAGGGATCACTCTCCTCAACATATGCAGTCATCGATCAAGGAGAACTATGCTACACACTTCATCAAAGAAGCGGACGAATCTACGATGGCTAAAATTAATCGATCGGGCCCTTTTAATTTGAACAACAAAAAGGAGTTGGAGGAACTACACAGGAAAATCGAACGTCTGAGCAAAGAGAAGGTCCATTTAGATGAACTGCACTTCTACACCGCAAGTGGACACTCATCGCTTGTCCTAGTGACAATCTTAATTATTGTGGTTTTGTATACGCAAGAATGAGATATCTGAAAAAGAGGCAATTGCTGGCGGTGAAATTTTCTGGGCCCCCGGAGAATGTTCGGAATTGAACAAAGATGGCTCTACGAGACCCGACCACGATCCCACGAACATAAGTAACGTAGCTGATAAACATGTCAATGATCAAACATGACGACCCTGACGGAAACCATAAACAAGTCAATGTTTATGGTTGAACAATAAATATTAATAGGCATTTGACAAGGGTATCTAACCCCACGCATAGGGACCCCTAGACCGACACATATGTGTGCATATGGTTATTACCAACGCACAAGCACATAAACATAAATATGCTTCGTCTTACAAACGAAGCAATAGATAAGTTAGATTTAAGGGTTGATTTTTATGCAATAAAAGAAAGATCGCTCAAAAGAGCGAGTCAGTACAAATATTACATTACAAGCGTGCTCAATTAAAGTGTATAATTCTATACAATGGGTAACATACAATATCTTACCTATATGGAAGGAGATTCGAAATACTAAGTGACCACGAGCTGTTAGTTTGGCTAAGCAATATTAAGGATCCAAATATGAAACTCCAGAGATGGAAGATAAGGTTGAGCGAATAACAGACGCACTTTCCAGAATTAAAATTTAAGAAAACTTTTTCGAAGACATTTCACAAGCTACAACACATAGCGCTGAGTAAGATAATGAAAATAGAATACCCTTAAAGAAAAACCACATAATTATTTCGCAAGACAATTATAAATGATTAGGAGCGACACCGACAACGTTGAAGTTGAATCTAGTTTACGGAAAACAAAAATAAAAACGAATTATTCAAACTGGAATTGTGAAAAGTAAAGCAGATAGTGACAGACTATTTTTGGACAAAAGGAATCGCAGTATACATTGAACATGATTCTGATTTTGAATTATGACAACAGGTATACAAAACATTCATTACTCCCAACACAAAACAAACGAGAGCGTAAGTTAAAGTCGGCCCTGCCCGACTTCAAAATACCGCTTACTCAATTAGTGTCTAATAACCTCATGCGGCTCAGATAAGTATGCACCGTTTTTTTTTAACTCTGCCATTTATTCTCCGATCTTTATGAAAATGATGGTTCCTCCTTGTTTGCAGGGCTTGAGGCAGGGCTTGAGGCAGTGTTGTGCAGCTCTCCGCATGCCACACAAACAGATCGCAGAGCGCAGTAGGATTTAGTGTGTCCAAATTCTTGGCAATTGGTACATTGCACTGGACTTGTGCGTTTGTGCGGTTCCTCTACAGTTACTCTGCGGTGCAATAAGTAAGGTAGATTGTAAATTGGGTGCACTTCATTTTTGTTAGGAGCTATGTCTTCCGGGCTCAACTCAACTCCGAAAATCGGCTGGGGTTTTTTGTCCCTGTTTATTAAGTTTATTACGGACTTGACCTTAAATCCCTTTACTTCCAAAGCATATGCTACTTTTTAGTTGGTAGGTGTAGTAGCTTTTATTTTCAGCACTTAAACATTTTTCGACAGCGCGATAGTCGTCATCGGTGTTAAATTGGAGCTTTGTTTCGCGTATGTCGCCTTTGCTGACGAATGTCACATAGAAGTTATTATTGCCTATTAGCGAGACAAGCTTTGTTACTAGGGCCGTACAGCTGGTATCCCTAATGTAGATTGGCGGAGGCTTTGGTTTAGCGGCACGTGCAGCTTTTTCTTCACCCTCAGCGTCAGACTGGTTGGCAAGAATTTGGAACCTATTCCCAGTGAGGGGATCTTGGTCCGCAGGCGTACCGCTTGTTTTGTTAAATTTTGGAGTGTTGCCGCTCTTTGTGTTTTGCGGGCCTAATTTTCGTTTGTTTATTTTTAAATACCGATCGATGTCGGTCTGCACATACGAACGGGTGGTGGGTGTTGTGCTCACTTATGTATGTGTTAGTGGGAGCGCGTGCTGAGTTGACGCAGGTTTCTGCATACTTGTTGTTGTTGTTGAGTTCGTACAGGTTGATTGCGCTGGAGTAAGCGTTACCGTACTTTTTGTTGCATTTGCCGAAAAGTTCATCATCGTGGGCTGAGAAGAGGAGATGGGGCATTGGGAGCTCCACGTCGCGTTGGTAGTCTGAAAGCTTACAGTCGCCGTGCTGGTGGGCTTGGGAGAGACAATTGCAAAATAAACGTTGTTGCGCTGCATAGTAATTCGGCGATCGTCTTGTTGTTGATGCATTTGGGCATTGAGTTGGCTCTGACTCTTGATGTGTTCTTTGCCCTTTCATTTGCTGAATTTGTACGTGTTTTATTGGACAACATAAGCACGAGTGCCTTTGAATGTCCATTAAAGTCTTTTATCGCGAGTCGAAAGTTATTGGTTTTGTTTGTAATATTAAAAAAATTGCGTTATACGTACAATTGGTTAAGGTACATCCAGAAGGGGTCAAACCTAAATTCTTAAATATCTTTAAAACCACACGGTAGATTTTTTATTAAAAACTAAATTTATGATGGCACAATAAGCTATTTCGTGGGCCTAAGAGATGTTACTCTTCAGCCAAAAAACCGCGGTGATACAAGAAAAACCCTCGGAAGTTCTGCATGCAGATGCACCACAGCTCCATCAAGACATAAGAAACAGAATTAAGAAAGCACAGGATGCTCAAAACCCTAGAATGAATAAAACCAATCAGAACAGAGTGTTCAAAATGGGAGAAAAGGTGTTGGTTAAAACAAACAGGAGACTAGGTGACAAATTCACTCCTTTGTGTAATGAGGAAAAGATTGTGGCGGAGGATGGTTCACAAGTACAACCTCCGTTAGGAATTAGGGTGACTTACTCTATTCTTTGCCTTTTTAAATTAGAATTAATTTTAGATTTACGGACTATTTCTTATATTAGGTTTTTCGGAACGATACTTCTATTACTGACATCGGCAACGGCACGCATAACTGACTATTCACACTTGGACTACATACCAATTACAGAGGGTGACGTACTTGTTTGGGACGAACATAATTACTTAAGACATACGGCAAACCTGACAGACTAGGCAAGGATGACGGACGAGACAATGAGGTTAGCAGACAAATTCCCGCAGTCCCACATGCGGAAACTATTAGAAGTAGACAACGAACACGTACGAGATCTGTTGTCCGCTCTTAACGTGCATCACCGCATGGCAAGGAGCTTAGGCTTCTTGGGGACAGCCCTAAAGGTTGTCGCGGGCACGCCGGACGCTTCGGACTTACAGAATGTAAGAATGACTAAGGCTCAGCTGGTAGAGTCCAATAATAGACAGGTCGTGATTAATTCCAGAACGCAAAGTCAGATTAACCAACTAACCCATACGATAAACCAAATTCTTAGACTGTCTAAAGCTGAGCAGATAGATACTGCTCATTTATATGAAACACTGCTAACAAGAAATAGAGTACTGATTACAGAATTAGGAAATCTCATGCTCACGGTAACTTTAGCTAAAGTAAATGTAATAAACCCCAGCATTTTGGACCACGCTGATCTTGGGTCCATTCTCACGAACAAACTTACAGGGACTACTATTACAAATATCTTAGAGGTGTCTACTATTAAGATTTTACAATCCATTAATGTAATTAGTTATTGAATACCCTAGAATTAATAAGATCTGTAGGAAAGTAGCGTTATTCCCGGTTGCGCACAATGGCTCCGTCGTGCAGCTTCACGACAACGTAGTAGCCGAATGCGATACCCAAATTCTTGCCACAACAGACTGCACATCAACGGCATCGGCGACATTTTGCAAGCAGGCGACGAGCGACACTTGCGTCCAGGGCTTACATTCAGGTGGCGTGGCCCACTGCCAGACTCAACCTAGCCACCTCGACTCAGTCACAGTGGTCGATGACGGGATCGTCTTCATCAACGATCGACCAGCAACAGTAAGATACGATAATTGTACTGAAACCAATTTGGCTGGCTCCCATCTCATCACGTTCGTCGACTCTTATGCTATAATAAATGGGACTGTGTTCATAAACTGCAATAACATCCGAAGTCGATTCCCTGGAGTAGCATCGTCTCCCTTTCTAAACATCAGCGGCCACAACACGGTACTGAGCCCCCTTATCTCCATCAGCTGAGCGAGAAGAATCTAAATTTCATCAAGGAAGTTAAGGAGAAGGTCTCATCTGACATGAAAACTACAGTGGCATTCGGCCTTGGATTGGGAACCTGCGAAATTGTCTGCGGACTCGTGGTTCTTTACTACCAGGTCAAGAGATGGCGAGACGCCTGCCAAATTAAGGAATTGGTAAGGAACCTGAACGCGACCGAGGACAGTAGAGTCTTCGAGAGGGGGAGTAGTTAACAATTAACTCCCAGCTCATAATTTGGCGAAGTATAGCGCTGCCCGTCTTAGCTGACTCCGCATTCTGGTGGGGCAGCGACTCTCACAAAATTGTCAGCAACATTGCTGCAACGTTTCCGCTGGGCATACTCGACTCCCTGCACGAGCCGCGGACGCTGCAGATCTTGGACTGTGGCGACGGCGTGTTTATTATTATTATTATTATTTATTTATTTAATATCCCAATGACACGAGACATATAGCTTATAAATTAAGTCATTGGTCACAAAAGGTGTTACATTCAATTAATTAATTAATTACATCATAATAAAACTTAAAACTAAATTTGATTATTTTTATAATTTTGTGGAATAAATTAAATTAAAAGATTTATGTGGAAAACGGCCCTAAATTAAATTAAATTAAATTGAGATGGAATTAAAGTGTGCCTGTAAATGCTCAAATAATTTATCTTTGAAATGCGTTGCGCTCCTAATGCTCTTAATACCATGCGGTAGATCATTCCAATAGCGAACTGCCTGTATAAAGAATTGTTTGTCTTGGCTCGCGAGTTTAACACGTTTGCAAACTAGATTGTTGGTCCTTCTTGATGACACAAGCTGTAAATTTTCAAATAAATAGTTAGGCTCTCTAGTAGTTAAAATCTTATGTAGCAGTATTAATATTCTGAGTTTTATCCAATATTCCAGGCTTAAGTCAAAAATTTTATTTGCGTAACTAGTAATATGATCTCTTCGATCCCGATTAAATGCATATCTTGCAATGGAATTGAACGCCACTTTTAGTTTCTGCATGCTACCAGCATCACAGGAACCAAAAATTTCAATTCCATAAAAAAGGGTTGGAATTAGACATGATCGTGCAACTAAAAGTCTAAGATTTAGAGGGATGAGTTTTTGCGTTAGAGACAACTGTCTTATAGTTCCGAATATTTTCCCAGTAGCTTTTGCAACATGGTTACTCCATGTAAGAGTGGAGTTAAATTGGATACCAAGGTTTGTGGCTTTATGTAGGAATGGCAGCGTAGCCGGCAGTCTTAGGGTAGCTTAAGACTTTTGATTTCTTTGTTTAACTAGATATAAATTGAAGCTTGAAGCGACGCAACACTACGTCCTAATAAACCATAAGCTACAATCTAGCTTTGTCTCTGTAACCGAAATCGGTGAAGCGGGGTACAATTCTAAACAACTTGATTAATTTACATACACATATTTGCGGACCATATTTGCCACGTACGGTCACACTTTTCGCGGGTTAAAAATTTGTCAAACTTTATTAATTCCAATAAGCTTTAAAAATAATCCTGGAAACGGCGAAACCTTATAACCCGAACCGCGAGGCAGAAGGCAACCACGGCCAAACCAAGAACGGACGGAATCAAGTCTCTCAGCAGAAAGCGGCAACTTAAGCAATTAACTGGCCACAGCGGCCCCAGCAGGCCGAACCAAAACAACAAAAGCAACCAAGTAAGCGGAGTATAACACTATTCATCGAAAGCTCTAAATTCAAAGGCAAAGCTTGGCGTAAGTCAGAACATTAATTGCATACTCTCAGGCTGAAAAATTGGGGTAGACCTGTAATATTCGATCGTCGAAGCAAATATATAATATTTTTAAATGCCAGTATGGACTAATGGCAGCCAGGTGACTGAGAGTTCCATAAAAACACTAGCGAATGCTTGGAAGCAGATTGAAAAACGAAAACGAGGAGAACATGGACCGGAATCGACGCCAGAAATCTTACCAGACACCCACCAGACCTGTCGCTCAACGATCTACTGAATACTATTAAGGACATTGGTCGCAATGTTGACACAAAAATCCAACGACTAACGGAGTCAGTCGCAACTAAAGATGATGTAGGCGAAATTAAGGTCCAACTCAATGGAGTATCCAAAAAAATCGAGTCTCTTAGAGCGCGAAAACCAAATGCTTAAAGCGGAAATCGATCAATTGCGCAATGAAAGATATATTGACCGGAGGGAGGTAACTAAGCTAGTTGACCAGGCCAAAGCAAAAAATGTCATCGTAAAGGGATTGAAAAAGTGCAATGTTTCTAAGGAAGAGGTGGAGTCATTCTTACGTGGAAAAATGGATCTGCCCCTTTTAAAATTCCGGGATACTAAAATCCTATTTGATAGCAATAATTCAGTGGGTATTGTAGCTGAATGTGAAACGGCAGGCATCTCTACGGATGTAGTAAAAAACGGGAGGAAACTTGCGGGAACCAATATATACGCCGACAGGGATCTAAGCGCAGAGAAACAAGAGCGAAAATCAGTACTGCTCCAGCTAAAAATGGACCTATCACCACTTAATAAAAATATTAAAATATTTGTGAAGAACGATTTTATCAATATCGGAGGAAAATGGATGTATATAAACGACAAAAAGGAACTCATTCATAAAGGGCAATCGGCAAACACAATCCTAACTGAGATATTCGGAAACATCAACAATGCTACTATATTTTGTTTCGAATCACTGCTTAATCAAACAAGCGAATCAAAAAACGATCAAATGTAACAAATACTCCCGTCCATTATAGTATTAAGCACCTTACTAATAAGTCTCTAACAGAGAATATCAATAATGTCATAACAACTCCTTCCCAAATTACTCTGGGAAATATAAAACTCTTGGCTTACAACATAGCGGGTCTTAGGTCTAAACTGATTCAGAAACTGTTTTTTGAGTATATAAACAAATTTGATATTATCTGCCTTTTTGAAACTTTTATCGAAAAAAATGAAGAGGAATTTAATTCATACTTCAGCGAATTCGAACTACGATGGGTAGCAGCGAGCAGAACCGCCCTAAGAGGATATGCAAGTGGTGGACTTTTACTCGGAATAAAGCATGAACTGAAAGAAAAAACAAAGTGCTGCTTTTTACCATATGGAGACACGGAATGCATCGAAATCATTACGCACGGAAATAGTTTGTATATCTTACCTACATACCTGAACTGCAACAAATGGAACCAAGACTATTGCAAAATATTCGATTATATGGTAGAAGAAAGGAAAAACAACGTGATGATTATTGGCGATCTAAATGGAAGGATAGGAGACACACAATGCAATGCGAAAAATGAACCGGTGAACAGATTTACAGGGATTGAAAGGCATACAAAGGACCGTGTAGTGGACTCTAGGGGAAGAAAAATAATTGATTTGTGCGACTCATTTGACTTAACTGTACTTAATGCCAGAACCCAAGGAGATGCAGAAGGATGCTTCAGTTTTACACGCGGAGAGTCAAATACCGTAATTTACTATTGCCTAATCCAAGGCAGCTGGCACAATTACGTAGAAGACATCGAGATCCAGGAACAGATATTTTCGGACCACATGCCTCTAGCAGTAGATATTTGTGTACAGACGGAACCAATAGTTCAGTGGTCAAAGCTGATACCAAAATTAAAATGGAAGGAAAAGTTCTCGGCTAAATACAAAGAAAACTTGGAACGTAGGATGGATCATCTAGAGGCAGCCCAAGAACATGACCCAATATTCGAACTCACGAGCTCCATAAAGAAAGCTGCAGAGTTCATGCAAAAGTCTAATGGCAAGTGCTATAATGAAGCGTGGTACGACGGCGAATGTGTTCGAGCCAGAAAGGCGTCAATGAATATGCTGAACAGAGCCAGACGAACGAATAATCTTGCAGAGAGGAGAGAATATCAGGAGCTAAACAAAAATTACAAAAAAATGTGCGCAGCTAAACAGCGGCAATATTACCAGCAACTAGAACGCTCAATTTGCAACATAAAAAACAGCAAAGATTTTTGGTCAGCCGTTAGAAGAATAAATGGAACCTTGTCACGATCACCAATAAAAGTATCCTGTGACCAGCTAGCCAGCTATTTTAAGTCCTTGCTGTATGCAGAAGTAACGGATCGGTTGCAAGAAGTCACTTCATCATGTCTAGAAGTCCATGAGCTCGACAAGGAAATCACATTTGAGGAAATTCAAAGCGCTCTTGAAAGGAGCAAAATGGCCATGGCTCCAGGAGAAGATCGCATTCCCGCGGAATTCATCGTAAAGGCACCAACCAATTTTATCGCAAGACTTCTGGATGAATACAACCGAATATTAAACTCTGGAAAAGCTCCAAAATGCTTTCAGAAAAATATTATTTCTTCTATATGGAAAAAGGGTACCCCAACTGATGTCGAAAACTACAGGGGTATTTCGTTCCTGAACTCAACAGTGAAGATATTTACATCGATTATATTGGCAAGGCTTAATGCTTTTGTGGAGACTAGGGCTGCAAAACTATCGATGTTACTATCGATAGTATCGAGGTTTTCAAAATGGTCCGATGTATCGATGTTAAAAATTGAACATCGATATATCGGATGCTTCACTGCATCAGTGCTGCCAGATTTTTTGGGTCCATTTTTACAATTACAGTTTACAGTTACAGTTGAAATACGACAAAATTTGATTAATAAGCAAAAAAAAAAAAAAGGTCAATTTGGTTAAACGCAGCATTATCAAACCGAAATTTGTGTTCCAAAGTGCAAATAAACGAAATGGCTAGAAGTGGCTAGATAATTTGTTTTTTTTAATATTAAGAAATAAATTTGAATAAAAAAGCTTTAAATTGTGAAGACCTAATTTTTGTTTTTTTGAATAAAAAAAAAAATTGAAAATATAAATTTTGTTCGTTTATTATTAAGAAATTAATAACATTATTTTACACAAACAAAATAATGTTTGCCTTTTCTATATTTTTCTTAATATAGCATAAGATATATGGTATTTACCGCAATCTAAAATATTTGAAAAATTTTCGATGTATTAACGATATATCGATGTTTTTTTGGAAAACATCGAGGTTTTGAAACATCGAAGTTAAAAACTATCGATGTACCCACTATCGATAGTTTTGCAGCCCTAATTGACGGTAGGGAAACAAAACATTGGGGTTTTTCATCTATCTATAATACTTCAAAAGTTGATAGTTAGCGACATTTCTAATTTGTAGAATGTTGTGTTTAGCTGGCTCGAGGTCAAGAAAGAGAACACAAGTGTGTGTCGGTTCATCCCATATATTTCGGTTGCAAACTTCGGCAACCATCATCAAGGACACTACAAAAACAATTAACCAATTACAATTTTGTAATACATTTTAACAATTTGAAACAAGAAAAAGACAAAAAACTGAACATATTTACGTACATTATTTTACTCGTCTGTACATTCTGGCGTAGAGTTTTTGACTGAGCTTAAAATGTGGACGCAGTTTTCTGTGTCTGTTTTGTAGTTCAGTCGCTTGTTTGTTGGTGTGTTTATTATATGTAACATCTCGAGAGTGAAGCGTTTGCAGTAATTCGTTTCTTGTTGTAGGACAGCTGTTGCCTCAAAATTTGGTGAGTGTCCTCTCTCCATACAGTGTGTCGCGAGCGCCGTTTTTGTATCGTTGTTTGATGTCTGAGTTTGTAGTCCGATTTGTGTTGGGAAATTCTTGTTTTCAGTTTAGACTTAGTTGTCCCAATGTATAATTTATTGCAGCTGTTTTCTTTGCTTCCATTGGAGTTAAAAAAGTTTTTCATCGTGCTCGAAGGATTGTGGGCTATATGTATTTTTTGCAGGGATGCAAACCGGTTCTGAACCGAACCGGTTTTGAACCGAAGCGAACCGCTTATTCCATCTGGTGAACCGAACCGCAAACCGAACCGGCTTCCTTTAAGAATTGCTGAACCAAACCGAAAACCACAAATAAAATTGGTTCGGTTCGGTTCAGTTTTCCGACGAGTTTTAAGACGGGACTCGCTTTTCCCTAGCCAATGATACTTATTAATTTGGGAATTTGAATCGTTTCCCTAAGATCCCTAAGATAGAAAAACTACATTTCGTTTGACTCTACATTCTTACCGATGCCGAAACTTTTAGGGATGACTGGACGAAAATTTAAGAACAAGTAATCTGGCAAGTCTTCTGTAATTGCCCTCCGATCTCTTAATATACTTACCATCAATCCACATTCTATCATCTAGTGGACAGTATTTGGAATTTTCTGTAATATTTCTTCACCTTAATTCAATCCTAACCAGGGAAGTTTTTACACTTTTCTATTCTAATCTTTTCTAGCCGACATTCTCTGTTTTCGAAGATCGTTCCTCAAGGAACATATAGACGAATCCTATGAATCCGGCCATAATATATTTGGGACAATCTTCTAAGGATTTTAAAGATATTCAATTATGAATTCAATTTGAAAGCGAGCAAAAGTCACATGACAATAGAAATCATAATGTACCTTTATGAACCACTGAACCGAACCGGAACCGCGGTTCAGTCAGCTCAAAAAACCATGTAATGAACCGAACCGGCGGTTCAGAAACTGTCTGAGCCACTGAACCGAACCAGTCTTTATATTCGAGTGGTTTGCATCCCTGATTTTTTGCCTGTCGAAGCAGTTGGAATGGGCGAATCTTTCTGACAGTTGTGGCACAAAAGTGAGTGACTTTTGAGATTTTGGTTGCTGTCCTGGTTTTGAACTTCGTTTACCGTTCTTGTCAATTAGTGATTTGATGATTCTCATTGGAAAGTCATTATCCGTCAAAATTGGTTTACTTTCTGCAACTATTTCCTTATAATTTATTTCATCGCTTGTGTTGAGTATCCGTTGTATACAGCCACGTGCCGTATTGATGATCATGTTCCTCGGGTGTTTAGAATAAAAGTTTACTATCCTTCCTGATGCCGTCGGCTTTTTGTACCACTTGATTTTAAGTTGGTTTCCATGTCTACTTATTATAGAATCCAAATATCGTAGTTTACCATCTACTTCGAATTCCATGGTGGATTTCAGGTTCTTGTGAAAAGTGTTAAGTGCGTCAAGGGTGTTTTGGACTTCGTCCTCCTTCGCGATGGCAAATAGGTCGTCTACATATTTGGTTAGTAGTCGTGGTGGATGCTTAAGTTTTTGTAATGTGCTGTCCAGAAGTGTCTCCATCACTATGTCCGCTATAACTGGGGATGCTGAAGATCCCTTTGGAATACCTTTTAATTGGGTATAAATGTGGTCCTCGAATTCAAAGGACCTGTTTTCGTCAATACAGAATTTCAAAATTTCCATGTAAAGCTGTTTTGGTATTTTTGTGTACTGTTGTATGTTGCTCCACTTTTGTTCTATGGTCTTTAATGCTAGGTCAATAGGAATGCTCGGAAATAATGAGACTTCAACAAATGAAATCAGTTTTTCTTCGTGACATATGTAGGTGTTGTTCGTCCGTTGTTTAAATTCTACTGCATTCTTGACGTTGAATATTGAGTGTGCCGTAAGATTCTTCAAAATTTTTATTATGAATATGCGTAGTCCATGTGACGGTGCACCAATTGACGAGCAAATTGGTCTTAGCAGGGTTCCTTCCTTGTGGATTTTTGGGAGTCCGTAAATCCTCGGTGGCAGAGCAGTGCTTGTCATTAGCTTATTCCTTTCGGCCTTTGAAATAAGCTCCAGCTTAAACAGTTTTTCCACCAAACTGTTGTTTTTGTTTTTTAGTCTTGTGGTTGGGTCTTGTCTTAATTTCCTAAATGTGCACATGTCCCTTAATGTCTGTAGTCCTCCTTTTCTATTGGTACTGTTTTGTTTCCTTTGTCTGAAGTCAGAATTAAAATGTTGTAATTTTTCCTTAGAAATTTGCGTGTCTGTTTCACTGTGTCAAGTATTGCACGATCCCTAGTGCTCTGTTTATTTTTAGATTTGGCATCTATTAAAATTAAAGAGAATTTGGTCCGGGCCGATTCCTGTTGTTCCTTGTCTTCTATTGTTTGAACAAGTGTCTCTCCATCTCCAATGTATTTAAAAAGTGTGAAGCTCTTATTCTCCACCGGCACCACAAACTTCGGGCATTTAGCTAACAACGCTTTAATGTTGGTCGGGAATTCGGCTTTCGTTTTGTTGACGAACCAATCCTTATGTTTGTTGTTGTGAGCAAAGATTTCGTTCCGTTCTTTGCGCAGACTCTCATGTTAGTTTATTGCAAATATTTTTCTCTCTCTCAAAAAATGCTTTGGAGTCATCTGCACTGAGCAGTTGTTCTACCATTGTTGTTGTTTTCTTCATCTCTTTGGTCTGTCTTGTGAGTGTGTTATGTTTATGTTTGATGAGAAGCCCTAATATTTTCATATGAAACGTATGTACGTGTCTGTTTAGCGTTAGTTGTATGTATGTCAGTGGGAATGTCGTGATTGTTTGTAAATATGTTCTTACATTTGGTTGTGTTATGTATGAACTTTGGAACTATTTTTGATTTGCGTCATTTTAACAGAAATTTAATGCTAGATTTGAGTTTGACTAGTTTTGTCGCTGTTGCTTGATACTTATTGATAATTGGTTTAGAGTTGATGTAGCTGGATTTAATCGTTGCATATCCCATTCCGTGGTTGCTTATGCTTTCGGTGGGCCTTCCGTTCTTTGTAAAAGTTGATAGTTAGTGACCTTTCTAATTTGTAGAATGTTGTGTTTAGCTGGCTCGAGGTCAAGAAAGAGAACACAAGTTTGTGTCGGTTCATTCGATATATATCTCGGTTGCAAACTTCGGCAACCATCATCAGGGACACTACAAAAACAATTAACCAATTACAATTTTGTAATACATTTTAACAATTTGAAACAAGAACAAGAAAGAAAGTCGGTCAAGCCCGACTATAACATACTCTGTACCAAGAAATTTTGTCTTTTGATCATAACTCGAAAACCGTTCATCCGATCTTCTTCATTCCTTTGGCGGATCGATAAGTTATCCTAATAACTAAATATGTCCAGAAGGAACAAGCCATCTATCTTCAAAACTGTGGGAGATATGACGTTTTTTCTAAATTGCGGGGGCGGGGAGGGGGCGTGGCCAAAATTGAAAATAAACTTGATCTGCCTGCAGACATAAGAAGCATATGTCCCATACATGTCAAACCTCTATCTCTTACCATCTCTGAGATCTGTGCGTTCATACGGACAGACAGACAGACGGACAGACGGACAGACGGACGGACGGACAGACGGACATAGCTATATCGACTCGGCTGTTGATGCTGATCAAGAATATATATACTTTATGGGGTCGGAGATGCTTCCTTCTGGATGTTACATACTTTTGCACAAACTTATAATACTCTATGTACCTTCGGTACAGAGTATAAAAAGACAAAAAACTGAACATATTTACGTACATTATTTTACACTTCTGTACCCTCTGGCGTAGAGTTTTTGACTGAGCTTAAAAGGTGCCTGTAAATGTGGGCGCAGTTTTCTGTGTCTGTTTTGTAGTTCAGTCGCTTGTTTGTTGGTGTGTTTGTTATATGTAACATCTCGAGAGTGAAGCGTTTGCTGTAATTCGTTTCTTGTTGTAGGACAGTTGTTGCCTCAAAATTCATATTCAAGCTACGTCTCACTGGGTTATTCAGCTCGATCTTCGATATCTTCGTCATCTGTGGTATCTAGGTGTTCTTCATTTGGATAAAAATCGCTATCGTCATCAGCAAAAAAGTCAAGGTCATCCTAGCTATCCACGTTGTCAAAAATTCTAGCGATTTGCGAAGTCGTTGGTCCCTTTTGCTGACATTTTCCCTGAGTAAAAAGTGTCGTTGCTTGTATATTTGTTGTGCCCATAGTAGAACATAAATCACAAATGACAAACCCAAAACAATACCGACACGTACACATAAAAACTAAGCACAAACACATGTATGTTGCATATTTACATCAAAATATCGACTGCACAACTTAACTCTCAGAAGCTGTGTGATGTATATCTGCAACATAGCGTTTCTCACAATTTACACGTAGTACACAACATGAATCATCAAAACCTGACTGCACATGCATTATAGGTATAATTAGCTCATGTATTAAGAGCTTTGTTATAAAAAAAATTTCTTTATGACAAAAATTGGCAAAACAAAATTAAGATCAAAGACCACTTGCTCACTTCACAAAATTTGGAGGAAAAGGGAAAATATGTTGTCCAAAGCACTTGGAATAGTCTGACCAAACCACAAAAATTAAAATATGTATATTGAAGCTTCAATTAAAATTAACACTTGTCACCTTCATTATACGCTTTACGAAATAATTAGACGCAAACGGTATGTTGCAGATAAGCATCACGGCCATATAAAGGGATATTATGATATTTAAATTCGTAAGCAACTATAAAACTTATAGAAAAGGCGGTTTCTAACAATTTCATATTGCTTGCGAGTTAAGTAAGCTTCCACGAACATTGAAAGTGCTTCCAAGATTGACAACTGCTCCTTAGACTTTGATTGACTCTTGCGGTAGGCTGTTTTATATTTATGAGCCCGATTTGGTGAAGATGTAATCTCTCAAAGCACTTCAGACGCGTCTCGCATTCCTGCTGACGGTAATTTCATACTGGTAGCTTCAGTCAACTCTTCCGTACCACATTGCTTGCCTAAGTTTTCCGTCTTGCGTCTTTTGCTTCTGGCGCTAGAAACTGCAAAAGATTTGTTCGGCCGTCCTGGGCGGTTAATCGTTTTTGGGACTGAGAAAGACCCTTTAATCCATTGCTGATTGTTTTTGATGAAATTGTAGATCTTCCTATGGGCGTCATACCATCTCTTCTTAAATAACTTCTGAGTTTTCCGAAACTATTTTTCACCAACTTTATATCTCTATTAGAGTAATTTTCCGCGCCCAGCGGATGTTGTTCTGAGGCATTTATGTTAGAATTTATGGATGCAATGTCGCAGCTTTCATTAACACGTAAAATGTCTCCACGGACCAATTATTTGACGTTCAAAGTTAATAATTTTGAAAGCAAAAAAATTTTATTTTTGACCATAGCTCAGTTTATTTAGCCATTTCATGGTCAACCGCACATATCCGCAGCCAATTTTTTTTTTCGTGCAATGAAAGATTCATCTTTGTCTCAGAAAAAAAAAATTTCCCGGGTCTCGTCGGGGATTATTACTTTTTTACCATAATTAATTTTTCAAATCCGATAATATAATGAAAAATTGTATATTTTTCAATGCAGCTTTACCAGTACCAGTGCGTATTATATTTATATTAAACTATACAGATTACATCATATTTACCTGCTGTACAATCATCCATTTGATTAAAATTAAAAATATATACACGCGATTTGCTACGGAATTTCAAAATTAATCTTTTGATTTTTCACAACTCAAAAATTAAATCCCTTGTAGCAACGTCGTACTTTGACAGTGCGTGTTGGTCGAATGTTAGCAAAATAAATCAAAAAACAAGCGAGATCTAGTCGAGTACTGTATTGTTCACAGCCTACTGGTGGTTATTTGCGAAAATAATTAATTTGCCGAATTGGACTTTTGGCCGCCCAAATTCATCAAATACCCCACTGTGCATCAGAAATATACATCTCAATTTATTGCACTTAGTTTCCTTACAAACCGAACTTCAAGTCAATCGGGTGAAATAAGTTTTTGCATATCGAATTTTCCGGGAATTTTCCTTGTGGGAAGGATTTCACCGAATCGGTAAACACCTGTTCAATTATTTCGCCTACTTTGCTTACAAACCGAGTTTCAGGTCAAACGGATGAAAAATCAAATTTTCCCCAAACAAACTTTTCTGACGCTTTTCCGAGTGGAATTTTCCAAAACCCCGTCTTAGTACGCACTGTCACCATATAAGGAAACTTCTGTCCAAATTCCAGCCTTCTATCTCTTACCGTTTAGGCTGTGCGATGATTGCCAATCAATCAGTCAGTCAGGACAAACTCTTATACTATATATGAAAAGAGACGAGATTACATATCACCGTGGATCGATCACAAAAAAATAAATAAAAGAATTAAGTCAGCTTATGGTTTATTAAATACCATGTGAATGGTTTGATGATGATCTTAAGACTGAAGTACAATTTGTGGCTTAAGCTCTATTAAAAGGGATAAACACGCTGGCTTACGTGGCAATGGGAATGTGAGATATGCAGAAAATATGCTGGCATCTTCTGATTGGTCAGTTTAATTATTTCACAATTATTGTTATGATCACGGTTGGGTGCGGGCTTTGCCCAACTTTTGTTTATGATAACCTCTTTTTGGTTTACATTGAGTTTTTCTGCGTATGTCACTACATAGATGTTGAATTTGAAACACAGGCTTGATTATAAAATGCATTCTATTTAAGAATCAAGTTTAAATTAAGGTGAAAAGCCTTCTCACAGCTATCTTACAGATATTATAAGAATGAAAATTCGGTATTAATTTTATCTTCACAGAATTCAATGTTTTTATGACTATAGAGTTTGTGCAAAACCTATTGAGAACTTTAGAGTAATGGTAGTGTGGAAGTAAGCTAGCGATATGTATTTTGCTTTGGACATTGGAAGTCATGTTCCCGATGATGATACATCTAGCTGGCATGTTATATTTCAAGCTTTTTTTGTCGTTAATTTAAATTTTTTGTTACAAAAAAATGCCCATCTCAAAGATGGTAAGAGATTGATGTTTGACATGTATAAGACTTGTTATATTTGCAGGCAAATCAACTTTGTTGTCAACGTTTGCCACGCCCCCTCCCGCCACCGCGATTTGGAAAAAAAACGTGATGTCTCCCACGGTTTTGAAGATAGATGGTTCGTGCCTTTTCGCATGCTTAGTAATCAGCACCATGTATCGATCCGCCGATGGAATCAGAAAGATCGGATGTGTGTGTTGGGAAATATTAAAAACATATTTCCAAAGTGGTGAGTTCTCGACTCAAACTGTGCGAACTTTGAAAAAAAAACATTTAACAAAAAAACTGTTCCGAAAACTCAATTTGTGGATCAATTCGTGAAGCGTATTCATGAAACTGAAATGTTGGTGGATAAACCAACCTTTGTACGTACTCGTCCGGTGCGCTCGACCGAAAACACTGCTTCGGTTGCTGAAAATGTGCGTGAAAAGCCATCGACGTCAAGTCGCCATCGATCTCAACAATTGGACATTTCGCGCAATTTTTTGATGAGAATTTTGCATAGAGACCTTGCCATGAAGCCATACAAAGTTCAATTGGTGCAGCAGCTAAGGCCAAATGACCATCCGAATCGTCTGCAGTTCGCAAATTGATCGTTTGGCCGAAGATGGTGCATTTTACAGAAAAATCCTCTTTTCGGTTGAAGCACATTTCTACCTAGGAGGTTATGTTAATAAACAAAACGAGAGCGTAAGTTGAAGTCGGCCCTGCCCGACTTCGAAATACCCGTTACTCAGCTCAGCTCGGACAAGTATGCAACATTTTTTTAACTCGGCTATTTATTATCCGATCCTTTTGAAAATTTGTGAGATTGTAGATATTGGCCACATAGACTACACTGCGAAATCTGAGCTCGATATCTTAAAAATTGTGGGAGTTATTCAATTTTTTTTATTGCGGGGGCGGGGGGGGCGTGGCCAAAATTTGAAACAAACTTGATCTGCGTACAGACAATACTAGCTTACGTATAAAATTTGGTTGCTCTAGCTCTTCTAGTCTCTGAGATCTAGGTGTTCATACAGACGGACGGACTGACGGACGGACGGACGGACAGACGGACTTGGCTATATCGACTCGGCTGTTGATGCTGATGAAGAATATATATACTTTATGATATCGGAGATGCTTCCTTCTGCCTGTTACATACATTTGCACGACTTTAGTATACCCTTTTTACTCTACGAGTAACGGGTATAAAAACGTTTTACCGTTTGGTGCGGATTCGGTCTCGAGGCATCATTGGTCCATTTTTCTCTGAAATCGAAGAAGAAGCATGCGTGACCGTGAATGGTAAGCGCTACCGCGCAATGTTAAGTAATTAGTTCTTCGAGGAAATTGAAGCGGAAGACTTGGACGATGGTTTCAACAAGACGGCGCTACGTGCCACACAGCGCACGCCACAATCGATCTTCTATCTTCCCTTTCTTTGAAAATCGAATAATCAGCAAATATGGAGATGTGAATTGGTCGTCAAGAAGCTGTGATCTGACACCGTTAGACTATTTTCATTGGGGAGCGGTCAAGGACAGATTTTATGTAAACAATCCTGAAACAATTGCTGAGTTGAAGAACGAGATTGAAAATGTTTTCTTAAAAATTGGGTGGGAGGTCATTTGACCGAGATTGTTTCTCATAAATAAATGGCATGAACCAACCTTTCCAATATTTTTTTTAACAAAATTAAATTAAAATTTTTAAATGGCAGACACTCTATGGCCTTTTTGCCACCATGTATGGCTTCTTAGGTAAATTAATCAGAAATATACAATTTTGGGGGGCAAAAAGTCTATTACTGTCGAGCTTGGCAGACTTCTGTTCAAAGTTGACAAAATCAAAAACCCTAACACAAGCAATATATCTAATAAAGCTAACATCGCTGGACAGTATCAGAACATAACACACTCAACACATCAAAAAATGTAATATACTCAAATGCTGAAGAACACATCACAAAATGTAGTAGAGTCCCGTAAAATTTAAGGAAACATCAGGATACGTTCGAAACCGGTCTCACAATTCTAACTTTTAGCACACCTAATCTACCCTCATCAGTAAAAATTGGTTACTCGATTTCTGGAGTTCGCCCATACATACCCTTGCCAAGAAAATTCCGCAAATGTGGTCGCCTTGGTCACTTAGATCAATACTGTAGCAGTGTCGAAACCATAAAAAAACGGACTTCAAGACTGCTTGCAACATCTACGACCAGCGACACCAAACGCCACAATCTTTCGCATCAGTCACCGCCGTCGAAAACACATCGATTGCTGCCTCATCATCCTCCAGCCCCAAGATCATTACCACAAAATTTGACCATTAAAACTCTGAAAGCCCACAGACAGCCGGAACAAATCCACTTCAAACTCCCCACCTAAAGGAAAATCAGATCTAAAGGGACGAATCATCTCCGACCTTGGGGTTTCCCAAAACCCCTTGAAAACTAGCCTGAAAGCGAAAAACGTCAAAAATGACTGTAACGGTTATAATTTTTTAAATCAAAACTGAAGAATAACAATTATTTTTTGATTTATATCAAAAAATTTATAAATAATTCTTATCATTGAATAAAAAATAAAATTACGAAATGAGAATTAACTTTTAATTTATATTTAAAAATCATATCACAACTCTTAAATTCAATTTTTATAATACAAATTAAAAATAAAAGATTTTTAACAATTATTATTAAAAAATAAAATACAGATTATTTTTCAATTTCACAGTGCTACAAATCAAGGCTGCAAACCGGTCCGGAACCGAACCCCTGATTACCGGTTCGGTTCGGGTTTTTTGGGGTTCGCGAACCGGACCATGAACCCGGCGGCTTACATTTTTGACTCCGCGAACCTGAACCCGAACCGGAACACTTTTTCAAAAAATGAGGTTCGGTTCACCAATTTAAGTAATTTTTTCAACGATACATTCTAAATTCTCCGGCAAAACATTGTTTATTAATTTCTAAGTGCCTCGACAAACGTTGTTCTATTATAAGCTTTCTACCAATATTGGCTGCTGTTTTCTCAGACCCTAGATTTCAAACTTTGCTTACTTCTGACCAAAAAATATGTTTAATGAGAGTTTTTAAAATTTGACAATAAATGACTCAACTTCTCATTGCGAAGACGAGAAGTTTATGAAAGCAAAAAACAAATATCAAATATAAAATCTGTGAATTATGTTATAGATTCCTTTGAAAATTGTCCAAGATCACATCTGTAAAGCTCACTGTTTTCGTTATTTACTGCTCGGTAGTCACAAATGAACTGAATATTGTTGACCCCTTATATGAATTTCCAAATCCCATATCTGACGTAAGGTTCCAGGGTCCTACAACATCCATCTTCAAATGTTTTAAAATTTTGGAAAGGTCATAATATCGACGACTTAAAAAATATTGATATTACTATGCTAGCTGTACCAGTAACTCAGGTATCAGTTGAACGAGCATTTTCAACACTTAAGTTTGTTCTTTTTGATTTAAGAGCTAGTATAGATAAACAGCTCCTGGAAGATATAATGCTAATTAACTTAAATTAAGCAGTTTCTAAAAGCTGTTAATGTCACCTAATGGATTTGATAATTGAAATAACTTAATTAATGATCATTATGATTAAGCATGTGGATAGAAGGCATATATGTTTCATTTTCAACGTTTTAATAAATTAAAAGACTAACTATTCTTTTATGTGCAAGCGAACCAAGGTTCGAACCAGAACCTTGGGTTCAGGTGTTCCAAAAACCGGTCCGCGAACCGAACCTTTTATTTTACAATGGGTTCGAACCCCCGAACCGAACCTCCTAGTGAATTTTTGAGGTTTGCTGCCTTGCTACAAATTTCACTCAAGTGCAAGAACCTGGGAAATGGCCTACCGTACGCTGTAGAGCAGGTCGCGTATAGCATTTCCTCATACTTGGTTTTCCTCGGGGACCCCCAAAATCTGAAGATATGGCCCAAAAACCGTTTAGTGCTAATTTTGCTCACTTAACTGGAAAAAACTCGCGAATGGACCATCTGATTTTATATAATCTTGTTAGTTCCGATAGCGACGAGAAGATTCTAGTGTAAATTAATCAATTCTTTCAGATATGTAACGCGATGGCTCATAAATGCGAGATACAGATCTGGTATTTCAAACCATTTTTTGGAAATTTCTACTTTAACCACCACTGGTTTAACAATATTCCTCCTAGCTATTTTTTCTTATAATTTATTATAGTAGTGCATTTAATTCTTCGTTAGTCAAGTGTTGTTTAAATAAGTTTGGTTACCGTTTGACGAAGTTATTCGCGTATTTCTGAGCAGACATCGGCTTTCTAGTATTCTTTCTTAGTGTGCTTGCAGAATAACTTTCAAGTTAACATAAATGCCCCCAAAAGTATACTCTGCTAATGTTTGGTTGAATATTCAAATTTATTTTTCACATAATCACATAAATTTTCACATATTATATGTTTTACCATAATGGACTGTTCGAGTGCTGCTACCTTGCTACGATATTTGTGACTTTGTCCCTTTCTTTCTCATTAGCTTTGTTAGTTCAGGGCTCTAATGCTTAAGAAAAGGATGGTGCGGACTCGAATTATCATTTACCCATTAAGATTGGGAACATCAATAAGTATTGCACTACATACTGCCAATGTATATCATTGAATGTCTTAGATGTCAAGAGTGGCAAAAATTAAAACGAAACTAGTTGTTAAAGTATATTCTCCTTTCAGTCTTAGTTGAATTGGCTCTTATCATATTTGAGTTCCGGCGTTTTTTGTCCTTTGGTTTAAGGTATACAATAAAACTTCGATTAAAAAGCGCCTGCAATCAAGTGGACATGAGCCGACAATCGATTCGGCAAAGATAAGTTATCTTAGATAACCTAATTTTCAAATAATAAGCATGTAGTGAGGATCTAAATATTAATTGTTAATTTGACTAGAGATTATCGTGGCTTTACAAGGTAGCAACACTCGAACAGTCCATCATGGTAAAACATAAATTATGTGAAAATTTCTGTGACAAATTTAATTTTCCCAAAAAACATTAGCAAAGTATACTTTTGGGGGTATGTTAACTTGAAAGTTATTCCGATGTGTGCTCAGAAATACGCGAATAACTTCGTCAAACGGTAACCAAACTTATTTAAACAACACTTGACTAACGAAGAATTAAGTGTACTACTATAATAAATTATAGGAAAAGATAGTTTGGAGGAATATTGTTAAGCCAGTGGTGGTTAAAGTAGAAATTTCCAAAAAATGGTTTGAAATACCAGATCTGTATCTCGCATTTATGAGCCATCGCGTTACATATCTAAAAGCATTGATTAATATACACTAGAATCTTCTCGTCGCTATCGGAATTGACAAGATTATATAAAATCAGATGGTCCATTCGCGAGTTTTTTCCAGTTAAGTGAGCAAAATTAGCACTGAACGGTTTTTGGGCCATATCTTCAGAATTTGGGGGTCCCCGAGGAAAACCAAATATGAGGAAATGCTATACGCGACCTGCTCTACAGCGTACGGTAGGTCATTTCCCAGGTTTTTTCCCACTGCAGCACGGTGTTTTTATTTGAAAAATAAAAATAAAAATTAAATGTAAATAACAAAAACCAAATTCTAATAACATTCATGATGTGTGGTATAGGGTTGTCGATATATCTCAAAATATCAATATCGATAATATAAAAAATATGAATTTTCAATATCGATATTTCATATATCGAGACCGAAAAACATCGATATATCGATAATATCGTTGTTTTCCAAAGCACAAACCAGGAAAGATATTACAAAACGTCTACGTCTGGAAGACCACTAATGAGCAGTGCAAGTGGTCGTTCTATTTGATCTTTCCAATAGCATAACTTAAAGGTACGATTGAAATTCTATTCTTAAATATAGGCTATGTTTTCAAAGTAACTTGAACTTGAAGGTCAAACTTCGTTTTATGGTCGCTGTCGGTTTCCAGTACAACCACTGATTTGACATTGCACTTTTCTCTATTCTACAATATAGAGTTTGTATTGGAGCGCTTATACAGCAGAGAGTAGCAATCGACGGCCCGATTGTCCCGACTGGCTTGGCCCCTTACTCTGCCTAAAAGGCTATGGGCATTGCTACGGTCGTATCGAAAGGCCGATTTTAAGTTTGATGGTAGTTTTTTTTCTCAAAAATATCGTTTTTAAAAAGATCGATATATCGGCACAAAAAATATCATATCGGAATAACCCTTATCGTCAAACAAAAATATTGATACATCGATATAATATCGACAGCCCTAGTGTGAATCAATTTTCCAAGCGTACGGCATAAGTCTACCTTCATGCAAAAATTTGTGGCTCCATCTCTTATAGTCTCTGAAATCGACGCATTCCAACAGACAGACGGACAGACTGACGGACGGACAGACGGGCATGGCTATATCGACTCGGCAGTTCATGCTGATCAAGAATATATATACTTTATGGGGTCGGAAATGTTTCCTTCTCCCTGTTACATACATTCGCACAACTTCATGATCCCCCTTTTCCCATTTTTAATGGGAACAGGGTATAAAAATTAGATTAATAAAATTCATCATAATTTTAAGCAGGGATTCAATTCAATTCTGAGCCAACCCGTCACCGAATCGCTAATTTTAGGTGATTAACCAATCCGCAAAAGCGAACCTGCGCTTCTTTGGAAATGCTGATCCGACTCGAAATCCAACAAAACAAAACGGTTCGGCTGATTTTACTAACAAGTTATAAGACGTAAAGGGAATTGATACGAATTGATCCTTATCGAAACCGATATATATTGGTGTAGTTTTTATGGTTGAGCAGACAAACATTTATGGGTAATAGTTGGTTCTAAGTTAAAACAAATTGTGGCGAAAAGCCATTGGCATTTAAGCATGAAATAAGATAGAACGCCAGTAGTTCAGTAGTACTTAAAAACGTCAAGGTTGTTGGTTCAAATCGCGGTAAAGGAATCGTTTTTTTAAGTGTTCCGGCTGACTCCAGATGGGGTCACACATAGAGCTTAGTGTCCTTAATGAGGCCGGGTGATTATTTGGGTACGTTTGACTTCGAAGTCCAGGAGGATTATTGACGTTTTGGCCAATGCCAATAATTGTTTTGGGGGCATCTTGCCCGCTTCCTCCAAAGAAGAGAACCGTGGGGTGTGCAGAGTTTTTAATCTTGTCTTGGCAATTGCTGGGCAGCTGCAAATGAGATTTTCTAGAGTTTCTGCGACTCCAGGTTCCATACATTTCCACAGATGTCCTCTGTCGTTATGCCTAGCTTTATCGCATGAGCGGCTGCTAGGCAGTGTCCTGTTGGTATGCCAGTGAGCAGTCTACAGACTCTTCTCTGGAGCTGTAGCAGATAGTGTGTAAGTTTTTTGTCTCTTGTCTTGCACATAATTTTAGAGATTCTGCATCCGCTGGTGTTTTCCCACCTTACCTCTGCTTCTTTCTCTGCTATCTCTTCCATTTTGCTATTAAGCATCTGTGTGGAGATAGGTATGTTTAGTGTTTCTTCATGGCCGATTACGACTCCGGCTTTTGCAAGACTGTCTGCCATCTCGTTTCCGTCGATGCCCAGGTGGCTGGGAATCCAGTAGATTTGCACCTTTCTGGAGATGCTGAGGGAATCTAGTGCTTCCCTGCTCACCAGGACATTTCTGGAGTTGATGGTGCAGTGGTTTGGCAGTTTGTGTGAGAGCTTTATTTGTGGCTCTGCGCAGTATACGGCGGCTCCGACTCCTAGGTCCATCTTTGAGCTGTCTGTAAAGAGGTGCGTTGCTTCTTGGGCCAGTCCTGAACGCCAGTCTTCTGGTCCCAATAGTGCTGATGTGCATATTCAGTTGATATTTGGGATAATGTAGTCCGTGCTACTACCAGCTATGCTGTGTCCATAGCTTTGTAGCGCCATGGTGCCTGTCGCACATAGACGTTGAGCGGTCTTTTGTGCCAGAAGGCGTGCTTGAATGTCAAGAGGGTTGACAGCTAAGATGTGTTCTAATGCTTTGGTTGGAGTGGACCTCAGCGCCCCCGTAAAACAGACCAGTGCCTGTCACTGGGTCTTCTCCATCATCTTTAGGAATGTGGTTTTCCACCATACCAGTATGCCATGTAGCAGTATCGGTCGTATTACTGAAATGAAAAGCCAGTGCATCAGACTTGGTGATAGGCCCCAAGTGCTACTCAGCATCTTCTGGGATGCATATAGTGCGATGGTCGCCTTCTTCACTCTTTCTTTCACATTCGGCTTCCATGACAGTTTACTATCGATTACTGCTCCAAAGGTATTTAACGTTATTCTTTGGCGTTAGTGTTATTTCATTTATCTTTGGTGGAATCCATGGCGGTACCTTGTATCTCTTGGTAAAGAGAATGAGGTCCGTCTTCTCCGCATTAATACTTAGTCTTAGTACTTAGTAATTATGCATAGGTCGTCGGCATATGCTTGCTTTCCTGCGAAGTTTTGTTAGCAGTTCGTTAACTACAAGGTTCCGTAGAAGGGGTGACAGTACTCCGCCTTGAGGCGTGCCGCCGTGTGCCTCCTTCGTCATGGTTGTGGTACCCCACTCGGCTTGTACTCTTCTACACCTCAACAGGTGGTATATCCACGAGTCCAAAGCCTTATGTATTGATACAGCTCTTAGGCTGCGCATTATCGCCTCTGTGGAGACGTTGTTGAATGCACCAGATATATCAAGGAATGCTCCCAAGGCATACTCTTTATGGTACATTGCTTTCTCGATGGTGGCTACTAGGGAGTGTAGCGCTGTTTCCACCGATTTCCCTTTCGTTTATGCGTGTTGGTTGGTTTCCAAGGTCAGGTTCATGCCTTCTCTTATGTGGAGATCAAGTAATTTTTCCATTGTTTTAAGCAGGAATGAAGTCAGGCTAGTGGGCCTGTAGTTCTTTGGCCCCACCCCAGGCAGGCTTCAAAAATGGACTGTAGCCATGGTACGACTAAACCTTTGGTCGTTTTTAGCATGGCGGGAATTATGCCATCCGGTTCGGGGACTTGTAGCTCGCGAACGAGTCGATCGCCCATCGGATTTTTCCTGGAGTGACTAAGTTGATTGGGATGTTAGTTTGTTGAGTGTTTAAGTCCTGAAGCGTATCTGGCTCGGTGACTATAGTGCAGCCCGGGAAGTGCGCATCGAGAACAGCGCATGTAGCTTCCATGCTGCTTTCTGTCCAGTGACCTTCGTCCGTTTTTAGTTGACTCTGCATAGGTGGCTGCTTTGAAAGCAGCTTCCTGAGTCTGGCTGCTTCCGAGACCTTCTCTATGCTGGAGCAGAAGGTTCTCCATGAATGTTGCTTTGCCTTCCTTATTACTTTTTTGAATCAGCGAAGTCTTATCTTATACTCCTCCCAGATAGGGCTGCAAAACTATCGATGTTACTATCGATAGTATCGAGGTTTTCAAAAAAAAAAAAAAGGTCAATTTGGTTAAACGCAGCATTATCAAACCGAAATTTGTGTTCCAAAGTGCAAATAAACGAAATGGCTAGAAGTGGCTAGATCATTTGTTTTTTTTAATATTAAGAAATAAATTTGAATAAAAAAGCTTTAAATTGTGAAGACCTAATTTTTGTTTTTTTGAATAAAAAAAAAAATTGAAAATATAAATTTTGTTCGTTTATTATTAAGAAATTAATAACATTATTTTACACAAACAAAATAATGTTTGCCTTTTCTATATTTTTCTTAATATAGCATAAGATATATGGTATTTACCGCAATCTAAAATATTTGAAAAATTTTCGATGTATTAACGATATATCGATGTTTTTTTGGAAAACATCGAGGTTTTGAAACATCGAAGTTAAAAACTATCGATGTACCCACTATCGATAGTTTTGCAGCCCTACTCCCAGATGATCACTTCATCCGCTTGTTTGGCGAGTTTGAAGCATTCCAGGACGTCCTTCCTCTGCTCTTTCAAATCTGGGGTCCTCCAGGGGGGTCTGGTTCTCCTTTTTGTAACTGTGAGCCTACACGAGGCTTTGTATGCTTCGATGAGATTGACAGTGAGCGTCTTCATGGACTTCTCAATATCTTCCACCGAGCAGATGGGCGTTGACGTCGGCAGTTTTGATTCCACTGTCTTAAGGTAATTCACCCAGTTGATATTCCGGGGGTTCCTATAGACGTTTCTAGTTTGACAATAGTCGAATTGGATCTTGAACTGGATGTACTTGTGGTCGGATAAGGATGGTTTATCAAGAACTCTCCACTCTGACGCCTGAGTACTGTTCCTTAAGGTTTAACCATGACCTAGGACGTTGGCCGAGGTTGGTCCCACATATGTGGGTACGTCTCCAACGTTTTCTACACTTAGACTGGTTTGTATAATAAAATGTAAGAGGGACTCACCTAAGTCGTTGATGTCCGGGCTGCCCCACACAGTGTGATGTGCGTTGGCGTCCGTTCCGATGACGAGGGGTTGCTTCTAGTAGCTTGCCTCCGCCGTCATTCTTCCGAGTTCAGCCGGTGGTGCCTCTCGCTCATGCGCCATGTAGCAGGACGCCAAAAGAATTGGCTCGTCCCTGCCACCCCCCAAGGCCACAACAGTGAGGTCGTCCGTGCTGTAATTTACTATTAAATACGCATAGATGCCTTTTCTTACCAGAATGGCAGTCCTTGCTCTACTTACTGGGGTGGGGTAAAAGATGTTGTAGTTTTGTGTCTTTAGCCCGGAGACCTTGTTTCCCGCCGCTATCCAAGGTTCCTGAACTAAAGCCACATCTGCGGGCCCTTCCTCCAAGGTTAGAAGGAGCTCCGCCGAGGCGATCTTGCTCTTATGCAAGTTGACCTGGAGGACCTTCAACTGCATGACTGGTGTCCGCATCCTCCGGTCCCGTTGGGTTAGCCTGCAAGGTTGTATCTCCATCCTCGTCTTCTTCCGCAGACTGTTCTGCCCCCGTAATATCGAGGCTGCTGGCTTTTTCGACCATCATGTCGATGCCGACGTCATTCTCCACCTCTCCAGCCTCCAGTGTGTGCTCATTAGTGTCCTCGGGGTGGCGTTTCTTGAGACGTAGGTGCACGCTACCTACTCCCCATGCCATCACCCCGAATCTTGGGTAGAGCAGATCCTCGGAATCCTTGTTGATCTGGAGGACCACGTGCTGCCCGTTTTTGTCGGGCTTTGCAACATGAAGTACCTTCCCGTCTCCAGTTGGCACATCAGGATTCTGCCACTGTATGAGTTTCAGCGCCTGCTCCTTTGGTGTGACCCGTGGAAAGAGTACTTTCCCCTTCGGAACGGACGGAATGCAAGTTCTTTCCACAACCTCCAGCTGGGCACTCTCCCACAGGCTTCCCATGTCTGCAACGACGCTTGAGACCCACTTAAGGGATGGGTCGTCCTTGCATCTTAGGATTTGGACTCCGTACAGCCAGCCTGATCCGTAAAACGCTACAGGTTGCGCTGCTGGGTCTTCCATCCTTTTAAAAATATTCTCGAACAACTTCTCCTCTTCTTGCTTCCACTGTTCGGGCGTCATCTTGCCGTTAGGGCAGCTTTTGTCGGCGATTGCTACGGTAAGATGACGTTTTGCTACGTCGCTAGCTAATTCCTTGGGCTGACTGGTCTTTTTGGGAAGGGGTTGTGCCTGTTCCTGCGGTCTTTGGCGGGGCTTTTTACTGGCTGGGGCCTCCGCCTTCGCTTGCTCAGTTGAGCGCTGCCGCTTGTTGGCCAAACTCTCCTCCATTTTGTTGGCGTATTTTGCGGAGGTGGCTTGCATCGCCGGCTTCTCCGCAAAGTATTTTCGGCCCTCCTTAATCTTTTGCTCGGCCCACGCAAGCTTGTTTCTCTCGTCTAGGGTGAGCTCACCGCTTCCGTTCAGTCGCGCCTTGATTTTGAGAGCCGCTTTATACTGAGCTTTCGTTCGCATGCCCTCCTTTGTTCGTGTGGGTTTTTCCTTATTTTTGGTACTAGACCCCGCCCTAACTGGAGATAGCAGCAGCTTTTCTTCCGCCTCCGTATTAGTTGAACCTCCATGCGAATCACAGTCCGAGTCTGTATCGACTACAGTACCACTCCACACTTTGGTCCTTGTCGTATCGGCAGTAGCTGTACAACTGTCCTGGCCTGCTCCAACCACTACAGAGGTGTGACCGCTGGCGACTCGAAGTGGGGATCTCTCCCCACCTTGCCCACCGGTAGTAGCAGTCACGCCTTCCACTGACGTTTGGGCTGATATCCCAGCCCGAGTTGGGTTCTTTGTGTTTTCCATTGTTGAAGTACCCATAGTGGTTAATTTTTGTTCGTGGGAACCACCCCATAGCATTTTATGCCTGCTGCCAGGTACCTCTAACCATGGCTTTGGCTCAGCTCCACCCAAAATTATGCTGTTGTGGTAGTGTTGGCCATCACCTTAGCTGGACACTGCATTTCCTAGGTGTAAGACGAGCAAGTGACACTATGTAAATATTACCCGCTTTAAGCCGAGGTACATACAGTGTCCATTGCCCAGCCGACACCCTCGTGGAGGGTTCAGTTAGAAGGTTTTTGTCGGCCTAAGTGTTTATAACATTGTGCATATTTTTATACTGTTTACCGTCTGTCCGTCTATCTGTTCGTATAAACTCGCAAATCTCAGAGATGGTAAAAGATAGAGGTTTGACATGTATGGGACATATGCTTCTTATGTCAGGCAGGCAGATCAATTTTATTTTACATTTTGGCCACGACCCCTCCAGCCCCCGCAATTAAAAAAAAGTCAAATCTCCCACAGTTTTAAAGATAGATGGTTCGTTCCTTTTAGACATATTTAATTATCAGGATAACTTATCGATCCGCCAAAAGAATGGTGAAGAGCGGATGAACGGTTGTCGAGTACTGATCAAAAGACTGTTTGCTGAGCAGCGCAGTAGCAGCGCTGCTTTCACCGAACAGAATCTTTGCCGCGAAATAAATGAACGATGGGTGATGTGATTTGATGTGGAGTTTATATCGCCCTTTTTAAGTATTACTTCACAAGGGGGAGATGGCACGAAGGCCTCCACTAGATTACTATCTATGGATTGAACTCGAATTGCGCTGTCGTTCAGCGCGACGCAAGGATTTTAGAACCTCAGCAGCCATGGTGCCCATAGCACCTCAGTCACGCCTTCCACTGACGTTTGGGCTGATATCCCAGCCCGAGTTGGGTTCTTTGTGATTTCCATTGTTGAAGTACCCATAGTGGTTAATTTTTGTTCGTGGGAACCACCCCATAGCATTTTATGCCTGCTGCCAGGCACCTCTAACCATGGCTTTGGCTCAGCTCCACCCAAAATTATGCTGTTGTGGTAGTGTTGGCCATCACCTTAGCTGGACACTGCATTTCCTAGGTGTAAGACGAGCAAGTGACACTATGTAAATATTACCCGCTTTAAGCCGAGGTACATACAGTGTCCATTGCCCAGCCGACACCCTCGTGGAGGGTTCAGTTAGAAGGTTTTTGTCGGCCTAAGTGTTTATAACATTGTGCATATTTTTATACTGTTTACCGTATGTCCGTCTATCTGTTCGTATAAACTCACAAATCTCAGAGTTGGTAAAAGATAGAGGTTTGACATGTATGGGACATATGCTTCTTATGTCAGGCAGGCAGATCAATTTTATTTTACATTTTGGCCACGACCCCTCCAGCCCCCGCAATTAAAAAAAAGTCAAATCTCCCGCAGTAGCAGCGCTGCTTTCAGCGACTACTGCAACATCAAAATTTGTACTAAGCGTATGTTTAGAATTTTACACCTTATTTGAGCACGCTTGTAATTTTATATTTGTACTGAATCGCTCCTGCGAGCGATCCTTCTTTTATTTCATAAAACTCATCCCTTAAATCTAACATATCTATTGCTTCGTTTGTAAGACGAAGCATGTCTATGTTTATGTGTATGTGCTTCGGTAAGTACTATATACACACATATGTGTCGGGCTAGTGGAAGGGGTACATTGCCTGTGCATCTCAAAGGGTTCCTACGCGTGGGGTAAGATACATCCTGGCCCTCGTAAAGTCGCTATTAGTTTTTATTGATATTACTAAAAGACATGCTGATGCATATGACATCTATCGCTACGTATGTGTCGTGGGATCGTGGACTTATGTTTAGATTCTAAACAGCGTATAATTTTATTGGTACAGAGTCGGGCTTGACAGACTTTCTTTCTTGTTCGACATTCAAAGTGCATTTCATAATGTCCAACCTAAAGACACCACAGTTAATAGTTACAGTTATACAGCTGCAGGGGCTTATGGAGGCTGCGGGGTACGCAGTGGTAGCTTACGCTGACAATAGTAGAAGTAGTAGTAATAGTAATTTATTTTTCTTGTTGTTTTACTTATTTTTGTACAATAATTTTTGTACAATATAAGCTTAAGATAAACAAAATAAATTAAATGACTTCCAGCCGTCAGCCTTTTATTTAAACATTAACATGGACTAATCAACAATAATACCATGCTAATTTTAAGAACCTTATTAAATTCGTCCAATCGTTTTGGCTTGAACAATAAAGAATATCGATCAAGTCGCTTGTCCCCAGAATGGCTTGGCCAACGTGCAGGCCTCTGAACTCCCGTAATACCGGACATCTCCCCAGAAAGTGCTGAATATCTTCCAATTCTCCAGTGTTACAGATGGGGCAAATAGGGCTTTCCACCTGCTGGTAACTGTTTCTTTGGAGTAAAAACATACCACACCTGGCCTTCATCACCCACGAAATGTCTCTCGGTGGTATGTGTAGGTATTTTTGTCCTACATCACTGTCTAGGTACTTATACTATGTTATTTTTCCGTTGCACATAAACATCACTCAGTGTGAGGTGGAGAATAGCCAGCAGTTGCACGAATAATCCATTCCATTGCGACCTAGAGATTTCGATGTTATGCCACTCTACGCCATATGAGACACATAATGCTTGTAATTCCTTGGCCCAAAATACATTGTTATGCAGAATTTTTTTTAGAGAGTAGGTTCGGAAGCCGTTAGTGTTTATAATCATAAAGAACTTTGGCAATATATTTTCATGTTGTCCAAGAGAGAACAGTGCGCATATTCCACATTGCTTTCCAAGGCCAGTGCATAATCAGGTGTTGTTGGTGTCAAATTCAACATTTTTTTCAAAAAGAAACTTCGAAAATTATCGACTTTTTTGAAGCAGCTATACCCACAGATTTGGGCTGCATAAGTTTTAATAGACCTACATACTGCATTGTAGACTTTCCTTTTGGCATTTACTGGTAAATTGCTATTGTAAACATATTCACTCCAAGACACATTTATGCTTGTTCTAGCTAGCTCTATACGCTTCTGGATGTGTTTTAGAACTGATAGCTTTGGCGTGCGTGTCACTCCCAGATAGCAATATTCCGAGACTATTTTAACTGGGAAGTCTTCAAACCGCCACTTTTCAGCTGCTGCTAGACTCCCGAAACCTCGCCGAAAGATCATTATTTCTGACTTGGTCATATTCACTTCCATATTCCATCGGTCACAATATTCTTCCAAGCGATACATCATGCGCTGCAGAACTTCAGGATCATCGGCTAAGATGACTATAACATCCGCATACAACAGCACACGAATACTTGAGTCTTCTATGTGCAAGCATCCACCCAGGCAATCGTGAATATCGTTTAGGAATAGGGTGAAAAGGAGTGGTGACATGAGGCACCCTTGTCGAACCCCAGATTTGGCCTCAAATGACTCTGACAATTCTTCTCCAGTTCAAACCGCCGCTCGTGTATCACTGTAGATGCACTCAATAAAATTCAAAATTTTGCTAGTGACTCCGAACGTGTGAAGCTTGTACCACAAGAGTTTTCTGGGAATTTTATCAAAGGCTGCCTTGAAATCGACGAAAAACGCATAAAAATTGTTCCCTTCATTCCACTTTAAGTGTACTATGGATGTTAAGTGGAAATTATTATCCATAGTTAAATATTTCCGTCTAAATCCCGCCTGAAACTCATTAAGTATGTTGTATTGGTCTGCCCCTTTGGTCAGCCTTTCATTGAGCACACCGAACAGAATCTTTGCCGCGAAATAAATGAACGATGGGTGATGTGATTTGATGTGGAGTTTATATCGCCCTTTTTATAGATAGGGAAAATGATGCTGTTTGAGAAAGCGGAGTCTTTTTTTTTTTTGTATTGGGGGGAAAGCATTAAAATCCAAAAAGTGTGCGACTCGGAATTCCTCACCCACTAAAACCACCCCTACTCTCCGTTTCCCCTTTTGCGGAACTACCGCTAAGTATTACTTCACAAGGGGGAGATGGCACGAAGGCCTCCACTAGATTACTATCTATGGATTGAACTCGAATTGCGCTGTCGTTCAGCGCGACGCAAGGATTTTAGAACCTCAGCAGCCATGGTGCCCATAGCATTCCATTTGTTTTGCGAGCTAAGTAGGATGTCCATAAAGTCAGTGACTGTGAATGGGCTTCCAATACCTAGGCATAGCTCTTCCCGCTCGGCAGCGAATCTCGGACACACTAAAAACACATGTTCTGCGTCTTCTTTGTTCCACGCAGTGTGCGTGCAAAATGGATCGGTCTCATGCTTAAGCCTATAGAGATAGGATTTAAAGCATCCATGTCCGGTCAGTAGCTGTGTCAGATAGAATTCGGTTTTCCCATGCTCTCTACCCACCCACGGCCTTATGTCCGCTATCAGTCTTTTTGTCCAACTGCTGTTAGTGGTAGTGCTCCACCTCGCCTGCCATTGCATCATCGTGCTTTCCCGGCGACGTGCCTCTGGATCCCTGCTTTCCATGGCTAACAGGAATAGCGGTATCAATACAGCTAGTACCAGGGCCGCGTCCTCTGACGCTGTCCGGAATCTGCAGGTGACTCGGAGAACGCACCTCCTGTACTCACTTTTGCTTACTCGGCTATATGATGGCACGGTCATTTCAGGGGCCCATATTGGTGCTGCGTACATTATAATAGACCTGAACACGTTGCAGATTAGCCACCTATGGTCTAGCATGACCCTCAGGTACTTAATAGCCTCCTTCGACAAAATGTGCTGGTTTCCGACTCGTATGTTGGCAGTTTCCACTCGTTTTCTGCTGCTTATAAGGACCGCTTCGGTTTTGTGCGGGGCCAAGCTCAGCCCGTTAACTTCTAGCCATTCGGTCACTCGCATTATCGCGTCATTTGTTTTGCACTGGACATCCTCGAGCTTTTTGTCTACTGTGAAGATGGCGATGTCATCTGCGAAGCCAACAATACTGACTCCTATCGGTGTGGATAGCCGGAGTACGCCGTCATACATCACGTTCCACAGAATCGGCCTTGAGCCTTGTGGCACCCCTCCTGTTACTCGGAAGGTTTTCAGCCCCTTCCATGTGTCATAGAGCAAAGTGCGGCTCTCAAAGTAACTAGCTACCAGTTTCACCAGATACGCCGGTATGCCGAGGTATGTGAGTGCTTAGAGGATCCTTTCCCAGCGAGCGGAGCTAAATGCATTTCTCACATCAAGAGTTGTAACGAGGCAATACTTCTGAATTCCGCCCCGCCATGTTTGTCCAGCTGTGGCTCTGCGGGCAGTGCTCACCACCATTGTAACTGCGTCTATTGTACTGCGTTGCTTCATGAATCCGAACTGCTAATTTAAGAGGCCGTGTCGCTCTTCCAATTCTGCCTCCATGTGGTTGCATAAAATGCGGTCGAACAGTTTGTCGACGACGTCTAGCATACACAGTGGTCTGTACGCAGAGTGGTCCTCCATATTTTTGTCCCCTTTTGGAAGCAGCCTCTGGAGTTTCCATCTTGATGGGAATACTCCCTCACTGATGCACTGGTTGTAGAGATCAGCGAAAACTTCCGGCTGTGCTCCTACGATAAGCTTTACCGCTTTCGTTGGGATCCCGTCTGGTAAAGGCGCTTTGTCGGCGTGTACACAGGATAGTGCAGCTAGTACTTCCTCTGCGTTTGTAGATCTGACGTTTGATGAGTCTGATCCTATTGTCTGGTGTATTGTCTCCGGGTGCACAGGGAATAGTGTATGGACAATTGTTTGTAACTGCGTTGGGCATGTAGGAGTTGGCCTTCTGGCCAGCTTTCCCATGAAGAGCTTGTGGGCTTGTCCAAAAGGTTGTCCTTCAGCTTCTTCGCACAATATCTTCCATCAGTTTGTCTTGCTCCGCCTTATGGCCTTTTTGAGTCCTGATCGGTGCGTTTGGAACGCCACTTGCAGTTGGGCCTTAAAATTGGGCCTGTTGGTCTAGTGGCCTTTGCCGGGATCGCTTCATCGCGCGTTGGTACTGCCTTCTCGTGCGATTGCACTCCTGCCAGATGTTTAGAATTTCACTGGTCCACCAGTGAACCGGCTTCCTTCTAACAGGGCCCCTCTTCTTTTGCGCCATCGAGGCATCGAAGGCTCTCTCCATGGCATTTGCCAGGCCCCCTGCTTGGTTTTCGGCACTTCCCGTTAGCTGAGTGCCCTCTGTCATTGCCAACAAGGATGCTGAATCGAGAGCCTTCTCGTTCCATCCGAAGTGCGTAGGCTGGTTTTCGCGTTGCTTTTGCTGTCCGCCAAAGTTTGCCACTATGGCTTGGTGGTCGCTGTGGGTATACAAGTCGGACACTTCCCATGTTATGCTTCTTGCGAGTTGAGGACTAGCAAACGGTAGGTTGATTATGGAGCCTCGTCCGGCCATTGAGTAGGTTTGCTTTCTTCCATGGTTCAACAGCGTCACGTTGAGAGATGCAAGAGGTATGAAGAAGGATTGTGCTGGTGCTCCCCCAGTCCACTGCCCATGCATTAAAATCGTCCGCGATCACTGCTGGCGAATGACTTCGCTATTTCATCCACTATTCGCTTGAATTCATCAGCTGGTAGGCTAGGGGCTAAGTAGCAGCTGTACCAGTATGCTCCTCCACATCTGACTCTGACATAGACCACAGCTGTTTTCCGCTCACTTAGTTGTTTAGGGGGGGCTTCCACAGCTCCAAATTGCCGCTCCATATCCCAGGATTCCTTCTCGCTGATTCTGGATCCAGACTCCGTCCGGCATTGCTCGATATGGCTTTCAAAAGAGTGCAACATCGATACCTAGATCTCGAACAGTTTGCGTAGCGAGGTCTTGGACCGCTCTACAGTGGCTGAGATTAAGCTGGAGTAACTTAATGCTTACCGTTTGCTCTCAGTGCCTTCACAAACATAGGGCAAGCCCTGCTAAGAGTGTTGTGCGCCGCGTTATGGGCTCCTTTCCTTGTGCATAGTATGCATGCAGGACTCTTTTTACAGCATTTAGAGGCGTGGTCTGTGCCTCCACAGTTGAAACACTGTTTCGAGCTGTCATGCCCGCTTCTGCACCTAGCGGATATGTGACCGAAGTCCAAACACTTGAAGCATCTTCTAGGGTCAATTCCTTGACGTTCGCGGCATACTGGCCATCCTTTCCTTATTTTCCCTTTGGCGAGAAGATCATCCGCTATTTCCTTAGTGAGGAACATGCTGGCAGTCGGGTTCCCTGTAGGCCTTCCGCAGTTTGGGCCCTGCATCTTGCAGCACTTCTTCGCTTGTAGACCATTCAGATATATATCTGCCCTCCACCTGTATTTTATCGGAGATAGCTTTTACTGAGGCCCATCACCCATCGCCGTTTCTACCGCTTTAACGAGGTGGTTGGTGGCCTCATCGCCTGTCTTGCTCATTTGCATGAGAAGCTCCCCATCAGCTGTGCGCCTTATGCCGCAAACCCTTTCCCTATAAGTCTGGAGCGCGCTGTCGTTTTGCACTGCCTTGAGTACGTACGCGTATGCTGCTGGATCCGTGCATTTGACGACTATCGCATCTGGTCTGCTGCCCTTCTTCGGTGGCTGTCGGTTTCTTGGCTTGACCCGGCCCGTTCGCATTTCCGCCTGGCTGGGTCTGGTTTATTGGCAATTGGGGAAACGATGACATATCCTTCCATGCAAGCGGCGGTCTGTCGCCTTCAGCCTGGGACTGGGACGCCTTTTTCCAGCTTGTTTCCTAGTGTCTGCGTCGCGCATTGTTTCCGCTCTTCTTTGTATAACTCCTGTGCTGGCGTAAGCGTCAGAGGTGTCTGCGGCGAAGTCAGGGGCATTCTGCTGCTATCGTTCCCTTTTTTTTATCTTTGTTGGGCACTGCAGTGCAGTAGCAATTCCAAATCTGAAAAGCGCTAGCGGCCGTGCCATTCTCCTGGTGTTTCTCCAGTAACCGAGATCTGATCTGACTCTTTCATTTGAGCAAATGCATCCTTGTTCGCCTGGTTGATGTGCCTTGACCTTATGCCCTATTTCTCCCAGGAGCCTTTCGAGTAACGCGTATATTTAAGCTTAGCAAATATTTCCGTTTTAAAAATAATACAATAATTAATTTAATAAATAAGAGAAAAAAGAAAAAAAGAGGATGTGAACTGTTCTGTGTTTTTTTTGTGGACTAGCCTGGGATTCGAACTCATCTCGCCGGCGCCGTAGTTCGCGTGCACATCTCCTTCGCCACTGTGGCTGTTGGATGGTGGGGGTGAAAGTGGTGTATTTGTGCCGAGTCTACTGCTTTCCACGACGGCACTGCTTTACCGATCGTCTGCTTTGTGATCGCACTGCACTACCGACCGAGAGCACTTCTTACACACACACGCACTTGCACACAGAAGTGCCGGGGAGAGAGAGAGAGAGTCAAACAAGTGAGACATGCTTACCAAATCGTTCCCGAGAATTTGTGCATTTGAAGTAAATAACCCAAGGACAAATCCACCCTGGTGATTGTGGCAATAGCTTAGTGCCTAATAAAGCTTAGTGAAGTGACACATCGACAAGGAAGAGGCAGGTGGCCACTCCTGGTGGGTGTAATTTTTTGGGGGCTCCGCTGGCTAGACAACCAAATAAAAACAAACGCAACAACAAATAGTGATGTGATCTGTCGCAGAGAGGATCTACAGCTACAGATCTGCAATTCGCCGCGTAAGTGTGCCAGTGTGTGAGTGCAAGTGCAACTGCATTGGCGACAAGCAGTTCCACTACTTGTTGGTCGATAAAGCAGTGCTGACTCTTATAACTAGGCTACGCCAGCAGAAGATTAAGCACAATTGTGGTGCAGGGGAGTAGCACTCAAACTCCGAGGCAACAGTACTGGGATCGAACCCGACTGAGGTCAGTCAAACTTTTTTTCGTTTTTTTTCACTTCTCTTTTTTTTTGGTCGCCAATTCTGGCAAACCAAATAAAATTACGGGCTGGATATGGATGACCCAGCCGAGAAAGCGGAGACTGGCGTGACAAGCGATTTATCCGTGGAGCCGACAAATGGGGCAAGTGGAAACATAACTCCACTAACAAGCTCCATAAACTGGGATTCCGGGTTAAATGACCCCTTCAGGAAGAGCACAACAATGCTACGCTCGCCACCAAGAGCAGAAGTAGTAAGCCAAGAGGACGGACCTAAACAACTGGATAAGGCAGAGGATGGCGATGGCTTAGTGAAGTTGAGCAAGATCGGAGTGAACGCGAGAGAGCTAAGGAAGCTCATGACCCTCCCTAAACGAGCCATTACCAACAGCATGAGGGATCTAATAGAAGAGATAGACTTCTTGCAAAGGGAAGTGTTCTCCTATCTGCAAGAAATCTTGGACCAACAACCGGAAAAGCGAACTGTCACTCAACCAAAGACAGTGGATGGGAAGTCAAAGCGACCCAGGAGCCATGCCCAAGATGCAACTTCGCCCTCTGCAGACACCTAAGAAGGCGATGCACAGAGCGCCACCCGGAAAGACTATTGCGGTATCTAACGACCAGATTCCGGCAACAATCCCCCCAGTAGCAACGAAAGACGGCTCGCAGCCTGCGCAAAAGGCTACCAAGCCGAAATCCCAGGCCGACGTAGGGAAAGGAAACCAAGACCCCCAAAGAATGATGCCATAGTTATCAAATCTAAAGGGGACTCAATGACGTATGCTGACATTCTCAAGCGAGTTAGGATAGAGCCGAACCTAAAAGAGCTTAGCCAGAACGTACAAGGGGTGAGACGCACAGCAAAAGGTGAATTGTTGCTTGTGCTAGATAAAGTATCGGACCCTAAAACGGCGGAACTGAAAAGCGCGGTTCAAAAAGGGCACTGATAAATGGCTTGTACATTTATAGTTGCTATCTTCCACCAAGCCTACAATAACAGGAAGCGACACGGATCATGACCCAACTAGCTGATGACATCCGAGGGAAGAACCCCGTAGTCGCAGGCGACTTTAATGCTTGGTCAACAGAGTGGGGATGTCCAACAACAAATGCAAAAGGACAATCGCTTCTCGAAACATTTGCAAGCCTCGACGTTCGAAAAAGCTGGAAGGGGGTCCATAATTGACCTTACTTAGCAGTATTTATACCGCCAGCGACCACACAGCAATCATCTGCACCGTGAGACATGGTCGTACTACTAAAATGAGCCCTAGGGCACCCACTTGTCTATACAAAATAGACACCATGGACGAGGAAATGGTGTCGATGCTATTGGAGGAGCTCCCACTTCAAGGAACAGCAACAGAAATGGCAAATCAAATGGCGAACCACATGGAGGCAATCTGCGACGCCTCTATGGTCAGGAAGAGGAAATCACCCTTTCACCGCAGCCCAACACATTGGTGGACCCCAGGTATATCGGAAGCCAGAACTGCATGCAACCAAGCCAGGCGAAGCTATCAACGATCACGGGGCACAACAGACTTCTCTATGCTTCGGGTAACATTCAGAGAAAAGTAACGAGTGCTTAAACGTCTGAGTGCTGCTCTATAATACCGACCTCGGCACTGCAAGATACGCAATATCTGAAGGAGTTCCACAAGGATCCATACTAGGGCCATTATTATGGAACGTAATGTACGATGGCGTACTGAAACTGCATCTGCCACCAGGGGGGAATCTTATTGGATATTGCCCTAATCGTCGTAGGGAAGCATCTGACAGCCCATTAAACTGAAGCGGTGCTAATTAGCAGCAGGAAGGTGGTAGAGGCTGCAACCATCAGGATTGGGGAAGCTACCATAACCTCACGACCATACCTAAAATACCTGGAAGTGACGATTGATCATCGGCTTAGTTTTAAACAGCACCTCATAGATGCGCGCAACATGGCAAGCAGGACAGCAGCATCGCTGGCAAGGATCGTGGCCAACACCAGAGGGCCAAAGCAACCGAGTCGGAAACTACTGGCAAGCGTAGTGAGCTGCACGCTACTATATGTAGCACCAGTGTGGGCTGAGGCAACCGCACATAGCTCCTACATCCGCACTACCAACACGGTAATTCGAATATGTGCCCTACGAGTGAGCTGCGCATTCCGCCCCGTCTCTCACGATGCAGCATTGGTCGTAGCTGGCATCATCCCGCTAGATCTGATGGCAAAGGAAGCAGCTGAGCTTCCCGTTCTGTACTCACTGTGTGAGCGCGGGGGCAATTGAAGACGCAGAACACGTATTTTTTGTCTGTCCGTTGTACTATACTGAAAGAAGAGACCTAAGCATGAGGGTGGGGAGGACACCAACCGTTAGTAACCTGGAAGACATCATGCTCGAATCGGAACAAAATTGGTCGGCGGTAAGCAGCATGGCCTCCTTAATACTCAAACGACTGCGCAGCGCTGAAAAACAGCGCAACGGATTAAATTCAAGGAGAGAATCCTAGAAGAGCCTTGGGCATTCCCCCCGGCGAAGTAATACCTAACGGTAGTCCCGCCGGGAATCGAGAGGGGCGTGGAATGTTTAGTGGGTGAGGTAACGCAAGTCCCACACTTCGGACACCAGTTCTCGGTGCCGAGGAGGCTTTCAACGCTTTAAACCACCCTAACCAATACAAAAAAAAAAAAACAAGTGCCGTTCTGAGAAAGCCGTGGTGAAGATTAAATTCCAGCCTGCGGTTGTAACCGAAAATGCGCTGTGGAACATAAACAAAACACTGTCGACTTGGAGCGCACAGAAAATTGATTAGTTTTACTTGAGTTTTGGGTATTGTTTCCAGTTGCACTGGGCGCTTTAAGCCCTTGAATGTTTGCCCTTTGGGCCAAGGAAGCACTACTGTTTCACTGGGCACTAAAACACTTTCACTAGGCGATGTTGACGTTCTGCAGTATTTTCTGTATCTCCTCAACTATTATCAAATTATCTATCAGTGGTGACTCCTACAGGTTTCTCGCGTACTCAATATCCGGAGCTATTTGCTGCTGGTTTAGCAGTTCCTTGAAGTAGCTTTGGATATCCTCAGCTGTCACATTTGTCCCAACTCTGAAGCAGGTTCCTTCCTTTCCATTTCGAGGCCTTTCTGATACCGAGTTTTTTTCTCATCACATAAATGTTTATAGAACTGTCTCTTCTTCAGATATAATAAGTACTCATAGTCAATCTTTTTTTCTTTGCTTTGGAATGGCTTTACATGGTGGTTTTTACAGGGCTGGGCTTCCTCGATTACCTTTTGCACGTCTACTATCTGAAGTTCCGTTTTTTCTTGTCGCATCTTACGCAAATTCAACAGTGCTCATTCTTTGTACTGCAAGATATTTTGTGGATAAGGCTGGAGTTTTGGTAAAAGTTTTAGGCTTTTCTCTCTAGTTGAGCTTTCCACCCAGAGAAACAGTCGTCTACTTCGAAATCCTCAACTCGCTCTAACAGGCTATTAGATATCGCCGCTGTATCGTAGAACTCCCACAGTGCTTATAAAGGTGTAACTGCCATCTTTTTCTCCCTTGGTGATACCATTTAACGCAACAAGTCCGTTGTCTGCAAAGAAGCTCATAAATTTTCTTCCTTCGTTGTTCTCCACTTTGCCCAATATTTCCATTCTTAAGTGTGGAATATTTCCACAGACGCGGGGTGACCCCATGCAGAACTCCCTGGCTACACTCACTCAGTGGGCAATATCTTGCGGCTAGGGCGTAAACCCAGCGAAGACGGATCTATTGCTTTTTACCAGGATATACAATATTCCTGATTTTGTCAAAAATCAATGGAGTAAGCCTTGAATTTGGAGACAATGCCAAATACTTCGGAGCCATTCTGGATAGGAAACTACTCTGGAATGACAACATTAGCGAACGCGTAAAAAAGGCAACCATTGACATTTTCTCTTGCAAAAAGGCAATAGGCCGCATACGGGGTTTTTCTCGTTCCCAAAACACTAGTTTAGTTGCCAGTGCTTGAGAAACACCCAGCCCACAGAGAAGTGCGGGAATCTCCGAACAACACCCACGAAAGCGCTAAATACTTTTTGTCACCTTCTACTACTGGACCTTATGTCAAAGCAAGTGGCTACAACAACAGACCTTAAAATAAGAGAATCCGATGCCTGGAACGGGGGTAATTCGAGACCAAATGGGTATATCGTTGAATACTGATTACTGAATCTATACAAACTACATTTGCCAAATCATACGACGTCTGCATTCCAAGCCGACACGAGTGGGACACCTTTCCCCACAGCAGAGTCAATGCCATTAACATCTATATACATATTGATTGCTCTAAGCTCGACGAAAAAGTAGGAGGGGTAGTCTTCTGCTACGACCTAAACTTGAACTTATCGTTCCTCCTTCCTGATCACTGTATCGTATTCCAAGCGGAGGTGCTGGCCACACGAATCAGAGAAGGAAACGTCTTTATATACTCAAACAGACAAGCCGGATATCGCAACATAGAATTAAACGAGTCTGCGGACAAACTGGCCAGAATGGATACCACCATTGAGATCCTTCCAGAAAAGAGCACGATAGGGATAGCGATACTTACGTGGCTAACACTAAACCTAAAGCGTACAACTACGTGTTTACGCCACAAAGGAGAAACATATCGCTTCTGGAGGGAACCTTAACGGATCACTGTCTTATCGGCAGACACGCTGCCTAGGCGTCACTCATCGTGACTTCTGCAGAAGCTGCAGGTATGAACAAGAGGAGGAAACTGCCATTGCTAACAGGGAACACATCTCAATGGGCCCAAAAAGGCCTAAGTGGGAGGGTCGCTCTCAGCCATCGCAACCTCACATAACCTAAAGCCATGTTAACAAACACTTGCTAGTTGCAAAGCACAAAATCAGAAACGGTCAATTGTAACTACCTATGTTGTGGGTTACCTATCCCAGTTTATCATAAGATCCGCTATAAAATACTTTGTCTGCAACGATTTTTGTTCTTCATCTTCTCAAATATTATTTACCTGCATATTAAATCGCATATATCACTGGAACTTCTAGTCCGTCAAGTTTCGGCAGCTGCAACTTTTCTAATACATCAATAAATTAACTAATAAAAATCACGTTTGCTTTGAAATATGGGAAATCAGAGGAAATTGATGTCTCCGGGTCCATCAAAGCTCTTAAACTCAACCAAAAATAGTGTCCACCTCAGACGGGAATGTTGAACATTCAAATTAGAAATAAAAAAGTTGTTTAATGATGAATCTTTTCAGAAAATCAACCAATTTCTAATTGGTATTACCGTTTGGCTTTTGACATTTGAACATTTGAAAACAAAAAAATAGAGGAAAGTTAACTTCGGCTAGTCCGAAGGGTATACACCTTGCAGCACGCTTTCTAACTAATTCCAGGGCATATCCACTGAAAACAAACAAGTTTTTCTCAATAAGACTACTTTTCTATGGCAGCTAACTATATATAATATATAAAACTGTTCAACCTGACAGACTGACTGACTCACTGGTGACCACCGCACAGCCTAAACGGTAAGAGATAAAAGGCTGAAATTTTGACAGAAGTTTCCTTATGTGGCGAAAGTGCGTACTAAGGCGGGGTTTTGGAAAATTCCATCCGGAAAAAGCCGGAAAAGTTTGTATGGGGAAAATTTTATTTTTGATCTGAATAATATGAAACTCGGTTTGTAAGCAAAGAATGCGAAATAATTAGACACGTGTTTTCCTGATTTCCGAAGATCCGCCCACAAGGAAAATTCCCGGAAAATTTGATATGCAAAAACCCATTTTTCACCCGATTCACTTGAAATTCGGTTTGTAAGGATAGTAAGTGATATAAATTGAGATGTCATTTTCCGATGTTGGAAAATTTAACCGTTAGGTCGGAAAATTGCTAAATAACTATAATTCATCCGATTGACTTGAAATTCGGTTTGTAAGGAAAGTAAGTGATATAAATGAAGTTGTCATTTTCCGATGTTGGAAAATATGACCGTTAGGTCGGAAAATTCCAGGAAAATTCTGCATGCTAACAAACTTTATTTCATCCTGTTTGTGGGGGGGTGAAGTTCCTTTCAAAAAACTTGTTGGGTGTGAAAAATCAATGCTTTTTTTAACGTGTTGTGCTGTTGTGTGATTTCGTTATAATTCTTCAATAAATGTTCGTAGTGGTACATATGTATGTTTTCGCTTCACAGATCAATTTCAACTAAACCTTAAGACTAGCTTACACATAGCTTATACCTAGCGTGGTGAAAAGCTTCACCCTTTTTAAGTCAGCATAGCCGACTTCTGAAGCTCCTTTGTTTTGGCCTGAACATCCAGCCGGCCTTGCAATATAGGTGGGTTGCAACAAAAAACAGGACTGGGGTGGCGACTACTTGCTGCAGAATCCGGACAGTATCCACCCAAACACCGTGTTTTGACCCACCAGCGAGCCACCATTGCTGGGAATCACTCCAGGAAGAATGATGTAAGGATAGACATCTGCTCCGAGCACCAGAAAAATTGTGGATGGACGATGCCAACGGTCATCAGCAAGCTCGATATTGCCAAACTTTTCACCCAGGTCCTCATTGACAGCCTTATTGGGTGTCCTGTACTGGAGAGAGGACTCGACCTTGAGGATGACCTCGCGATTTAGAGCCGTCCCCTTTGAGCGGATGATTGCCGTGCACGCTGAGTCTGCACCAATACGGGTGACGGAAAGCCCGTAGGCCGTTGCCAAGGATGTACTGATGCGACTCACCGGACAGCAAGGGTCGATCAGTGCACGCATCTCAAAAGTTTTCTGCCCTGTGTATAGCAGTACAGTGGCAGGATGCACGTGCTTTTGTGCTCCATGAGGGTTGCCAGCGAGATTAGGGGTGCCACGGAAGTGGAGGATGCTGAAGATGCGGACCGAGATGCGCGTTCCGGCGATGGGCTCCTTGATCGCTGTGTCTCATGCATATGGAGCAGAGTATGGTGGTCCCTTTGGCACAGTCGGCATTTGTCATTGCTGCGGCACGATTGGGGCAATATTTATTAATGAACATAGCCCGGAGTCGCTTCTCTGCATTGAGTCGCTGGAAGCGTTGGCACTTCCGGAGAGTATGTATCCCCCTGCAAACTCGGCAACGGAAGGACGAGGTTCCTCGGAGACGTTTGCGCTCTTGTGGACGTGGTCGTGGTGCCATGATGGATGATAAGACTATATAATAAACAGAAAAAAAAATGGATTTGACGTATTAGAAAACAGGATATAATTGAACTAAGTGACATAGAATGTTAGTTTTGGGAGGAAATGCTTGGATTTGGGACTGGAAAATCAGTTTCCATTGGGAGGAGGATAAGTTTAGCCACTGGCCTTTTTATAATTTCTCTTGTTACCATGTCGCCAGGTTTTAGGTTTCTGGATGGAAGCTGCCACTTTGTTCGCTTGTGCAGCTCTTTCAGGTACTCCTCTTTCCATCGGAGACAAAATTGTTGATTTAGAGCCTTCAGACGCTGCCAGCGTTTTAGGATGGACATCGCATCTTCCTTGATTTCTGGCTCTCAAACGGATAAGAGAGGCCCGCCGACTAAAAAATGCCCTGGGCTGAGGGCTAGCAAATCAGCAGCATCCTCGGACATGGGGGAGATTGGTCTTGAATTTAGACACGCTTCAATCTTGGACAAGAGCGTGGACAACTCTTCAAAGGTGTTCTTTAGGGATGAAGTCGACTTGTAAAACAGTGTTTTGAAACTTTTAACACCTGCTTCCCAGAGCCGTCCCATGTGAGGTGCTCCAGGAGGATTGAATTGCCAAACAACATTATGTTGACTATAGGCGGATGCTCTTCCTTGTAGCCTCAAGGAAATCGCGCTCTAGGACCCTGGATGCTCCCACAAATGTTTTGCCGTTGTCGGAGTAAATTCGTTGGGGGCAGCCACGTCGTGCCACGAACCGAGCAAATGCCGCAAGAAATTTGTCAGTCGTTAGATCTGAGGTGGCCTCCAGATGTATTGCCTTGGTAGAAAAACATACAAGGACGCATCCTTTGGTAATAAGGCATGCCCGACCCGTATAGTTCTTTATGTCGAATGGCGAAGTCGACACCAGTGTGGGTAAATGGACAGGAAAATGAGGATCTCTCCGCTGGTAGTAAACCCATAAGTTGGGTTTGTAGCCTTTTCCTGTATGCGACACAGACTCGACTGGAGTTCACCAAAACTATTACCAGATTTTTAAGCTTCGGAATCCAATACTTGGAACGAATGAGACGCATCATTAGTTGGTTACCTCCATGGAGTGAGTAAAACGAACCAGTAAGCGGGTGAAAGGGCACGAATATGGGAGGATAATCGGGTATCGCTCATTGTAGCTTAAAGCCTTTGATGACCCCAAACGGCCAGATACTCTCATGACTCCTTTCAGATCACGAAATGGATTCAAATTGAAAATGGAACTGGCTCTTGGAATGGGTTGTTTTTTGAGTAAGCACCGATATTCCTTGGAATATTCTGATCGCTGTGTGCATACAATCAGCGATTCTTGAGTTGCAGCTAGCTCGCTGTTAGTGAGCTCATTCGTAAACTGCGTAGGAGACTTTCGACAGCGCTTTATGAATCTGTGTACATACGACATCACTCTCATGGCCCTTCTGAAGTTTGAAAATCGTGTGAGCAGATCAAACGACGAAGGCACGCTGGCTAAATTAGATTTTAAAAGGCGCTGTTCCAAATCGGTTTCGGCATAAGATGCTGGAGGAGTTGGCCATTGGTCTTGTGGAAGTCGCAGCCACTCTGGTCCTTGCCACCAAAGTTAATTATTAAGCAGCTCTTGTGGGAAAACACCTCGACTCGCCAGGTCGGCAGGATTGCTTTCTGACCGGACATGTGACCACTTATTTGAGCCGGTGACCTGAAAGATCTTGGTGAGTCTATTTGCCACAAACGTTGTCCACGTACATGGTGTCTTACGAAGCCAAGCTAACACTATTGTTGAATCTGTCCAATAGACAGCTTCACAAAGTTTGGGAGGCAATTGATGAAGGAGCGCTGCGGATGGCTCAGAAAGGAGTACAGCTCCACAAAGTTCTAATCTGGGAAGCGATATGGTTTTGACTGGAGCGACTCTTGTTTTCGCTGTGAGAAGATGTATAAATACTTGCTGACCTATTTCAATCCACACGTAAAGGGCTGCGCCATATGCGAGTTGTGAGGCGTCGCAAAAACCGTGGTACTAGATCTTTACCCATGGGGAATAGTGTACCCATCGTGGAATGCGGATATCACCTAGAAGCGGATAGTTACTCAGAAATTCGCGCCATTTTCGAACAAGCTCTGTGGGTAACGGATCATCCCAACCTAGTTCTTGCATCCTGATCTCTTGCATAAAGATCTTTGCGCGAACAATAACTGGTGCCAGCCACCCAGCTGGATCGAACATTTGGCAATTTGCGCAAGAACTTCTCTTTTCGTAAATGTCTTTTTGGATTCAAGAATGGAAGGGGCAAAGAAGAATTCATCCGTATCTGCTTGCCATCGGATCCCGAGATGCTTGCAATGCTAGCTTCTTCGATCTCTAAGAAGTCTACATGCAGTAGATGCTCTTTAGGAATGCCACTCAGTACTTTCTTTTCATTCGACGTCCATTTCCGCAATGGAAATCCTGCCGTATCGACGGCCTTGCGAAGCTCGTTTATCGCCGAAATTGCTTGCTCCCTAGTATGAGCTCCTGCTAGCACATCGTCGACGTACAGGAAGTTTGAAATGGCATCACTTTCTAGAGGAAATTGTGCTTGCACGTCTTTAGAAAGTTCTTGCAATACTCGTATCGCCAAGAACGGGGCACAGTTAACACCAAACGTAACTGTGATTAGCTGATAATCGCATATATCGCCTTGCTTGTTGAGGAAAGGAATTCTCTGGAAGCGCGTGTGCTTAGGATCCACTAAGATCTGTCGATACATCTTAGTGATATCGGCATTAAACACATACCGAAAAAAACGCCACTTTAAAATCTGAATTGTCAAATCAGATTGGAGTACTGGCCCTAGATGTAATATGTCGTTAAGACAGTTGCCATTTGAAGATGGACTTGATGCATTAAATACAATGCGAACCTTTGTGGTGGTGCTATCAGGTTTGAAGACAGCGTGGTGAGGAAGGTAGAAATTGTCAGAATTGGTAGTAGGAGGGACTTGTCTCATATGACCTAAGTCCAAATGTTCCAGTATCACGGAGTCGTACTGCTCCTTGAGAGGAATGTTTCTTTTCCAACGACTTTCGTTTTTCAGAAACTGAGCCAGTGCAATGGGCCTTGAATGTCCCAAATCAATGTGATCTGGATTCTTGAATGGAAGGGAAACGACAAATCCACCGGTTTCATTTCTTGTTGTGGTTCGAATAAAATTCTGTTCGCATAGAGAATCGGACTCCTTTATTAGTTTTAGCGGAATATCCTCCCACCTAAAACTTTGAGATAATGTTTTCGAGATTTGGTTCTGGATTGACTGAAACCTTTGTTGTGAAGGATGAGATGGATACGCCTTGGGCCAGAGCTATTGGACCTGTGAGAATCCAGCCAAAAATTGTTTCTTGGCCTAACAGTGTACCGCATATATTTGGATGGGA
>JAWNNO010005665.1:0-75212 GCA_035044985.1 Lordiphosa fenestrarum
ACTATGCACATTCTTCTAAAGATTTTAATATATTCAAATGGATTAGAAGTACCAATTTTCAAAAGCGTTCGATAGGTATATTTTACAGAAATTATATTTGTATTTGCTTTGGGAACCACTGAACCGCACCGACCCGGTTCAGTTAGCTCCAAAAACCATGTACGAACCGAACCGGCGGTTCAAGAAATTCTGTGAACCACTGAACCGAACCAGTACTTATTTTCGAGTGGTTTGCATCCCTGCTTTTACACATAGAATTCAAACAATATGGCTTATGCTTTATTCACAGCTCGCAAGAAATGGTTAACCAATTTTTTCTATGCTGTCTGCTCACCCAAATGCAGGTAAAAATTTAATAGACCCCCACTGAACAGAAACTTGTTTTTGTTTGTCCCGCTGCCTCGGTTTCTTTTTTCCTTGATTGAGTAATACAGTAGCTCGTTCTTCCCATAAGAGCTCGAAAGGTATAACTTCCTTCCTCTCGCAGCGACTCAGTCAACTGCAAGTGTGTCTGCGTGCTTTTTTCGTAACATCAAAGAAAGCACCTTGATCTAACACTTGGCTCTTTTTGCTCAGTTGCTCATACTCAGGCTGCTGAGAGAGGAAGGAAGTTATACCTTTCAAGCTGTTATCGGAAGACAGCTTACTGTATTACTCTAATCAAGGAAAAAAGAAACCGACAACAGCGGGACAAACAAAAACAAGTTTCTGTTCAGTGAGTTAGCGAGTCTATTTAATTTTTACCTGTCATTTGGGTGAGCAGACAGCATAGAAAAAATTGGTTAACCATTTCTTGCGAGCTGTGAATAAAGCATAAGCCATATTGTTTGAATTCTTATATGTTAAAAGCAGGGATGCAAACCACTCGAAAATAAGTACTGGTTCGGTTCAGTGGTTCGCAGAATTTCTGAACCGCCGGTTCGGTTCAGTACATGGTTTTTGGAGCTAACTGAACCGCGGTTTCGGTTCGGTTCAGTGGTTCACAAAGGCAAATAAAGAAATATAATTTCTGTAAAAATGTGACTATTCGAACACTTTTGAAAATTAATTCTTCTAATCCATTTGAATATATTAAAATCTTTAGAAGAATGTGCATAGTTATTATGTCGGACTTTGAGAATTCGTCTATAAATTCCTAGAGGAATGTCCTTCGAAAAGAGAGAATGTCAGCTAGAAAAGAATACGTCCCATGCATCTTACATACCCTATTAATCATATCCTACGAATTGTAGATATTGGCCACATAGATTACACTGCAAAATCTGAGCTCGATAGCTCAGCAAGTTGTAGGAGATATTCAAAAAATTTTATTGCGGGGGCGGGAGGGGGTGTGGCCAAAATTTGAAACAAACTTGATCTGCCTACAGACAATACTAGCTTACATCTAAAATTTGGTTGCTCTAGCTCTTCTAGTCTCCGAGATCTAGGTGTTCATACAGACGGACGGACGGACGGACAGACGGACATGGCTATATCGACTCGGCTTTTGATGCTGATGAAGAATACATATACTTTATGATATCGGAGATGCTTCCTTCTGCCTGTTACATACATTTGCACGACTTTATTATACCCTTTTTACTCTACGAGTAACGAGTATAAAAACTCTGCTGTCTAAGATTGAATTAAGGTAAAGAAGATTGAATTGAAAATATTGTCTATTAGAGGAAAAAGAAATATTGATGACAGGAATATTAAGCGATGGGCGGGCCATTGCAGAAGACTTACAGTATTACAAGTTGTAAAATTTGTGTCAAGTCATCCTATGTAGAGGATCGAACGAAATGTATAAAATTTATCTTCGATTCAAATTCCCAAATTAATCAAAAACATTGGGGAAAGCGATTCCAGTTAAAACTCGTGGGAAAGCTGAACCGAACCGAACCGTTTTCTTTTGTGGTTTTCGGTTCGGTTCAGCAATTCTGATAGGAAGCCGGTTCGGTTTGCGGTTCGGTTCACTAGCTGGAATATGCGGTTCGGTTCGGTTCAGAACCGGTTTGCATCCCTGGTTAAAACTCATAAAATAACTCAGCTTGATGTGTTTTGGCTGTCTTAAAACTTATTTGAGTACTCAGTTAGGCTAATTCTCATATATTTTGGTGCTTCTCAAATGGCCTAAGGCACTTGTCTGCTATCTTATGTGGGAAATCCAAGTAAACACATTGCTTTGGGCACCAAAACTTGGAAGAAATATGTTAAATCTGCAGTTTACTTGGCATAAAGGTCGTAAAAATCAGTCAAATATGAAAAATATTTAAAAAAATTATCGATTTTCAATGAACCTAAGTTGTGGTAATCAGTTTCATCAGATTTTCCGGATTTTACTGAATATGAATATCACGTTGTTAATGTTCTAAAAAACATTAAAGTAACACCCAGCAGTTTTCAGCCTATAGTCCGACTTTGATGATTAGATTTTGACAAATTGAGGAGACAAGTTGTTAAAATTTTTAGAGTGTAACGTAGAAAACAAGTTTGTAGCTAATCCTCGAGAACCAAACTGCCGCCTGTACAACCTATAATACTCAATTTCCACACAGGTAGGTTAAATTTTTACTAAAGTTTGTTATACAGTCATTGCTGATGTTTCATATGGACCTTGGAAAATGAATTTGGTTTGTCACCAGTCAGTCATGATAGACTCTATAACATCATCATCATGTTGCATGAAATATATTATGACTAATAACATTACTCTCTCAGTTTTGAAGTCAGAGTATTCCAATGACCCTGGTAACGTTCCACCACTTGCTTTTTACTCAGATTACCCTGATTTTCAGGGCAACGTTCCAAATGGTTGTGGAGGAAGTGTGTATCTGAATGCTCATATTAAATCTCAGCTGCTGGAAGTGTGACAACATCAGTTCAATATGCTTCGCATTGCTTATACTTCAATACTTTGCCCATTGATCTATATTTTGGAGGTGTCTAAGAATTGATACTGATATCATTGTGATCATCTGATGGATTGTCATCTTGCAAAGATACTTAAATAATTTTGATCGATTTGATGCTTTAGTCGTCTCTCTTTATTAATAAGTTTTCATTGTTTCTTTAAACTTACACACACCCGGTCACCTTCACTAGCTATTGGCGCCAGACATGAAAAATGTTCGTCTCTTTATTTTGTGCGAAAATTAGAAGCACACAAGTCAAGAGATTGAGAGTAGCTCGGTTTGACCTCTTTGGGTTGAGTAACTAATTATAAACCTGCAAATTTTTTCCTTGAAAGTTGTTAATCGATCTGTGTGGCTATCCTATTTCTATTCTCCAGTTGCTAAAGTTTTTGTACCTTTAAATTAAAACAGCCATAGTTCCGGGTTGCTTATATTAAGCTTCTTTATGTTCTTAGCCTCAAGACCCTGAACTGAAATCAAACAAGAAAGAAAGTCGGTCAAGCCCGACTATAACAAACTCTGTACCCACGAAATTATACGCTCAGCATAAATCTTGATGCAGCAGCAAACATTCTTTTGATCATAACTCGAAAACCGTTCTTCCGATCTTCTCCATGCCTTTGGCCATCTATCTTCAAAACTGTGGGAGATATGACGTTTTTTCTAAATTGCGGGGGCGGGAGGGGGCGTGGCCAAAATTGAAAATAAACTTGATCTGCCTGCAGACATAAGAAGCATATGTCCCATACATGTCAAGGATCTATCTCTTACCATCTCTAAGATCTTTGCGTTCATACGGACAGACGGACGGACATGACTCGGCTGTCGATGCTGATCAAGAATTTATATACTTTATAGGTTCGGAGATGCTTCCTTCTGGCTGTTACCTACCTTTGCACAAACTTAATATAAAAACTTAGTATAAAAACCAATGTCTTGAAACTTATATTTGGTGTCAAGTCTCTGTGAAACCTTAAATCGAATCAGTCAAAAGTCCCCCAGTGTCTTTCTTACCTATGAAAAACTTCCACTATAAAGATGCCGTTTGAAATTTAGGTTAAAAATGGGTAGGGAACCCAAAACTTTATACCCCGTTTCAGACCTAGTTATTAGGTGGAACCTTCTAAATAAACTAATGACAGTCCAGGGAGACTAACAAGTGAGAACTAAAATGGTACAATTTTTTAAGTTTAAGCCACAAATGCAGTATTTATGAACTTAAGGCTGTGCCAGATAAGACTTGAGCCATAACATTCGGTTTCAATCAAGTACAACCAGTTGTATGAGCTATTCAAAGTCAAGCCCTAAGTCACAGTTTCTCGTGCAAGTTCGTGCCAGTTCGTGCTTAGCCAAGCACGAAAAAAGCATTTATTGATGTATTTGTTCTGCAAATTGGTGTTCACCAAGTGGTGGCCTTTTTAAAAATCCACTTTTTTTCTGTTCTCTCTCAAGTTTTCATTTGTGCAATCATTTGCCGCCCATGTAATGACTGTCAAGTGCTGTTGTTGTAGTGGTTGTTGCACCATGATTGCCGCGAGTGTGCCGAGACCGTTTTTGGGGGAAAAACAATTTTCTAATTACAGTTATATATACGTGGCCAGGTTCTGGGCTAGTATTTTCCAACTAAACAATAATTAATTATTTAAAAAAACAAGCCGAGCCGGGCGCAGTCGTCGAGAATCTGTGAAAGGCGAGTCGGACAGGCAGGCAGGCAGGCGAAGCCAAGTTTTGCCTACGCAAATACGCGAAGAGTGTTTTTCCTTTTTGCGCTTTCTGCTTCCTGGTGTTGGTGTTGGTGCTGGGGACCGGCTTGGAAATCTTGACGTGGCCGCCACACGCCAACAGCCGTTGCCAATCTCTCAGTGTGTCTGTGTCTGTGTGTGTGTATAGCCGTGGGTTTTTTTCGTCTTGTGATATTAAAAATAAAGGAAAATTAAGCCTGGCAGCCGCGTAAAATGCAAACTTGCAGCCGAAAATGTTGCAGTTATGCCATGTTGTTGCCCACATTTTTGCATGCAATGCCATGAAAATGGGTTTTATTTTTCTTCTCATTTTTTTGTGTGTGTGCAACATTTTGAGAAGGCGTTACTGGGTTTTCAAAAGTTTCCATTTTTTTGTTGTTGTTGTTGTTTTGTGTGGCTTTGGCTAGCTGGAAGCTAAATCTGAGTGGAGAGAGAGGGATGATGATGACGATGACGACGATGATGATGATGATGGCGGTGACGGTGAGAAAAGGTTTGCAAATTGCATTTGAAATGGTTTTAGGTAGACCAAATGGGAGGATCAAATGGAATATTTTTCGAAACGGTAAAGTTATGGGAAAGAATTGAAAAAGTTTGCTTTAATTACAACCCACCAGGCCTGGCCAAGCCAAGGCCCAAGGTTTGTCTAGCGGATTTGCATATCTGCACTTGATGAAGCCGGCCGGAGTTGTTGCCGGCGGCCACTGCCGCGATTTTTTCGGATTTTTCTGCCTACGCGCCAGCGCAACAGAAAATTATGAAAAATTTTCACAGAATTGCCTTGAGTCATCGTTGGCGTCGCGACGTCGAAACGTTGGCGGAAAACTTTATAATTTGCTAACAAGACGATCGCGACGGGCGCCTTTGCTCGTGGTCTGCAATTATGACAAGTTGACAAACGGCTTAATCTTAATCTCTGGAAAGAGAGATGGAGATTGTCGGAGAGAGAGGGAGCGAGGCGGCATTTAAATCAATAAAAGACTCGCCTGGTCGCTTGGACATTTATCGCATTTCGGATATCTAATATCAGACCTGAAGCTGGAGCCACGTCCGCGTCCACGTCCGCGTCCTCGTCCATGTCGTCGTGCGACACATGCAAATTGGTCAATGTTGCTAAACAAGTTTCCAGTGCCTGTACTCACCTGCGTACAACAACATGCAAAAATTGGACTGCGGCTGCGTGCAAATAAGGCGAAAAGCAACAACAACAACAGCAACAACAGCAACAGCCTGTTGCCATAAAAAAGGCTGTGTGCGCTGTGTTTCTGGCTGCTTGGGACAATCAGCCATAAATCTAAATGACTGTCAACCCAAACGGTTCCACAGCAACATGTTGCCAAGACTCCGCCAACTCAGACTGAGACTCATTTGCTGCCATTGGCCTGATAAGAAGCTAAAATATGCTAAAACAACAACAACGACTCTGCCAATTGATATGGCCAGAACGTGGCATTTATCATAAATTCTAAGCTATTGGAAATTCGAGAAATGCCAAGCGATTTGTAATAGATTTTAGAATGTGAAAATTATGAGACACTTCTTCTGCATAAGTTTATGATGAGCTTGGAAATCAAGGCACTCTCTCCGATCACTTCTACAGTGTAAAGTTGGACTTAATTAGTTGAAATCAAGACAAAATCGATGTTATTTCAAATATACAAAGCCGAACCAAAAAACGCAAAGCTAAACGGTTCGGTTCGGAAATATTATTAAGTGAAAAATCTAATCGGGAAAGTTTCTTTGGGTTATCTTTAAATGTGAAACATCTTCAATTTCGGTCAGGATTATATTTGTAGGACGCTTCATGCTGACATGGCATCTTACTTGAGTACCTAGTACTTAGTTTACTTAGTATCGAATACTGAGCCTCGATTACTTAGTGTCAAGTATCAAGTACTGCGGATTGAGCACTTAGTATCGAGGTCTGGATATCAAGTTTGGAGAATCGTGTTGTGAATGTGGAGTACTTGTTATCGACCACTGAGTATCGAGTAATACGTACCGAGTACTGGAAATTAGGTTATGGGTATCAAGTACTGAGTTTTTAGTTGAGTTCTGAGCTTCGAGTTGTGAGTATCAAGTAATGAGAATTGAGTACTGAGTATCCAGGTCTGAGTATCAAGGTCTAATAGTCGAGACCTTAGTATTGAGTTGTGGATATCAGGTACTACGTGTTGAGGTTTTGGTATCAAGTACTGAGTATTCAGTTAAGGGTACTGGATACTAAGTATCGAGGTATGATTATCAAATAATGCCTATTAAGTACTGAGTATATTTTAATAAGTATCGAGTACGGAGTATCGAGTAATAAGTATCGAGTAATGACTAATTAGTAATAAGTATCGACTACTTTGTATTAGTTTATGGGTATCATGCTCTGAGTTTTCAACTATGGGTATCAAGTAATGAGTTTTGAGTATCGAGGTGTGAGAATCAATTACTCAGTATTAAGTACTGAGTAATGTGGTCTGAATATCGAGCGTGTTTGCCGAGTACTTAGTATCGAGCTGTGTGTATGATTGTCGAGTACTGAGTATTCACTTATGGGTATCCAGTAAAGCGTATTGAGTTCTGAGTATCAAGTAATGAGTATTGAGTTCCAAGTATAGAGTGTATGAGTTTCGATTACAGAGTATTGAAAACTGAGTACCGAGAGCTAAGTATTAAATACTTGATGTCGGAAATTGAGAGCCGAGTACTTATTTTAATATAAAATATATAATTACTGCGTATTGAGTAAGAACTAACACACTCACTAGTAAATGAAAGCCTACACAAACATATAAAAATCACGGTATTTATTATCATATGAGTATTTTAAGTATTTCAAGTATCAAATCGGCCTTCAACTAAAAACATATCTAGATGATATGATCGAAAGGACAGTAAAGGGCAGTAACTTACATTCCTGATTACCTAAATATAAAACCAGACGAAGAAGGTGTGTCGGTATCTGTAGTAGTTAAGTTTTATCAAAGCAGTTTTACCGTGTCTAACGAATCGTTAATTCAGAAAATAATACAAAATGGGATATAAATAGTAATATTACAAACCTATAGTCTTAAATTATTAACAACTGGGTCTGGAAATCGTGGAAATATTTACTTAATGAATGTTTCATCAGTTTTTCCAATTGAATGATAGCTACAAGACTTTTAATACGGCAACAGTGTAGGGAAGCGGAAGTTCTCTCTCTTTCTTTCAATTAAAAAATAGTTGTGTCTGAGTCTGGAATTATCATTTGGTGTATATTTTAGCAAACACTCATAGCAAATGTCGGTTGAAAGCATTTTTGAATGGATTAACTAAAGTCTCTCATTCATTTTGGTATTTTTTCGTGACTTAATGATTCGTCAGTCACGGAAAGGTGCTTGACCCTTTCCTTGCGAGTTGTTCTTGTCTTGTTGAATTGCATAACTGATAAGTTCTATTCATTTTTAAATTTTTTCCGCACTTGATGATTCGTCAGTCACGGTAAGGTACTTAAAACTTGCCTTGCGATCTTGTCTATATTCTTTACTATAGGTAAGAAATGGTATTTTATTGCGGTTCAGTATAAACTAGATTATAAATATAAAGTTTTGTGTGTATTTATCGAATTACCTTGGATATTGCTTCACTAAGAAGTCATAATTTCTTGTAATTTTAACATTTATGATCCATTTTCTGGTCTTTTTTCATAATTTAATGAATCGTCAGTCACGGTAAATTAGTTTAGATTAACTGAAATGACTCAAGTCGATTTAAACTTGGCTTCTATAACCTCAAATAATTTTGATCTCGACTGAAAAATATTGTTTTGGCAAGCAAATTTCAAACTAAACCTCCATTTGACTCAGACCAAGGATCGAATGAGGAGAACGAGCTTTTTTTTTTGCAATTCTGAAAGTTACCTCTGCATACCTCTCTCTCTCCAGCAATTACTTCCCTAATCTATGCCTCCCAAACTGGCATATTGGAATTTCAATTTGTCCAAAGGTTCCTCTGTCAAATTTCAGCCTCCAGCTGCTTAGCTGCCTTCCAATGGCGGCAATCATGTGATTGAAGAAATAATATGTTAGCCGCCGTTCGGCACTTGACTTCATTTACATGCAAAAGAGAAAAGAAAGTATACCAAGTAACCCAAGTGACCCGCTACTTAGCCCAATTTTCGCATAATGCACATGAGAGCTGAACTGAACTGAGCTGAGCTGAGCGGAGCGGAGGCTGTGGCGTTCCTAAGTCTCGAATCTCGAGTCGAGTCTCCAGTTACTTGGAAAATTACACAAAAGCCAAAAGGCAAAATGAGCTGCTGCAATTGTAACACTTTTTTGTTGTTGTTGCTGTTGTTGTTGCTGCAGTGGTTGAGTCCAAACTAGGCACTATAAAAAATTGTTTCATGAAAATTCCCCCGAGACAAACTGCAACAGCAAGGAGGAGGAGGAAAAGAGCTGGAAAAATGCTCCCCGGTGTAACATTACCGAGAAGCAAGTTGTTGCTTGGGCTGTGTGTCGAGGGCGATAATTTTTATGACCTGCTTTGGCTGTGATTCTCAAGCTGGGCAGGATTGACCCACCACCCAGGAATTGGTCACACCACCCCTCCTCCACCGACCGGCTGGCTGGCTGGCTGGCTGCTCGTGTGCCAGTGTGTAGATAATTTCATACAATTTATTATCAACGGGCGTCGCGTGCAACACTTGCCACAGTCACAGCTTCAGCTTCAGCTACGGCCTCGGCTTCAGCTTGCATGTTGCGTGCTTAAATGTTTTCACGTGGCGCACATGAAAACTCCAAATCCCAAATCGGTGTTGCGTGCGTTCGGAGTTGGCTGGACGTTGTCTCTTCCTCTCCCTGGGTTTATCAGGCGCTTGCATTAAAAAGCGTTTAATAAGCATTAGATTACAACACATTCACAAAGGGGGGGGGGGAGGAAAATTCATGATGATACCATCAACAACAACAACAACAACCAAAATGGAAAGTCAATCAGCCTAAGCTGGTTAAGAACTGAAAGGCGTAACTCAATTTCTTGGAAATTTTCTCCCTAGACCAACCACAAAATTATGGCTTATCTTGGATCCCAATTGCATGGCATTTTTCTAGACCGCAAAAACCACACACAGAAAATTTTGATTTGGAAAATTAGAAATCGTCTCCATTTTAAAAGAGTAGAATAATATGGTTTATTTTTTGGTCAGTGGCAAACTCATTTATCACTTTGCTTAATTTCGGGTGCAGCGATCCATGGCCTTTTTTTTTTTGGGTAACCCACCCTAAAAATGTGTGGCCCTCATGTATCTATTTCTAGTTCTCTTTGTTTTTGCTCTGTGGTGCATCGATTTGTTCTGTTTGGTTGGGTTTTTCTTTTCTTTTTTTTTTTTAGTTGAAATTTGATCCTTCAGCTGGCAAAATTTTTGCCCAGATTTCATTAGAAAGACAAAAGTTTGACTGATCGAGCAGCAGAGATGGAATTTGAACACAGCTAGGGGCATTTAGTGTCCCTTTGCGCCCAAGCTGTTCGGAACTGCTACTTTAAATTTGAAAACGTTTGTGCAAAAAAAGGATTAGACAGCCAGAAAGACCCCTTAAAGTATATATATTCTGGATCAGTATTAACATCAGCGTCGATATAGCCATGTCCGTTAGTTAAAACGCACAGATTTCAGAGATGTCAAAAGATCAAGGTTACACATGTATGGTACAAAAACTTCTTGTACTTCTGCAGGCATTATATTTTAATAATATTTGATAAAATCTCCATATCTTCCATAGGCTTGAACCAAGATAGTTTTGCACCTTCTGCACTTATTCAGTTATCAAAATTATATATCAATCCGCCAGAAACCTCCGCCGAATTAGTTTAAGGAAATGTTTTGTGTGGACAAACTAAACTTTAAAGTACTCGTGGAGCGTCTGCTCCGATGGAAAAACGTTACATATTTTTTGCCATGTGATAATAATATGTGAATATATGTACATATCTGGTGCTATAGTGGGAATAGCCTAATATACGAATGAATAAAGTATTCTGCCGAAATAAATATATATGTCATCTGGAATCAAGCATTAATGAACTAAAAATATATCTACAAAATCAAGCTTCATATATTACATGTAACGAAGTAGGTAGGAAAATGGGTCCTATGGCTATCTATGTAATATAAATACTAGAATTAGAATCTAAAGAGGACAAAGTAATACTTCGAAAGCTAAGCTAAGATTTTGGGCAAACATTTTTAGAATTGGGTTAAAGCATGGAAAACAAGCAAATACAAAATTACAGGATGCTAGCATTAAAAACAAAAAGTTTTTCTAACTAAGACTGTTTTTCAGACCTATCTTATGTATTGCAGCTATAACATATAGTTGTTCGATTTTAATAAAACTTAGTAGAATTATAAAAAAACAAGAAAGAAAGTCGGTCAAGCCCGACTATAACATACTCTGTACCAAGAAAATTTGTCTTTTGATCATAACTCGAAAACCGTTCATCCGATCTTCTTCATTTCTTTGGCGGATCGATAAGTTATCCTAATAACTAAATATGTCCAGAAGGAACAAGCCATCTATCTTCAAAACTGTGGGAGATATGACGTTTTTTCTAAATTGCGGGGGCGGGAGGGGGCGTGGCCAAAATTGAAAATAAACTTGATCTGCCTGCAGACATAAGAAGCATATGTCCCATACATGTCAAACCTCTATCTCTTACCATCTCTGAGATCTGTGCGTTCATACGGACAGACAGACAGACGGACAGACGGACAGACGGACGGACAGACGGACGGACGGACAGACAGACGGACAGACAGACAGACGGACAGACGGACATGGCTATATCGACTCGGCTGTTGATCAAGAATATATATACTTTATGGGGTCGGAGATGCTTCCTTCTGGATGTTACATACTTTTGCACAAACTTATAATACTCTAAGTACCTTCGGTACAGAGTATAAAAACATAGGAAACCTACGATTACAAAAATAGTTCTTTGACCGATTGTTCCTATGCGAGCTATGAGACATACGGCCCTGTTTCGAATTCCCAATCGGTTTTCGTGTAAACGTTGCATTGTAGAACTTAAACATAGAAATGTTATAAGGCGACAAGCATTTCAAAGGGTACTTGATCAGGTTTGAGAAAAATCGGAATTGCTTCAGCGCAGTTGAAACCGACAGCTCAATGCCAACTAAAATAGACGACCTAATCTAGTAGGCACAGACATTTTCGTTACTTTTCATAGAAAACTGTGGGATTTTAAATACAAAAACTAACGTTTACACGAAAACAGGGCCGATAATATAAATATTGGTTTAATATTGAACGAAATTGCCGAGTTCTGGAAAATATTTTGCGATAAAGAAAACTTCGTTGTAAAGTAGTTCGTGATTAAAAAGTTCAACTGCACACTCAGGGAAAAATAGCATGGTAAAACCTAACACAATCATATTTGATCTTACTATGCCCCTTTTGTATTTAATTGAACTAAAAACATATTTATTCGGTGAACTTCAGTTTCCCCTTTTATATTCCCTATGAAGGGAATTCCAACTTGAGAATTACAAGCAGTCGTATTTTTGCAAAATGCCAGAAAGATATTTATAAATAACTGTAGGCTATTCAATATATGTAATATTTTAGCCGTCGATCAGCCAGCACACGCGATGGCACAACTGGTTGAGGCGGCATTCCAATCGTGTTCAAGTCCAGAGGTCCCGAGTTCGAGTCCCACACAGAGTAAGAGTAAGTTGAGTTGAAAGTTGAAGTTTTTCAGAACCAAATCTAAAAGAATTCTACTCCTGGACATTATCTCCTCCTCCCTCCTCCCATTACAAAGAAATTTGAGTTAAGGTTGGCTGACAAAAATTTTAACTAAAAAAAAAAAGTTTTTAACTATTTCCATGTTAAATTTAACTATTGCCAATATTAAATTTGAAGTGTGCCCTCTTTATATATACGAATTCCATATTTAACGCTAAATCAATGGTGAAAATATTCAAGTCAAAGTGTAAATATTAAAATATCTGTGTATTTTTCCCCGAGTGTATTAATAATTTGGCTATAAACAGCAATTTTTAAATTTGAATAATCATTTTAGTAATATTTTGTTTCTCAATTTCGTAGTATATGCTCCCTTTATATGTATGGAATTTCTGAAGAATTACGAAATTTCCTTTGGAACGTGCCTAAAAAATCGATTATAGACCATATTTCCATTTTTATCTTCTATAGAGGTTTAAGACCCCTCTCGTTCTGAAAACCATTTTGAAATCTTAGTTTTTGGAATAAATTAAAATGAAAGCCAAAACAGAAGATGCAAAAGTTGTTAGATTTGCATAAAAAATTACAGCTAGAAATAGCTAAAAATAAACATGGATAACAAAAATATTCCGAAGTCCACCAAAAATGAAAATAATTTAAAAAAAATTAAGAAAATTGCGCTTTTTCGAGACAACCAAATCTATTTAACAGAAGAAATTTGGTGTGTTTTTTTGGATAATAGAAAATTACTTTCTAAAGGTGTCTGGACTAAAAATTGTTTAAAAATAAGAAAGAAAAGTATCATCGGGGTTTTTTCAAGTTCGAACCGAACAAAAAATATCCAAAACCAAAAATATAAAGATCAATACTGACTTCGTACATATAATTGAATTCAAATATTTCGTTATTTATTCAGACCGAAGACACGCTGAATGTTTTCATTGCATCAATTAGTACCGAATCGTTGCTGAAATCAGCGCTAATTTGGAAGAGTTGGTACTAAAAAAATCAAGGTTTTCATAAAAATTAAGCTTTGATCAAGAATTTAATATGCTACATTTTAAGACGTTTACTTCTTAGGCTTCAATAAGTAGTGAAACTACTTAAATCACTCATGAACTGAAGCTATTTCTAATAAGGCCTCAATTCAACTCAGAGTTCACTTATGAGACCTTATACTAAAAGTTCTATAGAAAACAATGTTCAGATGTTTCAAAACCAATTATATACGAATTATTTCAAACTTTGTCTCAACAAATAAACGAAAAAAATAACTAACATAATTTGAATTGAAGATTTCTGCTTAAAACAATTTTGAGAAAATTTAATAGAATTTCCGCTCTCAAAATTTGAAACTAAAAGTTTAAAAAAAAAGCACTGGAAAACAGTAAGCAAAACAATCACTTGATGTTTCAGCAAAAAGTGCATTGACAGATTTCGAGCCAGTCGAGTTTAGTTGCACAAATCAACAAACAACAAATTAAGAATTGTAAATAAACAAATGTACATATAAAATATTATGGTGATTTTTGTGAACGTTTAAATTAATTCTTGCCTGCATCACAACTTCGCTGTATGCTTCAGGTTCAGATACACATGGAGGAGCCATGCCCAGACTTTAATTTGTATTGTTTTTAACCGAATCCTAGCCAACTGTTAAGTTTTTATCACCTTGGCAAAAAGGTTTCCGTTTGGCTGCTTAAAAATCAATTTATTTTATAATAAGTAAGAAGAAAGAAGTACTCATTGTACATGCTATTGCGTAACATGGTAATAGTTTAAGCAAAACAAATAAGAAGTAAAAAGTACTCATTGTACATGCTATTGCGTAACAAGGCAATAGTTTAAACAAAGGAAGCAATTTAAATATTAAGAAATTAATTCAAAATAATTTTATTTCATTTTTTTGGAGCAGCCATTAGACGACTGTACAGCACAAGGCCAAATGAAAAACTGATGTGGTGAGGAAACAGGAATAAAGCACTTGAATTGTACATTTTTGCAAGGCCTACTTTGTGATTTGGAAAATTTATAGTAAGCTACAATTTCTACTCAATTCAACAATTCTACAAGAAGACTGAGGATAATAAGTGTGGGTTTACCCTCAAATAAAGGCGGATTGGTATAAGTTCAAGCAACTCAAGGCTGAAGTTCAAAGAGACTAAGACTAGATTTACACGGTAAAGCAAACTTCATGAAGGCGAAATATTTCAAGGCAAAATGACTACGTTTTATAAAGGAAAGTGCTAGAATCTCTCCTGACTTTCTCCAACAGCGGTTTTTAAGCACAAATCGCTCTGCCTAAATTCGGTGTTCTATTATCAGGTTTTCATAAGAAACAAGAAAGAAAGTCGGTCAAGCCCGACTATAACATACTCTGTACCAAGAAATTTTGTCTTTTGATCATAACTCGAAAACCGTTCATCCGATCTTCTTCATTCCTTTGGCGGATCGATAAGTTATTCTAATAACTAAATATGTCCAGAAGGAACAAGCCATCTATCTTCAAAACTGTGGGAGATATGACGTTTTTTCTAAATTGCGGGGGCGGGAGGGGGCGTGGCCAAAATTGAAAATAAACTTGATCTGCCTGCAGACATAAGAAGCATACACGTCAAACCTCTATCTCTTACCATCTCTGAGATCTGTGCGTTCATACGGACAGACAGACGGACAGACGGACAGACGGACATGGCTATATCGACTCGGCTGTTGATGCTGATCAAGAATATATATACTTTATGGGGTCGGAGATGCTTCCTTGTGGATGTTACATACTTTTGCACAAACTTATAATACTCTATGTACCTACGGTACAGAGTATAAAAACAAAGTAAATGCTCGAGGTTTCTAATAGAACATTCGTAGAAGTCAAAGCAGATAAGATGTAAAATTTTGCGAATAATATTTGTGCATTAATCTCAAGTCTTTTGAAACGTTTCTGAATTAGTCGGAAAGAAGGTCTGATAACAAATTTGGTAGGGCATGAAAGTTCAATTCGAAGAGCAAGCACCAAATTTCATTATCGTGAACTTTAGGGACCAGCGGGTGGCAGATGATGGAGATTTTGCACTTTGTATTCGAAGCAAATAGCATTGAAATGTATTTCAATTTACGCTTTGCTAATTATAAATCTACCAAGTCCAAGACTGGGCACCAAAGAACCGGTTCAGTTGCGAAGTTTATGCATGCCATGGACCATGAACCGAATCTTCTAAGTTTGTAACCTCCCTAGCCTGAACCAGAACCCAATTGCCTATAAATAAAAAAAAAATTCGTTTTAAACAATCACTTAATTTCCTTAACATTACGACACATAAATAGTTAGAAATCATATCCAAAATCCGAATATAATTTCTTGAGGAAAATAAGCCAAGTTGTTGAATATCGAATCAAATTTAGAAGGCGAGCTGAAGTTCGAATTGAAGGCTGTTGTAGAGAAGGTGGAATGAGTAACCATAATGAATACAATGCGGTCCATTCGATTACAAATATGTGTCAGTCGTCAATACGTTTTAAATAGCTGGGAATATGTTATTTTAACGAATTTACCGAAAATAGAGTTCAAAATCTGTCAACTTTCTAAGCAACCACCCAAGACCTTAGGCTCGTTAAGTACAGAAACTGTTTCAAAAACTGAACCTTAGACTCTTTTAAAAGGGTTCGATCACTCGATTCACACATTTAGCAGCATTTCATTGACTTTTTATCCCTATGCAGTATCTTTTCTTGTTGCTAAATTAAGTTTCAAAATATATTGCGGATGTTGGATTGTAAAGCTCACCGCTGATCGATATAAACTATGATACAGAGAAACCGTTCTGAGTCTAACTATGTCCACTAATAAATGTACTAGTTTAGACCAAAGATCAGTTCAAAAGATGGAGCACTTAGTATAAGTTACACCTTATTTGAGTTGGTAGAACAAGATACACCCGATGTCAGTTATTATAAGGGTGCGTTCACACACAATGGCAGGTTGGCAGATTTTGTGATGTCAGTTAACTGGCAGTCTGCACAATCTGACTAGAATATATGCGAATAATGACAGTTTTCACTGTTCAAACATGTCAGACAGTCAACTGACACTGCCTAGGGCAGGTTTGCGAACATGTATGGCCAGTATATGTGAAGAAAATTGATGGTGTTCAAATATATATGAGAATAATGACTGTTTACTCGGTTCATACAAGGCAACAGTCAACTGACACTGCCTTTGGCACATGTATGAAAGCAAATGACACCTAAAAATGACAGCCTGTCAGTGTATGTGAATACTTTTTTTTAGGAGAAGAAGAAAATTATTTTTATTTTAAAATATATGAGATTAATGACAGTTTACTCGGTTCAAACAAGGCAACAGTCAATTGACACTGCCTCTGGCAGCTTTGCGCACATGTATGAAAGCAACTGACAACTAAAAATGACAAACTGACAGTGTATGTGAATACTTTTTTAATCGAAAACGAATACTAAGTGTATTTCATTTGCGTAGAACGTTTTGAGGAACAAAGTATGAGTGTTTAGAGGACTTTTAGTTGTCATATCTGTGTTATTTGTAAAAAAAAGAGATACGAATGGACTGGATATGTCTTAAATATGCTTTCAATCATCCAATGCAGTTGAAAAACAATCAAATGAGCTTCATTTTTCCTACTCTTTGGATTATTAAAAGTATATATAAGACATTTGCAGTCCAAATGGTTACGGAAAATCATCTAGTGGACTTTTTTAATACCCTTTTTTACTCTGTGCACAAGATTCATACCTTCTGGACATGTTTAGTTTATTTTCCTTATTTTTTTCCCTGAATTAAGTGTGAATTTCGGCCAATTTGATACCAAACAGTAAAATCAGCTGTCAACAGAATCAAAGATAGATTTCGTTTGTCAACTGTGAAAGTTTTAACTAATAATGCCATCAACTCCAGCGGAGCTGTTCCATTACCAGCCACCCCCCACCCACCACCGACTGCCGAGTTCATATGTGTGTTGAGTGAGAGACGATGAATAATGCCCACTGACTATAGTCGATGTCATTGTCTATAAAGCGGCATTCAAATCCATTAGCGAACGCCGCCAACATAAATAAAAACCGCAGTGCCTTAATTTTCCCCGTGTTTTGCCGCTGCAACTGCAACTTGGCTGGCCAAAAATAGCCGAAAAACATAAATGGAAACAAATGAAGCTAATAAATTAAATTTTGTTTAGCGGGGAGCCCTCGACGTTCATATTTCCACAAAGGATTTGTTTTGGTCATTAGGCCCACATTGCCCGGGCGATGGGAGAGAGAGTGGAAATAGTTAGAGTCATCTGTTGCAGCATCTGCTGACACTTACCCTTGAGCGCAGCAACTTGTGTTAATCCATTTAATCCGGCGTACATTAGCAGCAGGAGCAGGAGCATCTTTGGGTTCGATATTTTTAGCTGTTGCCTCCGTGGCGACGTCGGGGCGACATTTTGATTGTTTCTATGTCGTCGGCGTTTGATCTCTGGTGTATTTTTAATCTTGTACTCGTTAGATAAATGCTGAGGATGCGTTGCGGCACGCATTTCACACAAATGCATTTTGTCAAATTTTCGGTTCTTGGCACTCGTCGTTGCACACGCACAATCAAAATAGAACCGCACTCATCGGAGGTGGGGCTGGCTTTTTCTTTTCTTAATTTTCGTAGTTGGCACACAATTAGATGATTATTTTCTTTAATCAAATGTGAAAATCTTAATCCATGGCGCCGGAACCAGACCACGACGACTACGACACTACGACGACGAGAACGCAAATCGCGTAACCGTAAACCCGAACGCGCGATCGTCCGTGCAAGCAAACCGTTTCATGCAAACCGTTCGGCCAACGAAATTCAACTGACTGCGACGCGGCCGGTTTTCGTAAGGAAACGCAGCCGGCAGTCGGTTCGGGGGCGGTTCGTCAGCGTTCGTGTTTGGTGTTCGGCGTTCGGCTAGTGTTGCCGTTTCGTTCTCAATTCGTTTCAGGCCATGCTTGTTGCATGCTGTGGATGGTAACTGAATCGTGTGCGCTAGGCAGGGGCATTTGTTTTGTTTCACTTTTTGCCGGCGTTCCACTTGGGCTAGGTTCTCGCTGGTGGGCAAATGTTGAGATACAATTTCGGTGTGTGGATGATGTTGCTAAGGGCAAAGTTAGTTGAAATCGGTTCTCAAAGTTAATACTTTCCTCGGCTACTTCTTTTCAACTTAACCTCCAGTACCTTCCTAATTTATCACCACCTTTTCTTTACCCAACAATTTATTTTGACATCTATCAACATATTTTACACATATTTCACAATTTCCCAAAAATTTAATTACCAAACATTACTCATTTAACCAAGTGAAGGGGGGTGAGTTGTTGCCCATAGATAAAAGAACACTCCTGCACATAAATTTCACACTCAACTCATTTCCTGCTCATTATCATATCCATATCCACAATTGTGCCAGGCACATCCCCACCTCAGAAACACACACAATCTCGCTACGGTGCGTGCGGCTGGATGAGCCCAGCAGCTCCTCTTCACCAAAAAACCCACTCAATTGGGGTTTGGCTTTGTGTCTTGCGAGAGTGAGTGGGCGACCCGCCAGAGTCTCGTTGCCTGCATGCGTTTTTGTGTGTGTTTTGGCCAAAAAGATTTGTGGTTTAGGAGGTTTCAAAAGGTAATCATGCTGTCACAGACGCTAATTTCAATTATCTCCAATGTAAATGCACGCAATTTGCCCAAGAGGAATGGCAAATAATAATAACAATAATAAAAAAAACCTCGTTCATATATTAATTACACAAAAAAATAAACATGAACTTTGCTTTCTTGCTTGCACTCTCTCTCTCTCTCTCTCTCTCTGTGCCTGACAATCGACAATGCCAGCCTGCAAATCCGCAATTGAGACGCAACTTACATGTCATTAACAAGGCTTAAGGGAAAAAGACAAGTCCGGACAACAGAGAATATCAACATTTATACAAGCCTCAAAGCCAAAAGGGAAATGTAAATATTTTGGCTAGACCCAAGTTAAGGCAGCGTTGCCGAACTTCGTTTGTCAAGGGGCAGGTAAGTAAGTTGACAGCGGGCAGAGCACACACAAAATGACGGAGGCATCGTCTGTTAGTTTAAGTATTTCAAGTAAATATCGTCAGCACAATCTAAAAGATGTTGGACATATTATAGTAGAATATAGTTTCCAAACTTTTATCACGTCACGGTCGCCAGTTTTCGATTCCTTGAATGCACTAAGCATGCATAAAGAACAGGAATAACCAAATTTTCGAAAAAATCTACAAATTACTTAAGTTTTGAAACTTCATAAAAATTTGAGTGAAATGTCTAAATTTTAACAAAAAATCAGGAAAACAAAATATATAAAAAATTTTCAAAATTTTTTCTAAAAATTTAAAGGAAAATCACAAAAAAAAAACGAATACTAAATCAAGAAATAATACACCAAGTGAGCGCACAATTTAAAGTAAAATACTGCAAACTCTTAATTGAACTTGATGGGCGCTATTATGACTAATTTAATCAGCCCTAGGACTCGAGAATGGCCCGAATGTGATCAAAAATTACATAAAATGTTTGCTGTGGTACCATGACATGAGAAAATTAGCTTATTTACAATCTGAATACCACTCGACAGCTTTAGATATTCTACATTATGGAAGTTCTAAACACAAATTGTAGCTCAATATTGACACGAAACATGTTGTTGATCCCTTTTGATCATCTTCGATTGGCGTTTTCTTTTATTTACATGCACGACGAGTGCATGATAGTCGTTTGGGCTAAGATGTTGGCATTTGTGTTGATGTTCCCAAACCAAGGTAAATGAGTTGTGAGCTCGCATACAAGGTAAATGAAAATGAGTGAAGCTGTACGGTTTTTTCGCGCCTTTTCCTTCCGTTCCTACCTACTCGATGCTTCTTCCCAACACTCCATTATGTTTAATAGCTGTATTTACGATATTTTTGTCTAATGAGAAAGTAAACTGGCGGTGGTTGTGTTGAGCTGGATTGTACTCATTTCAATATCATTTTGAAGATTTGTTCCTAAAACTATTTGAGTTGAAAGCAACTTATTTTCTTAACAATTTTTTGCCCCCTATGTCCAAAGAAGAGCACAGTTAAATTTAATAAAATTGTTTACCATTTTAGTATAATTTTAGCGAATTTAATGTATTATGAAGTTCATCAGAGCTCAGAAGTCTGCTAACTACATTCAAGTCTCTAAGCTTAGCTTATTTGAAAATAAATTCCTTTAATCATTTACTCCCTCTACCAACAACTCAAGCCATCAATTCACACTTTTCCACTCCTTAACTCCTAACAAATTCTATTTCTTTGTTTGTTGCGGGCCTAACTGTTAGATTTCCTTCTTGCCCTGGGTTAATCTCGACTTTTCATTGGCAACATGTAAACCATTGTTGCCCTGCCCCACTCTTGTCGCTAGCTGTCTCTGAAAACAGACGGCCATTTGCTATCTAATCTTCCACTCACTCTCCAGCTGTTAGCTCATCTATTTCCAAACTGCAATAAACCAGCCCAGTTCCAAAACCAAACTCTGGGATGCATTTCACAATCAAGAGACGACCCCATTCTGGTCAGACGACGACGACGCCTCCGTTGAAAAGCCGCTAATGAATTTCGTAAAAGTCAATTGAATGGCCAACAACACGATATGGTATTAATTTATCAAAAGTGCATCATATCCAGCGAGGCTTTTTATAAATCGCTGCCTAATTTCCCAACGTTTGTTCAATAATCAATAACCAGGCAGGCAGGTAGATCTGGTGTGTTCCTTCGCTGTGGAGTGGCGGAGTGTGAACGCAGTTCATTAATGCAGGGTGTAAAATGAAGGTGTGTTTGGTGCGTGCATTCATGTTAGGGCAGGTGTTGGTCGGCGGAGTATTCTAGACAATGTGCATTGTCTCTGCAGAAAGGTCAAAGTGCGTACAATGCACGTAGACGGCAGTTCTCGTTTACCTTTTTTCTCTCTCTCTGGCTGAATAAATGCAGGTAGAAATTGAAATTCAGGCAGGTAAACCATATTTCAAATGCTGATAATTGGCCAATTTACAACCAAGCAACGAAGTTGAGTTTGAAAAACATTACGAGCTGTTGCCAGACTTCAGTTTTGTTGGAAACTGTTTGCTGTGGTGATGTTGTGATAATTTTTTTTTTAAATAAATGAAGAAGATTTTTTTAAGATTGTGTTGGGATTTTATACTAAAGCTGTTCGGGAGTTCAGCAAACCGATGCCAAATCCGTTTTCCACAGTCCCAAATGTTCTGTTTTCTCTGGAAAATTAATCAACTTTCTCCAAAGTTTCACTTGATTTGAGAACAAAACAGATCAGAATTGTCTAGAGCCAACTTTCAATGGAGCAGACACCCCTTAATTTATGGAGAGAGCTATTTTTTTAAGCATAGGTCTTCAACAACAAAGTCTACATTGAGGATCACTGTAAACAATCAGAGTTCATATTCATTTTACAAAGAATATTTATACCAAGTAGAAGCAAACTGGGATCTTGCAAGTAAGAACGGGTTCCTTATATATGTAAAAAGGTTCTTACCTTAAGAACTTGATTTGAGTTTGAGTTTGTTCCGTTTTCAATTCAACTGAAAAATGTGTTATATGTTTAATTCATATTGGACATGTATTGTAAAGAGAAATTCCTTTGGATTGGGAATGATATCTACTATATATACAGTTCCAACTGATTTGGTTCACTTAAGACATTTCAAATCGCCTAGAAAATTTAGATTGTCAGCTTTGTCGGGGAATCTAGAACTCTAGACTAAGGGTAAGATATTTTTTGTGCGGTTTCAAGGACTTTTTAAGAAAGTTCTAACTACTAGGTAACACTTGCAGGCTGATCAAGCTTATTATCAATTTTGGACAACAGTTTTACAACAGTTTTATACATAGATAAATGATTCGATTCTTTTAGTTATGTTTAATTATCAAAATTTTATCAGTCCGCAGAAGAAATGGTGAAGATCAGTTGAGCGATGGTCGAGTTATAAGAATATAAAATATATGTATGCTGGGCAGCGCCGTCTGAAACAGCTATGGGCAGCACTTTTCACATATAAGTAAATATCAAGGCTGTAACCTCTGCAATCCTAAGGTAAGGTTCGGTCCTGGGTCTCAAACTCGTTGAATAGATTAAGACTTTCGGACACTTACTTATTGAACCTAAAGCTATACTTTCACTTGCCTTATAGCCCATAAAACATAAAAGTTTTTCAAATGAGAAATCAGACAAGCACAAAAATATATGAAAAGCGGTATGAGAAGTAAACTGAGGCATTTTTTTTGACTCAACTCAACAAGTGAAAATAGTGTCTCTAAAATGGTTGGTAAACCAAAATAATTAAGACTCTAATCAATAATCGGGTGTGGTGCAGTAGGTAGTGTGTGTGTCTGCTGTTCAAGAGGCTTCGATCCAGCCTCGGGACATCATTTTTCTTTTTAAATCAGGCACACCCGGTCACCTTCACTAGCTTTTGGTGCTAAAAATTGTAGGTCACTTTGTTTTGAATTTAGAAGAATACAAGCATAGAGATTGAGAGGAGCTCGACCTTGGCTCTTTGGGCTGCTGTTTAAGGATAAGATTTTTCAACAAAAATTTTACCAAATTTTACTAGTTTTACTAGTAGTTGAAACTTGTAGGTTAAATTTATGTTCTTAATTTTTATTAAAAGTTACTCTAACGATGTGAGATTTTATTAGAATTTTGTATTATTTTCTTAACATTTTTTTTAAAGAATTTTTCTCTGCAAATAATTGTCTGGAATAGATTTTTTTAAATATTTTTTTTCAGTTTGTTTTATACATTTTCTTCTGCTTGACACTATTGCCTAACCTTTGTTTGTGTTTTATTTAGGTTATTTGCTGAAGAAGCCGTTTGTACTTCTTGGAAGGAACGCCGGCTACCCATCACCATCATCATCATCATCGTCATTCAATCGACTCTTCCTGTCTGCCCTGTTCCATTTTGTCTCGATCAAAGTCTCATAATGCCACGTCTGCATTTTAAATTTATAAATTCTCAAATTATCAGTTTATGGTTCTGCCTTTTCGAGTTTTTATGAACCGATCACGTACCAACCATTCCAGCTACTCCCGATCCGCGCCTCTCCCTTCCTTTCTTCTCCCCTGGGCTGCGTGCGAATCTTTTGCCCGTTTGCCCGTTGTTTCGCCTTCGTCGTTTCTTCGCTTGTTTTTTTATCGACTGCTCAACTAATTAAAAAACGCTTGGGTTTCCCTTGGGTCTGTCGACGGTTGGTTCGTGGCGCTTTTAGTTTGAAAATTTAACAAATTATTTAATGATAGATGGCTGTTAAATTGACTTGGCTACGCTGCCATAGCGCTGTCTGGCTATCATTAGGCTTATTTGTGGGGGGGATATTAAGTGATTATAGGACTTAACATGATTGTGGAGCGATCGGTGGTACTTTTCTTTTTTTGTGTGCAATTAACTGTAATGAAATGTGTCTGTGTGAGTGGCAATGGGGGCGTTCTTTTTTTTAGGGGAAGAAAATGGAAAGAAATTTGCTGAAAACATTTAAGAGTAGGATATATTTATTCATGGTTGTTATGCTTAAGGTGCCATTTACTAATTACTAGGGGTGAAAGCTGGCCCTGATCATTGCTCATTTCCTAGTGTTCCTCTGTGCCCCATCTGAGAGCAGGCATGTTTGAGTAGTGAATGTTAATCCATGCCATAAAATCACATTGTCCACTTCTGGTTTATGACCATTTTTATATCTTCATAAAGGTTTGGCGCAGCAGGCATATTTAACAATCGCCATTCCTTTCACCTCTCAGCCCAAATTTCAGATGACTAATTCCACTCACCTAATCAAACGGCCAATAAAAATGGCAAATGTTTTTTCAATAAACTGCCCACAAATAAAACTAATGAAATTAAAAGTCAATAAAAATGTTAACTATCTCTCCAAATGTATAGAAAATCATAAATTGAAAATGGCAAAGCAACAACAACAACCACCAACTGTGAAATGGATCATAATGTCATGCATAATATTTATGTTTTACAGTTTGCGGATTCAATTACACAATTAAATATTAATATTTGCCTGTTTTGTGACTTGAAACACTGGCAAATTGTTGTTTTGTGACCATCTATTAACATTTTTAATTAATACTTTGAGTCCCATTGATCCGACCGACCACCAGCATCGAATGATGCCCCTGCATCGGGTGGGCGTGAGCTTTTCATTTGAATATGTTTCCACATCCAAGATAATCATAGGGAGTTGGATTCATTAAAACCGAAATATGAGCAGCAAACAAAACATAAAAGCCCCGGCCCCTTGCCCCCCCGACTACTCCGTGGTGCGCTGTGTGGCAAATAGTTTTGTAGATTTCTATCGAATTTTTTGTTTCCTTTTTTTTTGGTAGCACAAAAACAAACAGCAGGCGGCAAAATGCTGCCGCTGCTGCCTAGATGTGAGCATAATTAATTACATATTTCAATTGTGTGACATTTGGATTACGAAATGTTCAGTTGTTGTGCTTTACATATATGCATGTTTGTTATTTCATGGCTGGTAGATCGGGCCAGCCACAACGTGGGGGAGTAAAGGTTCGGAATGTCTTCTCATGAAAAGCTCGAGTTGAAGTTTTTTTTTCTTTTTGGTTTCTGGAATTGAAAATGCGTAATAGACACAGTTGTCAGAATGCTTGGAGATTTTATGATTTATGCTGATACGCAATACTGACTCAAACAGTCGTTCAAAGTTTATTGAGAAACCAAAGTTTGATATCTATTTAATGGTAAACTTGCAGCGTTTGCGATATGTTTTAAGGAAACAGTCGTGTAATTGTTTTTTCATGGTTCAATTTTATTGAATTTGGTTCAACTTGAACTAGATTTAAATGTATAAGGTTATATAAGTCAGACTATCAGAGTTATCTTAGTAATATTACCAGTGAAAGTTAGCACATATGACTGAAAGGATTCGGTGGACATTTTGAACACAGATATCATGACTGAAATCATCTAAAGTCAAGATGTGTTAAATGACATGAGTTTAGTACCAGCCCTTCCATTTCAGTTCTACGATTTAGTACTAAGCCAAGCTGAAGGGAAGAAACTTTAACTTTAGTCATTCTATAATTAAAGTTTGTTGATTTTCTAAAATATTTTGGCAACACAAAACTTTAATCTGTTGAGAACCTAAACAAAAAACGAGAGCGTAAGTTAAAGTCGGCCCTGTCCGACTTCGAAATACCCGTTACTCAGCTCAGCTCGGATAAGTATGCAACATTTTTTTAACTCGGCCATTTATTATCCGATCCTTTTGAAAATTTGTGAGATTGTAGATATTGGACACAAAGACTACACTGCAAAATCTGAGCTCGATATCTTAAAAATTGTGGGAGTTATTCAATATTTTTTATTGCGGGGGCGGGAGGGGGCGTGGCCAAAATTTGAAACAAACTTGATCTGCCTACAGACAATACTAGCTTACGTATAAAATTTGGTTGCTCTAGCTCTTCTAGTCTCTGAGATCTAGGTGTTCATACAGACGGACGGACGGACAGACGGACGGACGGACATGGCTATATCGACTCGGCTGTTGATGCTGATGAAGAATATATATACTTTATGATATCGGAGATGCTTCCTTCTGCCTGTTACATACATTTGCACGACTTTAGTATACCCTTTTTACTCTACGAGTAACGGGTATAACTAGAACGCTAAGCAAGTCGATTAGGCTTTTAATATTAGCATCCTCTTGTTTTCATCCAAATCGGATGACTTTATCATAAAGCTCCCATATAGTCGGAAAATGGGTCGTTAAATGAAATAAATTATTTTTGAATATATTTAACCTTGCAAGTGGGTACAAAAACTTCGAGACAGACGAAGTTAGCTAAGCTTTCTCGTTTTAAACTTTTGTGACCATCTCAAATCGAAGGAGCGAAGAAACCGAAGTCTCTCTGGCCACTCATCGATCAATGAGCGTTCATGTACTGACTGCTCGGACAAGGGAGCTCGGACTTAATATGTGAGTGTCGAGTAGACCAAGCCTCGAGAACGGACCACAGTTTTTAGTTCCAAGGATTCAGGTCTGGGCTACCAGCAGGCCAATCATCCGTAACAATGATGTTCGGTACATGGTTTTTAAGTATTTTGTTTGAGTTGATTTTGCCTTGTGAGCTGGAGTGCAGTATTGTTGAAAGGTCCTCGGCTTGTTGGCAAATAATGTCGTGTTGAGAAGCTTCACAACTTTTTTGAAAAGTTATGTATCTTTTTCACTAAAAATGGAGCTTGGTGACACCATCATAGGCGACTTCCCATCAAACCATCAAATAAGCCCTATGGCGACCTTTTTCCTCTCCTGGAATAAGTTCAGATATTTGTTTTGATGACATTGCCACACACTCTATTGTTCTGTTTGTTAAACGATTCCTTCGTGGTGAAAAGTTCGTATGTAGGCATTGTTTCCGCTCTGGCAACGCAATGCTTTCAATATTGTCTGGCCTTTTTGTTTCAATGCTGTTGACATGATTTTCTGATTGCGCAGTGGATTTCGACGATAATCATTGTCGTTCGCACTGTGGGCGCACTGCCAAATTTGACGCGGTCTTCTATATTATCAGTATTCTCAAATAACTATACGGTAGGATACACAAAGTTTCGGGTGATTTCCCAAGATTTCACCTTTTTCGTAGCCGACAATACCAGCAAAAACTTATCAAATAGGTGTCGAGTTGGAGGGAATGTGTTCAATGGTTCTCAAGAACGAGTGTGTTCAATAAGTTTACTGAAACTTGCGACTTCTAGGTATAACACCACAGCTAATGCAAGCAGTGTGACCGTTTTACATTTGTGGGAAATTTACTGTCACACTGTAGATTTCAGAATTAAGTTGTTGTGATTAAACAGCTTAATTCCGTGGACTGTTAGCAAGTAAATTCGAATAGCTTTCGATTGTTAAGATAAAAAAGTTAGCAAATTATTGTTCTTCACTTAAACCTCAAAAGGTTGTGCATAAGATCTTGCTCTTTCCCCTTCGTACAAACCTTAATTCACCTTCCATTTAATCTCTGAAGCACCCTTATGTTTTTTACGAATATTTGTCAGATCTAAGTGAAGTTCTTTTTATTTATTCCCCCCTTGATTTTCTTTTTAATTTTGAACAACTTTTATGGGCTAAGAATATTCCATTTTAGACCATTTCCAGAGTATTAAATGTTAATGCGTTTTTTTTTTTTAAGACGATTCTGTTTAACGCGCCTTTAAGCATTTTATTATTGCAAAACTCTTTCTTTCTTCGTATGAAACCATGCCGAGAGACCTGCTACTGCCGGGTCGTAAAATTTCTCGGGTTTATTTTTACGCCAAGTTTTATGAACGCCACACACACTAATTAAAATATGAAGAGGCGCAACAAACAGCGCGCAGTAAAAGGAGACTGAAACTTTAATTTGAGTGTTTCGATTTGCAATAATTAAGCATTAAGATTGAGCGTCCCATAAATCTACTTGAGCCTAGAGCCAAGCCGCGACAATGTTCCACAACTTATCTCCCGGGTCAAGAGAGCGGGCCATAAGAAACAACAAAAAATTGAAAATAATCACAGACAAGGCGAGAGGGGCGAAACATCTCAAATCACAGTCTATGAATGAATGAAATGTGAGTGTGTGTCTGGTTGTGTGTGTGTGTGAATGAGATGGGTATGGGAACAGCGCACTCACAATATATGTAGCAAAAGAAGCGCATCCTCGCTTACTTTTTTTTTTGTTCTTCCCGTATCTTTCAGTTGCTTTTCAATCGACAGTCCAAGGGTTGTCGCCTGTCGTCCCCTGGTTTTGGGTACAGAGGCGTCGATAAAGCCACGGGGGGTCATAAATTCTTGAGCTTCTTGCGTTGGTTTTTGTTTGCTTGAGATATCAATTGAAAGAAGCCGCCGCAGAGCGGTTGTCGTCTTCGAAAAGTTATCGCCAAAAAATAAAGAATGTACAAGGCTTACAGCCTTTTGTTGTTGATGTTGCTGTTGTTGCTGTTACTGGATTTGGGACTGCATTTTTTGGTGGATTGTTGGTGGGTATCGGACATGTGTCATGTTATTAAAAAGTTGCCAAAATATATGAAAAGGCATTTTAGTTGGCCAGAAGAAAGAATTTACCTAAGCCAAAATTATGTTTTGTGTTTTAGAATTTTGATTTTCTATAAAAATAAATATTTTTTTCCATTAATTAAGCAGTAAAGAGGGTATATTAGGCTCACAATAGTCGCCTCGTCAGATCTACTTTGATTTCTATTTTTGCCACGCCCCCAAAATATGAAAAAACCTCATATCTCATACAGTTTTACAGATAGAAGGTTCGTTCCTTCTGCGCATATTTAGTAAACAGTATTATTTATCTATCCGCTGTTGAAAATATGAAGATAGGTTGAAAAATATTCAAGTTATAGGAAAAACAAACTTTTTTGCACCAGCTGGTACAGCGATGGGCAGCACTTTGGGCCTACAACGACTTTTTAACTTCTTTTCATTTCTTTCGATACGTTTTAAAAACTACACATCATCTTCTAGTCGTGCCCTTAAGCACCCTTTACTCTTTTTTATATATATTTCCTTTTCCAATTTTACTTATGCTGCTATCGTATACGATTTAGTGTCGTCTTTGTTGCTTATCTGCGGTGGCTTTCTTTCTTCACTTCTCCTCCTCCTCCGTCATTCCTTTGGCTGGACTCCACTGCCACTTCACTCCCTGTTCCCGGCATGTGTCATCGACGTTAAGTGCCGCCGCAAAGAGTTAATCTCGTCGATAATTATAATTTATGGCTTGCTGTGTGTTCACCTTCTTCAAAATGCTCCAACTACGTATTATGCAGTTCTCCAGCTACGTTTTCTGTTGTTCCTCTGTGCCTCTCATCATAATCACAGTTTTAATTGGAGTTTCGGCACACGAAAACGAACGAAAAACGCATTGAGTTGTGCTCTGCTCTGCTGTTCATAATGTCAAACTGACAATATTTATGATTTAGATTGCTCATTGTAATTGATCATTGTCTGTGGCGATCATAAACCATATTCTCCGATTTTTTTGTTATTTTTATGGTGCACCCAATTATGTCAATCACAGCTATGGGGCTACCGCTTTTTCTGTTTTCTGTTTTCTGTTGCTTTTTTTTTCTAATGTTTTTTCTCACCTACATAGATATCCATATCGTAATTTATCATTTTGATAAGAGGTAAGTCGAGCAAGCCGACTGCCCGCCAGCTACTCCAGAAATGATCTATGTTCAGCTGTGATCGCTGCTTGCCCTTAATCTTGGCCACATTAACTCAATTGATGTGATAAATAATGGGGAGGGCAAAACAAATGTGCAAAGTATTCAAGCAAAACGACTGAAATAAAATGCAGCCCCATCATAATTCATCAAACTGGGCAAAATGGTGCAGTGGGACCAGAGTGCGTGTTGAGGTGACATTTTGAAAAATAGAGAAAGTGTTTAGTTTAACAACAGAACTATAGCAGTCTCTAAAAAGTAGCAACTGGTTGCCTTTCGTGCCAATTGACAACTGTTAATACCAATTCTTCCCTGCAGTAGTCATTTCCAACCAGTTTAATACCAGTTGGCCTAATCGGAGGGGAATTGTCCACTATAGCAGTCAATTCCAATCAGTTTAATACGAATTGTAACCTGCATTAGTTATTTCCAACCATTTTTATAACAGATGGCCTAAGCGTTGGGGTATTGTCCACTGCAGCAGACATTTGCAACCAGTCAAATACCAGTTCGAATGTACTGTACTTTACATTTATGCATCTTTTCACAAATCTTTACACACAGCTACATTAATGTACGTTATATTGCACAGAATTTCATTCGCAGTCGCATGATACACACTTTTTAGTATTCTTAGGATTAACTTTGACTTAATCTTTGTGATATTTTGTAAATTTTGCTTTAATTTTCCCTTCGAACCGTTAGCCCTAAATCAAATTTAGTTTCATTGGCCGCAGCTGCGCTAATCAATGTAAAATACGAGAGTGAACACCAAAAGCTTTGCCATCTGCCGCCAAATCTAGGTACTTTGCTACCAGTTAATATCTAGTTGCATTACAACTAGGAGTAGGACAGTTTTTTCTTTCTTCCTTTGCCAGTTTCTCTGCAGGGTTGCTGAGAATATTTCCGCAGTTCATTTACTTACATTGCTCAGAGATAATGCCGAGAAAATTCTCAGAGCAGAAGGTGTTCCCTTTTGTGACGCAAAAGCGTGACCAGGTTAGCCTTAATACCGCACATGAGGAAGTGTTTTCAGCTTTTGTGTAAAGTTTATATGTTGCCATGGGCATTCCTATCGTGCTCTACTCTGAAAAGAGCTCGATGGTGGAGGTTCTTATTCTGGCCAGTTTGTCTGCAGACTTTTTACCTTCTTGATTATGATGCCCATTATTAATCCGTTGCATTGCAGACATCTCAAGAGTTTTTGAGTTCAGTTGGTTTTTCGAAAACGAACTGTCCAAATGTGAGAGATTTTAGTATTCGGATTTATAATTCATGGCTTAGATGCATTGAAATCAAATTTTAAATAAGCTTTTGAAGTATATTGAAAAATGTCTATGATATGGAGAACCTTAAAAGCCGACATTTTTGTAAGTACACTCAAAGAATCAAAGTAGCATCAATAAGAGCTCAATTGTGTATGGGGAAGCTACCGAGCGGAGAGTGCATTCAATTTTTGCACTCATGTTGCTTTAGAATTCCCAACCAGTTATGGCATTCGACTGACAATTGACAGACAAAGACTGAAGCTCCTATATGGTGATGTGTATTCCTCGAGTCGGATTATACTTGCTACATGGTTTAACAATTAATTTTCGATAAAATAAACTTAAACATAATAAAAAAAATTAAGGATATTAAATTGGAATCTGTGAAGCTCTTGACTTAAGAGTAAACGATCTTAGTCTTGAATCTGATGAGCTCTTGATACTAAAAAGAACGTTTTCGTTTTTGCTCTTGATTCAAGAATGAGAAATCGTGAATTTTGAGTATGTTTAGCACTTGATTTAAGAACTGTTCTGCTTGATATAAGAATGATGCGTACCTAAATCAAGTACTGAAGCTCTTGGATCATCAAAACCGGGATTCAAATTTCATACATGGATCAAGAATTACGCTCTTGGAACGATAATTTTCACTCTTGTAAACATTTCATGTTTAGCACTTGATTTAAGAACTATTCTGCTTGATTTGAGAATGATTCGTACCTAAATCAAGTATTGAAGCTCTTGGATCATCAAAACCGGGATTCAAAGTTCATACTTGGATCAAGAATTACGCTCTTGGATCGAGAATTTTCACTCATGTAAACATTTCATGTTAGCACTTGATTTAAGAACTATTCCGCTTGATATAAGAATGATTCGTACCTAAATCAAGTATTGAAGCTCTTGGATCATTAAAACCGGGATTCAAATTTCATGCATGGATCAAGAATTACGCTCTTGGATCGAGAATTTTCACTCTTGTAAACATTTCATGTTTAGCACTTGATTTAAGAACTATTCTGCTTGATTTGAGAATGATTCGTACCTAAATCAAGTATTGAAGCTCTTGGATCATTAAAATCTGGATTAAAATTTTATACTTGGATTAAGAATTACGCTCTTGGATTGAGAATTTTCACTCTTATCGAATGATTGATGTCGAATATTCTTGATCCTATTATGAAATTCTCTATTTTTTCTCTGAGTGTATACCTATTACAACAAAAGAAACGATTGAAGCGTCATTTGGAGAAGCCAAAGTTTTTCAAAAAACTATTTAAAAATACGAGAAAATATTTCGATATATTAGTAGTGGTCATCTAAAAGTTTTTACCTATTTATTATAAACTAGATGGCCCGGCGAACTTCGTACCGCCTAACAATAAATAACAGTAGTGGGTTAACTTAATAAAATAAATACAAAATTAATAAAATTCAACAACATATATATGTGTTCGAGAGGTACCCGAAAGAGTTGACCGATACGGACCATATTTGTTATCAGCCTTCCTCTATTCATGACGAATGTCTTTATAAAGTTTCATCCCAATTGGTTAAGTTTAGGTCAAGTTATGGTGCAAAAAAGCCGTGGATGGCAAATTACGCGATCCCTGTGTGACCTACCAGAATCAGCTATAGATATCGAAATCGGTCCAGCCGTTTGGGAGTAGTGAGGTTACAAAGCCATGTACGGAAGAATTTTATATATTAAGATTTTTAGCACTAATGCAAACCACTCGAATATAAGTTGTGGTTCGGTTCAGCATTCTTGAAAGTAAGCTGGTTCGGTTCACTAGCTGGAAGAAGCGGTTCGGTTCGGTTTAGAGCCGGTTTGCTTCCCTGATTATTGGGAAGTTGCTCCCATATTTGTATCTATAACCCGAGTTGGAAAAGATATATGAATTCAAGTTCTTTTTGTATCAGTTTTCATTACAAGTTTCATAGCCTCTCAAGCCACAGTGCCCCACTGTGAACATCATCCTAGTCGAAACGTTTCTATTTAAAGACCTACTTACTCTTCCCTCCCTCCATCCCCTTGCCATGCCAAGTTCCTTGGGCCAAATCAACGCAACAGCCCAGAGCACTTAATCATGCGAGGTTTGCGCAGATTAACTCATTACTTAACACTTTTCCACCGACTGACGGATGTTGATGAGCATAATTGTGTGGCCACAGCGAAAAAAAATTGGTTAAGGCCCCCCCTCCCTACCGCCCTGCCTCCCTTCCCGCCCACAGCAGACACCAGACAACACCTACGAAATAACGCTGCCCATGTTTTGTGGGGGCGTGCCATCGATTTAGTGTGTATGCGTGTCAGAAATGTTTCAAATTGATGTGCACCTTCTGCTACCCCCAACCCCTTGCCGCTCCACGCCACCACCTCTCACCCCACCCAACTAGTCGCTGTGCTCTTAATGACTCCGAGAGATGTTTGTAGTATTTGTAGGCGCATTAACATTCCTTTTGTTCGGCGGTCGGCATATTGCACAAACAGGCTTAAGTAGAAGTCACTTTAAGTAGTAGCAGACCCACAAATGTCACAGCAAATGGTCTCCGAGATCTGAGTGCATTTGTGGTTAATTATACCACCAAATATGCTGGAGCAGATTACACACACACAGACATACACAGAAGATCTTTGGCTGATTTCTGGTTTTGTATGAATATTAATGATCTTTTGCGGCTGAGATTTGCACAGACAGCAATTGAATAATTTAAGGCCGGGAAACCCACTTGAGTTGTTTTTATCAAAACTCTACACAAGCTTTCACATTTCGCTTAAAATTAAAGCCATAATTTCTACGCTCTTCTTATTTATTGAATTCATAATTTGTCCAGCGGCTAAATTTCTGTGTGTGCTAGGAAAATTTATGTTATTTCTAAACAAATTTACAACACTAATTAAATAAAACTCTCACGCGCCCAATAAAACAATCTAAAATGTGGCTGACAGACGTCAAAAACTGAGAAATGCGTGCATAAAAACTGAGAAATCAAATTCCCGACGCATCGGTCTGTGGGTCGCTGGGAAAGTGGAGTGGTTTTTGTATTTTCGGTTTTGCTTTCCTTTTTGCCTGCATTTATGGTCAGAGCCATAACCAATTATTTACCAACACTCGTGCGAGTGTCCTGCACATCCTGAACAATTGGAAATGCAGTCGAGAGTGCGTGTGCAACCCTCGAACCCATTTCCATGGCCATTTCATGTAATTATAGACATTCCTGCAACTATTGTGTTACAAATTTAATGGTTTTCTACCTGAGAAACGAAGCCAAAAATCTGCATCTGCATAAAGCAAGCCAACAACCTATGGCACAAATGGCATGTGAATAATCATTTGTGCTATCCACCAAGATCATCCCGGCCGCAAATCATCGGAACAATTGTAGAAAATAAATAAGCACAATTCCAAGTGTCAATGATCAAAGCACACTTTAACACACACACAAGCAAGAAACACACACACACACACAAACGAAAAAATGAAATGAAAAGAAAACGCATCATTTATAATCCTTTAATAGTCGTCCACAATGCAGTTGATAAATTTCATATCCATTGTTGTGAGTGAGTAAGCACTTGAGATTGTGGGTCCAGAGAGTGTACAAATGTGTGTGTGTGTGTTTGCGGTCAACTTAAAGTATAAAACTCAATTTAATGAGTAAAGCTTGTGAATCGTTGGAAAATTACCTGCTTGAATGTAGTCAATTAAGAATTCTCACATGTATTTCTGAGTGTTTGGTAAGACTGACATAAAGTGGTAACAATATAAACAATTATTCAATTGCAATCAAGAAAGTCAACTTGATTATCTCTGCTCACCGATTCACACAGCCATTATTATATCTGTCTGAAACCATGAGTGACTCAGGCTACCACCAGGCTACAGTCTGGCCTGCACATATTTTGATTGCAATCTACAGTAAACCAGGGCTGCAAACCGGTTCGGTTCAAACCCGGAATTCCGTCTTTCAGATTATTGTGAACCGAACCTCTTAAGGTATTAAAGCTGAACCTGAACCCGTTCCGAACCTAAAATTTCGGTTCGGTTCAACAAAAGTTATAGATTTAAACTGTTTCCCAGCGACTTCTTCTGTTATCCTGATAGAATTATGCACATTACTGTGCATTTTACTTTAAGGGCTATGTCTAGAACTTCAAAGTTTTTACATTGTCATTGCTTTGATGCTCAGGAGCTGTATGAAAGTGTTTCTATTTATATAAAGTATTGTGAAATCCCATCCCAACCCAAAACTGAGACAATTCCCTAACAGTTTATGTCGGTTTTAGGTCGGTTACTATATAAACATGTATAAAGCTTGGCTGAACCAAGGTTCGAACCAAAACCTTGGTCCAAAAACCTTGAACCTCAAAATTTTGAACCTGAACCATTGGTAAATTTTGTTTCGAATCCGCTAGCCGGAGATCCAAAAAAATTGTTGGGTTTGCAGCCCTGCAGTAAACCATAACTACAAGAGACTTTTTCTAAAACTTTCGACTTTTAAAAGTGTGTACTCACAACAGAAATGTTATACAAGATATTTAGCTTTTCAAAACTTGCCTTTAAGAATTTGTGAGGTATAAGGTACCGTGTGAGTGGGGTACCAGCAGCTATAAGCCCCATCATTTCCTTGCAACAATCTTTATACAACTAGACTTGAGCTTATCTAAGCCTATGGTTCGTGTTTCTCAACCGAACCTTCTTCATTGTTAACCTTCCAAACCTAAACTTGAACTGTCTGAAAATTGGTTTGGATCAAAGAATAACTTTAGTAAGTTTTTCAAGAACTTATAAGAGTATACCACTAGGGTTGTCAATACTTAATCGATTTATTCATATTTTTGTTTGACAATAAAAGTTATTCCGATATGTTACATTTGGTGCCGATATATCGATAGTTTTAGAAACGCTACATCAGACAGAAAAGCGAGAAAGCTAAGCTAACTTCGTCTGTGTCGATATTTTTATACAAGTGCTCGCATAAAAATTTTCAAAAATAATGTTTTTCCCAGAACGACCCATTTTCCGACCGATCGTTCGTATGGGAGCTATATGATATAGTCAACCGATTTGGACAAAAATTTGTACAATTATGTGAAAGCATGTGAAACAAACGAATACAAAATTGCAGGATGCTACCTTTAAAAACAAAAAAGTTTTTCTAACTAAGACTGTTTTGCAGACCTATCTTTTGTATGGCAGCTATACCATATAGTTGTCTGATTTATATCCAACTTGGCAGAATTATAAAAAAGCATAGAAAACCTGGGGATACAAAGTTTGGAGTCGATTCCATGTTAAAGAAAAAAGTATTTCTTACTAAAACTAGTTTTCGAACCGATGGTTCCTATGGGAGCTATGAGATATAGTCATCCGATCCGATCCGTTTCGATAAATAAGTAGCGTGCAGCAAAAAGCAGACTCTGTGCAAAATTTAAGCTTGGAAGCTTTAAAACTGAGAGAATAGTTTGAGTAGAAACAGACAGACAGACGTACGGACAAAGCTCAATCGTCATCCTGATCATGAATATATATAGTTTATGGGGTCGGAATGAATATTTCAGCACAAGTGACAAAACTAAGCAACATCGGTAAGTCTTTAAGCGAACTACAAAAGATAAACCAGAAAGAAAGTCGGTCGAGTCAGAGTATGTTATTTTGAAACAAAATATGCATATATTTTAATGCTGCTACTGCGCTGCAGCAGCAAACAGTCTTTGAATCATAGCTCCACAACCGTTCATCCAATCTCCAACATTCCTTTGTCGAATCGATAAATAATTCTGATTACTAAATATGTTTGGAAGGTACGAACCAACTATCTTTAAAAGCGTCGGAAATATAACGTTTCTTCCAAATTAAGGGCGGAATTTGAGGCTGTAAAATGAACTATCTCTGGTACAGAGTTAAAAGGCAATGGTTAAAACTTATTAATGTATAATGTTTGCTGAACCTAACCGACTTCTTGGGTTCGGAATAGTTTCAGGTACTATTTGTTAAGCTGAAGGTTCGGTAAAGGTGAATAACAAACCAAAACATAAATTACAAAAAGTTACTGTTAATTAACAATTATCAATCGCAGTTTCATAAAAGTCGGGAATGCCAACCGGCTCTGAACCGAACCGCAAACCGAACCGGTGGCCTTTCGAAATTGCTGAACCAAACCAAAAACCACAAAGCAATTCAGTTCGGTGCGAGATAATAAATGTGGAAAAATGTGTGAATAATAATGCTTATCCTAAGAAAAATATTATCCGACTTTTTGTTTAATTAAAGGAGACGTTATAAGACATGCTGCCCCATATGTATTATGGAAGTTCCCACCGAACTCTTAGTATACCTGTCAACAGACTTTACTCCTTTCTTGGCAGTTGCTTATCGACTGGAGGGAGTACATATATCTTTTTTCTCGAAGAAACGTTTTTCTTAATATTCTATGATGGTTTTTGATCTTAATTCAATCTAAACGAATACTGCACTCTTTTTTTTTGGAGTGGAGGATTTTAAGGCTACCCAAAGGATATCTGGAAACTCAATGTGGAAAGTGTGGAAACACACACAGGAGCAATCACTGAACCTTAACCAAACCGCGTTTCAGTTAGCTCCAAAAATCCAATGAATTGAGCAGCAATTGAGAATTGAATTGAGAGGCAGGTTGAACCACTGAACCGAACCAGTCCTTATAACCAAGCGGTCTGCCTGCCTGATAAAAGTTTAACCGAATTTCAATTGATATTTAGAACTGGAAAGCAAACTCGGTGCCAAAACTTCTGTTCCATTTAGAAGAGAGTAGAATGGGAAATAGCCTTTGCTAAAACTAGGCAAAAAATTCAATACAATCTCAACCAATTTTGGGATATTAAAGCTCCGCCACCCAAAGCGATGAATGCCAAGCCCATGACTTGACACAGCATCAACTTATAAGTAGCATGTGTGGTGGCCTCTATGCAAATGAGAGCAGGGCTCATTCTCACCCACTCACACACCGAAAGAGAGTCTCACCCTCCAAAATGTAATTTATGCGCCGGCAATTAAACATGCATCATTTACGTTCGCATCTGAAACGAGCGACATCGACAGCATCAACGACGGAGTCGTCCGTGGAGGCGGCGGCTACCACGACATTCGGCATCCATAGATCTGTCAACACTTGGTGGCGGCGGCTGCAAACGGAAACTCCAAATGACAGAGCCACATCGCTTGGCATTGTCCATTTGCCAACGCCCCATCATTTGTCAATATTAAGTTTAATTAGCGAAAAGGAATGAACAACAAATTTCTGTTTTTTGGGCTCTATTAAAGTTGATGCAAGTCGGAGAAGTGTGGTGTGGCGTGGTCTGCTTAATTCAATGAGAAGCAATTTGTGTTTTTTGTGGAATTGGTGACCAAACTGGGGGTGAGTGCACTTTGCAATTGTCACATGATTAATGCTTCTACCCCACCCCCCCACCACAAACACCTTTCCGTACCTGCCACGCCCATAGGCCGTGACTTAATGAATGACAGTTGAAACATTAGAGGCAGGCAAATCTGACTGTGGCTGGCTGTGCGGTCCACTCATCACCCCAGCCTGTCTTGACCCCAAGACGATTGTTTGGCATGTGATTCATTCATTTGCCACAATAATGCCAACCAAAATACAATTTATCTGGCCCGCACCCACCAAAATCCTTTGGCCACTTGACTCATTAGGCGCGTATTGATACGATAGCCAGCCACTGCATCATCATCATCATCATCATCATTGGCATCGCCATCGCCATGGAAGCTTCTTCGGTGTTGTCTGTTCGCATGATTTGCATTAATTTGGCAAATGTTGTCCAAAACCCACCCAGAGTGTGTGTGTGTGTGTGTGTGTGTGTGGATACGCTTGCCGCCGATAAGAGCTGACACGACCAGATCCGTTTTTGGTCATTAATTAGCCCCCTGCCAATGACGACGCATAATAAATTACCCAAAATTTCATTTTGGATTTCGCACGTATGTTTGCGGTTGGTTGGTTGGTCATTTTTGTTGTCAGTAAGAGATAAAAGTGCAGATTCTCAATCGGGCCAACTATTAATTGTTGCCTGCAACAACAACATTCGGAGTTATTTTCAACTCCTTGACATTATTTAAACACAAATGCCAGAAATTTACTTTACCCTTTTCCGTGAAAGTGTTAAATGTTTTCGAGAAATGCCAATGCATTTCTTTCGTTTCTTTCTTTTCAGGCGAAATGGCCTGACACTTGACGTGGCCGAACATGAAGTGACACCGGTGCATCGTCACATCGGCGTTGAGTTACGCTCACCCAATGGCCATAAATACTCGCAAAATGCATTAACCAAGAAAATAAAGAGAAACAGCAAAACGCAGCGACTTCAGATCGCGAGTCGCACACGTCTTTGTAATTAATTAAAGCATTAAGTGCTAATTTTACGACAACTCGATTTGTGCGTTGGCCCCTTTAAGCAAATTTGCATGCAGCCATCGGAATTTGGCAGAAGAAGGAAGCAAATGACAGACAGACAGACAGCCAGCCAGACACAGATACAGATACAGATACACACGGCTCAGATGAGGACGGCAACAACAACAACTGTTCAACTTTTCAACTGTCGCCAAGATTTTCAAGATTTTTTTGTTGTCTCCCTCCTCGCGGCGTTTGCGATTGGCTTCTGCCCAATTGTCGCAGTTTGCAGTTCATATTTTCACTTTGGACCTTTTGTTTTCCTTTGATGTTATTTTTAAAGATGTAAAAATGCTCGTTTGTTGTTCGCTGTCAGAGACGAAAATGGAGAGAAACTCCCCGGTAATTAATCATATGCATTTTCTACATGTTTGCCTATTGATGCCAAATCGAAAGTGACACTGAATGAATGGTGAATGAAAGAGCGTAACAAAGGGCTAACGACACGACATTGGAATGCACTTCAATATATTTGGTTTATTTAGATCGCAATTTTAATGAAACTTACATAAACCAAAACTAAAGAATTTAAATAATATTCAAAAGTATATTACAAATTCTTAGGTCAACTCAGTAGCTCATCAAGGAGGGGGGGGCTTGAAGCCCTTCACAGAGCTCAACTCTAATTATTTCTCAGCTTTTCCTCTTTGAAATTTTTCTGACCCTTGGTATTGAACGAAGGAATAGTGCTTAAGGAACAATATCTGAGCATTCTGCAACAGAATCTAGGAGGAGTCATAGAAAATATGGGTTTTTCTGCTGAAAAATGAGTTTTTCTGCAAAACATAACCCGAAGCACACGTCACATTTGGTGAAAAATTGGATGTTTAAACAAAAGTTACAGTCGATGAAGTGGCCACCGCAATCTCCAGACATGAACTCAATTGAAAATCTATGGAGCCGTGTCAAATCGCAGCTTGCGAAATATGCGCGGTCCCTCCAAGTGGCATGAGGGAGCTGTGGGAGAGAACCAAGGACGTCCGGTACGCTATTCCTCCTGAAATGGTGCGACGCTACACCCAAAGTATACAAAATCGCATAGAGGAACTTAAGAAATCAAAAGGGCTGTGGACCCATTATTAAAAATTATTTAATAACAAGAAAGAAAGTCGGTCAAGCCCGACTATAACATACTCTGTACCAAGAAAATTTGTCTTTTGATCATAACTCGAAAACCGTTCATCCGATCTTCTTCATTCCTTTGGCGGATCGATAAGTTATTCTAATAACTAAATATGTCCAGAAGGAACAAGCCATCTATCTTCAAAACTGTGGGAGATATGACGTTTTTTCCATATTGCGGGGGCGGGAGGGGGCGTGGCCAAAATTGAAAATAAACTTGATCTGCCTGCAGACATAAGAAGCATATGTCCCATACATGTCAAACCTCTATCTCTTGCCATCTCTGAGATCTGTGCGTTCATACGGACAGACAGACGGACGGACAGACGGATAGACGGACGGGCGGACAGACGGACATGGCTATATCGACTCGGCTGTTGATGCTGATCAAGAATATATATACTTTATGGGGTCGGACATGCTTCCTTCTGCCTGTTACATACTTTTGCACAAACTTATAATACTCTGTGTACCTACGGTACAGAGTATAAAAATAAAAACGAGAAAGCCAAGCTAACTTCGTCTGTGCCGAAGTTTTTATACCCTTGCAAGTGCTCGCTTCAATATTTTCAAGTAAATACTCTTTTTCCCATTTTCCGACCGATCGTTCGTATGGCAGCTATATGATATAGTCGTCCGATTTGGACAAAAACTTGTAGAATTATGTAAAAGCACGAGAAACAAATACAAAATTGCAGGATGCTATCATTAAAAACAAAAAAGTTTTTCTAACTAAGACTGTTTTTCAGACCTATCTTTTGTATGGCAGCTATACCATATAGTTGTCCGATTTTAAAAAAAAACTGATAGAATAATAAAAAAGCATGGAAAACATACGATTAAAAAGTTTGGACACGTTTCCATTGAAATGAAAAAAGTTTTTCATACTAAAACTAGTTTTCCGACCGATTGTTCCTATGGGAGCTATGAGATATAGTCATCCAATCCGGTCGGTTTCGACATATTAGTAGTGTGCAGCAAAAAGAAGATTCTGTGCAAAATTTCAGCTCGATAGCTTTAAAACTGAGAGACAAGTTCGCGTAGAAACAGACAGACAGACGGACGGACAAAGCTCAATCGACTCAGCTCGTCACCCTGATCAAGAATATATATAGTTTATGGGGTCGGAAATGAATATTTCTATGCGTTGCAAACTTCTGGGCAAAATTGTAATACCCTTTGCAAGGGTATAATAAATAAAAACTGTAACACTTGGCTCTTTTTACTCTTTGCCATTGCATTTCTCTGTCAGCTTATCAAATGACTTTAAATTTTTTAGAAATGAGAGCCAAATATTGCACTAACAAAACAAGACTAACATTTTAAGAATGCATAAAGTAGAAGAGAAAATACAGACCGTTAAAGTGAGAATATTGAACTCATGTTACAGTTTTGCTCGTCAGTGTCTATATAGCCGAGTCGATATAGCCATGTCTGTCTGTATGAACGCGTCGATCTCAGAGACTATAACAGATAGAGCCACAAATTTTTGAATCAAGGTAGATGTATGGCGTACGCAGATCAAGTTTGTTTCAGATTTGGAAAATTCCCCCCCGTCCCCCTTTTATACACAAAAAACCAGACCAGATCCTAGACTTAAAAAAGCGTCAGATCTACAATTTTCAAGTTAGAGCCTCATGGTTTAGTATACATCAAGCTAGGCCCAATATCTATCTATTCTGAAAAGTACAATCAGATCGGACAAAAAACACCAAAGTTATAAAGCGAAACAATTGAGCTGAGAAGAGCCGATAAAGAACCGATTCGATCGGCACAAAAATAGATGTGGTTTTCGGGCGCATCTATATATAAAGACACAGTATAGCGAAAATCCTCTGACAGTAAATAATTCCACATAGTTTTAATATCTATAAATAGAGGAAAGTTTGTATACCTTTGCAGCATGTTTTTCTAACAAACAAACAAGTTTTTCTCACTAAGACTACTTTTCTAACCTCACTACTATACTATATAGATGTCTGATTTCGATCAAATTTGGCAGAATCATGGAGAAGCATTGGAAACTAGTAAATAAGGAGTTTGTAGACAATTGCATTGAAAACAAAAAAGGTTTTCTCACTAGAACTAGTTTTTCGACCGATCGTTCCTATGGCAGCTATATGTTACAGTCATCCAATCCGGCTTGGTAAGACAAATGTGCAGCGTATTTGTACCAGAAGACTGACGGAGAAGATAGCATAGAAACAGACAGACATGGCTATATCGACTGAGCTATTCATGCTGATGAAGAATATATATACTTTATGTGGTCGGAAATGCCGCCTTCTATGTGTTACAAACATCTGGACAATTTCAATATACCCTGTAATATTATGAGAAACTAACTAACAAACTAACTTCTGATATCAAAGAGTTTATCGTCCTTTTCCGATATTATGGATATTATAATCTTACTCAATGCAACTGCAAAAAAAATGCAAAAATTAGTACAAGCAAAATTCGGTTCCTGGTTTAGCTCGGGTGGTTACCTAAGGGTTGGGGGTTTTTGGTAGAGTCGTTTAATTTCACTGCACAAAATGAGAAAAACAACTTTTAAGAATGTTTTGGAGCCGTTTTCTAGCCGCATAACACAAGGTCACCCACTAAGCCCACATCCTGGCACCATTGTTTTCTCCATAGCACAATTATCCTGCGCAGTTTGTTATTTTTAGATTACGAACCCCTGGCCAAAACCAAACTACATGCCTTGTAACAAAAAAAAAAAAAATTAGTTCATAATTTATGGGACGCAAAAAAGAAACAAAGAACATTCTATACAAAATGGGACAAGGTACCAACCCATTTCCGCATTGCGCAGAAGGCTAATCAACGTTTTCGTTTTTTAACCCCCGGCCAACCAACCACCCGGGGAGAGTCTCGTGTTCAGCATCCTCCATGCATCCGCATTGTAATCCCAGCTGTAAATTTGCCTGCTGATCCCGCAACGAGGATCTCTGCTGGCGGCGGGGGGAAGAACTCTTAAATCATGTTTCTATTTATGTTGTCACAAGAGATTTGCGTTTTTTTTCTTCTCCTTCTTCACTGCCAGTTAATGAATTCACCTCCCCCTCCGGGCAGGATTAAAGCTGAGCTTTGGAGAGGTGTTGTTAAGCCGGCTTAGGCATGAATACCAGGACTTTTGACACCCTGCCATTTCTGGTTCTCAAGGGCTGTTTTTTAACCCTCCGCTCCGCTCCGTCTTGCCAGTCGATCGATCATCCATTTTAATTAGCAACAGCGTGTCGATGGCATTCTCTAACTATCAATTTCACTTGAGTCCTCCACACACACACTCACACACCCCCTGGGCCATTATTTACATAGACCCAAATCAGATGTGACGAATCCATGAAGTGCAATTCCAATTGCTAGTTCAGGACATCAACCATTAAATATCCAATGCACTCGATGGCACATAAAGGCGTGTCGTCCTTGGAGATGGTGAAAGACAATTTTAGTTATGGTTTGTCCATTTCCAGTGACTTTTCCTTTGGGGAGTTTTTGTGACAGCTGAAAAAGTCTGCATTTGATAAATGTTTAAGGAAAATGCTCAACTTTTTCATATTTCTAATGATACTGTGTAACAGGGCGGGGCAAGGGTTGAGGAGAGCATGTCGCATTGTTTAACACGAAAACAGAATAGAACTTAGAAGCATAACTCTTCAAAATAAATATTGGGAGAAAATATATTGAAATATATTTATATGCTAAGTACTAGAAAAATTATTCTAAATTCCCCTTGGAAAAATTCTGCCCTGCAAATAAAGTTTCAGCCTACTCCGCAAAGTCTGATTGCTAAATGTTTCTTACCTTATAGACATAATTAGTAATAAGCATTATCTAACTATACAAAAAAGTATTCCTAATGATCAAATGAAGCTCAGTCAAGTTACGAGCAAAAGAAAGTTCACTGCAGCAACAGCAGAATACAGACGGAGCATACACTTTCGCAGATACTTACTTGGCTTAATTAAAAAAACTATATCAGTCTGTAGCTAAGATGATAACTTGGGGCAAAATACTCTAGAACATCACATTCTTGAGAACATTCACTAAAGTGTTTTGAATGTTTCAATTCGTTTTAAGTAAATTTTCAGAAAAACCAATTCGTGACTGTTTTAAATCCCTGTTCCACTAGGAAATTGCCAGAACATTCACTGAATGTCTTATATAATAATATTTATACCCTTGCAAAGGGTACTATAATTTAGGCCAGAAGTTTGCAACGCATAGAAATATTCATTTCCGACCCCATAAACTATATATATTCTTGATCAGGGTGGCGAGCTGAGTCAATTGAGCTGTGTCCGTCCGTCTGTCTGTCTGTTTCTACGCGAACTAGTCTCTCAGTTTTAAAGCTAACGAGCTGAAATTTTGCACAGAGTCTTCTTTTTGCTGCACCCTACTCATATATCGTAACCGACCGGATCGGATGACTATATCTCATAGCTCCCATAAAAACAATCGGTCGGAAAACTAGTTTTAGTATGAAAAACTTTTTTCTTTTTAATGGAAATGTAACCAAACTTTGCAGTCGTAGTTTTTATATGTTTTTTTATAATCCTACCAATTTTTATTAAAATCGGACAACTATATGGTATAGCTGCCATACAAAAGATAGGTCTGAAAAACAGTCTTAGTTAGAAAAACATTTTGTTTTTAATGCTAGCATCCTGCAATTTTGTATTTGTTTGTTTCTCATGCTTTTACATAATTCTACAAGTTTTTGTCCAAATCGGATGACTATATCATATAGCTGCCATACGAACGATCGGTCGGAAAATGGGAAAAAGAGTATTTTTGATGAAAATATTTAAGCGAGCACTTGCAAGGGTATAAAAACTTCGGCACAGACGAAGTTAGCTTAGCTTTCTCGTTTTTGTGTTTTTTTCTTTCAAGAGACGAAGGTCCAAGAGGAATGTTTCAGTCACTGTCACAACATCTAGCTTTTTCCGCTAAAAAGCTTGACTTTGACATATTATTGAAGAGGCAAGTGTTTATCATAGTTCTAGCTAATAGTGTCAAGGGCATTGTCAAGAGGGAAGGGGGAGAAGTTCATGTTTTATTAATTAAGAATAGAGGAAAGTTAACTTTGGCTCGGCCGAAGCAAGTTTTTCTAACTATATAGATGACCGATTTCGACCAAACATTTCTTTTGACAGGTGACTATCTATTTTGATACTCTGTACCGTAGGTACATAGAGTATTATAAGTTTGTGCAAAAGTATGTAACATCCAGAAGGAAGCATCTCCGACCCTATAAAGTATATATATACTTGATCAGCATCAACAGCCGAGTCATGTCCGTCTGTCTGCACAGATCTCAGAGATGGTAAGAGATAGAGGTTTGACATGTATGGGACATATGCTTCTTATGTCTGCAGGCAAATCAAGTTTATTTTCAATTTTGGCCACGCCCCTTCCTGCCCCCGCAATTTAGAAAAAACGTCATATCTCCCACAGTTTTGCAGATAAATGGCTTGTTCCTTCTGGACATATTTAGTTATCAGGATAACTTATCGATCCGCCAAAGGAATGGAGAAGATCAGATGAACGGCTTTCGAGTTATGATCAAAAGACTGTTTCTTGGTACAGAGTATGTTACAGTCGGGCTTGACCGACTTTCTTTCTTGTTTCTTTTCCTGTTTTACAAATTTTTAGCAAGCATCTCTTGTTTCTGGCATCCGCTATGTCGATCGAATGAAGAAGGTGTTATTAGAAGAGAAACGGTTTGGGTGGGAATGATTGCCAGTCTTGAACTGAAAAACTGTTGAGGTTTTTCCGATATATTTCTTAATCCTAGAAATAACAAGAAAGCGCGCAATCTGGTCTAGACGTTGTCAAGTTTTAAACACACCAACAAACTAAGATCCATTATCAAACTCTGCTTTAAAAGTACACAAAAAGTATATAACAGCCAGAAGAAAGCATTTTCGATCCTATAAAGTATATATATTCTTGATAAGTATCAACTGCCGAGTCGTTATAGTTATGTACGACTGTCTGTCCGTATGAACGCATAGATCTTAGAAATGGTAAGAGTTAGAGGTTTCTTATGTCTGCAGGCAGATCAAGTTTATGTTCAATTTTGGCCACGCCCTCTCCCGCCTTCGTAATTTTGAAAAATGTCATATTTTCCACAGTTATACAGATAGAGGGTTCGTTTTTTCTGGACATATTTGGTAGTCAGAATTGTTTATCGATTTGCCAAGGAAATGATGGGGATCGTATGAGCGTTAGTCGAGTTGTGGGCAAAAGAATGCTCACTGAACAGATTTCCGCTGCATTGAACCGAACAGAAACCGAACCGTTGATTCTAAAATCGCATGAGCCACTGAAAAAACAACCAGGAAATTGGTTAGTTAACTAGGTTTAGTCACAGCAAAGGAAACTACAAAATGTTCATTTGCTGGCGGCTGTTTCATAGTAAAAGAGCGAATTGAACTTGTCATCTTTACCAGCCATTGGCGTTAGCTGTGTAATAAGAGCCCTGAGTCTAGGTTGTCCAAATCTATGGTTAGTGAAGCTTGCAGTTTTGTGCCGTTAAACTTTAGAAATTAAAGAATCTCCTACCCGAACAAGTTACCTTTTTGTGCCTGGTATTTAACCCAAGTTGAAAGGGTTCCTATGTTTGGATGGCTTTATGTGATTAATAGATTATTCTCTACTCGAACTTTGAACCATTGTCACAGTATGCACATTAACATTCCTTAGTTGCATTCGTGCCTAAATTTTAGAGTCTTTGAGCTCATAAATTTGGCAGACAAAACAGCTGCAGTTTTCCCGTCCTTCCCCCTGCTAAGTGCATTGTGCGTGCCCCTGTCCAGGGTTGGGAAGACGAAATATGAATTATGTAAATACGGCAGAGATGAGGGAACTATAAAATTAGCACAGAGCCTGCCCTGGAACTAATTGCATTAATATGTCAACATGTCCGACTGGCTGGCTGGCTGGCCCGATGTGTGTGCGTCGTGTGCGTGAATCAGTGCGAGTGTTTTTATGAGTGTGCACGCCGAACTACTTAAGATTACACAACAACAAATTTCGAAAAGTACTTAAAGTTTATTTATTTTGCGTCTGCTCGACACGCAAACATTAAAACCAAAAACCCCAATCCAAACTGGGGAAAAGGCAAATAGAAATTAATTCAGTTGCCACCCACTTGGCGAGTGCTTGAAAGTATTTTCTTTTCCACTGTGGCGAAGCCGAGGAGCCGCGTTCCCTTTTATTTATGATTTATGCCGATCATCAAATATGAAAGCACATTTAGCACTGGCACTGCCAAGCCCACCTTTGAAGTGGAGCAAACGATGTGCTAATTTGGCGAAATATTAAAACAACAATTAAAACAACATTCGAGTGTCAATTGCAATGCAGTTTCTCGTTTGTTCGGCTGTCTGCAGGAGCTGGCGTAAAACATGAAACATGAAAAATGAAAACGGAAATTTAGGGAATTTGTTGAAAGGGCTAATGGGGCGTATGCGCTATGCATTTGCTTGCGCCATCGATCAATGCTCTAGACTGTTTATTTTTATATATTTTAAGCAACTAAATCGAACGTTGTCCCCGTCTCTCTCCCCACAATGGCTTACTCATTACGTTGCCAGGTAACCGGCTCTCAAAATGATTCATCACCCCTTACCCATGTTGTACACGCAAACAAACAACATTCCTCCCCCCCCCCCCCCCACTCAAAGGATTAGCCTTTCATAATGATGAGAATCAAGTTTTGTGATGAGTTTCGTTTTGAATAATTATTGATCATTTTGTGGGTTTTCAATTAATTTGTAACATTTTCGTTTGGTTGTTTTTGAACCCAAATGCTGTTTTGTGCTATCATTGCCCTTCCTTCGGTGTCTTGGATGCGCCGTTTGGCTGGGATGTTATTGCATTTTGTAAAGTAAACAAGCCAAGTGCTGCTGTCGCCCATTGCCACCCACAAATTACACACACACACACACACACACGCACACAGCTGCACCATATGCAAATATTTACTTTGCGTTGATGAGGCTGATGAACGCAGGACGACGCCGATGCGAAGAGTCCATTGATGAAACCACTCTGGGCTCAATGCAAAAAAAAAAAAAAAAAAAAGACAAAACGAAAGGGGGTAAATGGCAAAAAGTGCTGCACAAATAATGTCATACGGCTGCCCTGCCTCATGATTTACTCTAGCAGCCCACCCCCTTTCCACTCAACTTGCAATTGGCCAACCCCTTGGCAACCTGCTGCTGTTTCGGCCTACCCTGTTGGGCTTGGTGGTGCAGGAGTATCTGTTAAATGCATTGAAATGTGCGAATACGAAATAATTTCAATCTTAAATATTCCACATAGTCCTGGAGATTATTCTACTTAATTCAAGACTTCTATGCTGGGTCCAAGCCTTTCGAACTTGTGTCAATCTTAATGTTCTTACTTCGATACCTTTAAGAGCAATTGTGTGCGATGGCGCAGTGTGATGAGACACCATTCCATTCGTTTATACCCAGTTTTCAATAAAATAACAAGAAAGAAAGTCGGTCAAGCCCGACTATAACATACTCTGTACCAAGAAATTTTGTCTTTTGATCATAACTCGAAAACCGTTCATCCGATCTTCTTCATTCCTTTGGCGGATCGATAAGTTATCCTAATAACTAAATATGTCCAGAAGGAACAAGCCATCTATCTTCAAAACTGTGGGAGATATGACGTTTTTTCTAAATTGCGGGGGCGGGAGGGGGCGTGGCCAAAATTGAAAATAAACTTGATCTGCCTGCAGACATAAGAAGCATATGTCCCATACACGTCAAACCTCTATCTCTTACCATCTCTGAGATCTGTGCGTTCATACGGACAGACAGACGGACAGACGGACATGGCTATATCGACTCGGCTGTTGATGCTGATCAAGAATATATATACTTTATGGGGTCGGAGATGCTTCCTTCTGGATGTTGCATACTTTTGCACAAAGTTATAATACTCTATGTACCTACGGTACAGAGTATAACAAGAAAGAAAGTCGGTCAAGCCCGACTATAACATACTCTGTACCAAGAAATTTTGTCTTTTGATCATAACTCGAAAACCGTTCATCCGATCTTCTTCATTCCTTTGGCGGATCGATAAGTTATCCTAATAACTAAATATGTCTAGAAGGAACAAGCCATCTATCTTCAAAACTGTGGGAGATATGACGTTTTTTCTAAATTGCGGGGGCGGGAGGGGGCGTGGCAAAAATTGAAAATAAACTTGATCTGACTGCAGACATAAGAAGCATATGTCCCATACATGTCAAACCTCTATCTCTTACCATCTCTGAGATCTGTGCGTTCATACGGACAGACAGACAGACGGACAGACGGACGGACGGACAGACGGACATGGCTATATCGACTCGGCTGTTGATGCTGATCAAGAATATATATACTTTATGGGGTCAGAGATGCTTACTTCTGGATGTTACATACTTTTGCACAAACTTATAATACTCTATGTACCTTCGGTACAGAGTATAAAAATGGTCTGTTCTTAAAGTGCTTAAGTATGAAGAGAGGAAACGATTTATTTACTTGCAAAATCATTATCAAGCCTTTTCTGGAATTCGGTTAAGTGGTTGTTGTGTTAAATTTATGGAGTAAATCGGCTTAAAACCCGTATTATAGTTTTGATACCGATTACTTGGATTGCATACAAGAAAATGCTTCATTTACCAAATTCGAATTCACTAAAGTGAAAGCCGGAACATGCCAGTAGAATCAAGTTTTCGGAGAATTTTTTTAGTAGAGTGCTTATAACTCTTTGAAATCGGCAACATTGAAAGGTGAAAGAAAACTGTAATGTAATCATTGGCCGCGTTCAGCAGAAGAGCAAACATTTTCACTGATCTTTCTGCTGATCGCCAGTGAAGTGATACGACGTATCATTCGACGTATCATGATAGAGGACCCCATGTATCAAGGAAAAAGAACGCTCCATTCAAGTGATCCTGTTGATATCAGTTTATTCTGATACCTGCTTAACGATTAAATCATCTGCTGAACAGGCCATTACTTCCCATTTCTATTTACTTTCTATTGTTAAAATCAAGATTATTCTAAACATGTCAAAACAGTTCCTGATTACGATTATCGAAAAGTAATTATCAGCCATGCTCCGGTTTTCACTTATTTTTGCGAATTGCGATTTCAGCAAATTCGTACGATTTTAGTTTAGAGCGCTCCGAAATTCGCCAGTTTGTGTCATTCCCAACTTGTTTTGTGTCTTTTCACATAACAAAAACAGCTGATGAGCGCCACTAGTCATGGTATCGATAGTCGATATCGATATATACCATGGCCAAATCGCAAATTGTTGTTATTGTGAGCAAATTGTTGTTATTTGATGATCAAATCGCAAAGTTTTTGCGAAAGCGAAAATGGGAGCATGGCTGTATAACTTGGAGTTTGTATCATTCAATGAATATTACATTGGATGTATGAGCATTCTGATAGTTTGTGTGGACGAAGACTTTACCTAGCTTGATTTGGTGTTTTCCTAAATTTGATAGGTAATTAATAGACAGCGGATTTAGCATATTTTGTACTGCATTCAATTCCAAGATGATTTAAGTAATTATTTAATAAGTTGAAATGATAAATTCAGTGAAAAAATGTGTTAAATGCAAAGTTGGACCAGTCTACTATTATTAAAATCCGTTTTTAAAATATGCAAAATTCACTCTCTAGTATTAAATCATAATTAATTCGACGGTACAATCACAATTACTCAGTAATCATCTTTACTGGTACAAGTAGTTGTAAAAGTAATCATATTTTGTAGTATCCATTGAAAGAGCGTAACTCTAAACTAATTTTTGGATTACTAAATAATTTGTTTTTAATGGAAATGGTAATTATAATTGTAGTTTACAGCTCTGTGGTATAATATAAAAGTTGATTTCTCGAAAAAAATAAAGAAAAAAAATATCAAACTTCAAAAACTCTTAAAAATATATTTTTTTATGAAATCTGTTGTTAGCTGGGACTTTGTGTAGTCGACTTTCAGACTCTTCTTAATTTTGGTGTCATAGTTTCAGAGTTAATTCAATTGAGTCAAATCTGATCGTAAGTTTATATAGATGGGTTTAAAAATTACAAAATTCTTCTTTTTTTTATAGTTCATTAGGTTTGTCAACCGCATATTCTCGAAAATTCATTTTTAAAGTCTTCAATACAAAGAAAAGATTAACGAATTGTTTTTACTATCACAACTTTTTTCACGAGGCAATTCCCTTCTACTAAAATTCAATATTTAGTAATTTAGTTTCAGACAAATCTGTCATTAATTCTGATAACAAAGGCAGAAGACATTTTTTTAGAGGATCAAACGAGATGACGTTGCAATGGCAAAATTGTCGGAATCTTAGAATAAACTGTCATTCAATTTATTTAGATATTTTTTCCTGCAAATAGGGTATCACCTAGTCCACTCATTCGTAAGCACAACTTTCTTTATTGCTGTTAGCATAAATTTCAAAATTAAAATCGCAACGGTGACATATGCGCGAGGGAGTGTCCCACTACGGGGCGGAGATATGGGCAAGGGGTTGCTAGATTTTTGTTGTTGTATTTTTTGTTAGAATTGGAAAGAGGTTTGTGCTCAAAAAGTAATTATTTCAAGCAAAGCGCAAAAGGCGCCAGGGGTTTTTCTGTCTTTTGTTGCAGCTGTCACTTCACTTTGACATTTTCGAGGCATTAGCTCAGCGCTCTCTCGCACTGCTTGTTTACATGGACAATAATTATAAAATTTACGTTGCATTGTTAATTGTGGAAATAAATCAGTGTCACGGGGATATATTTTGTTTTGTGTGCGTGTGTTCAAAAGTGCATTCCCTGTGAATCAAATTCCTCACCTCTTGAAACGGAAACGGAGGGGGTTGTTGGCACTTTTTTTGTTTCGATTTAATTGCTTGTTAAAGGCGAATTGTGCTAGCGATTGCACATTGAGTTAATGATGCAGGAATTTGCTGACTTTGCAAAGGATGATGATGGAGGGCAGAGGTAAGGGGTGAAGGCATCGCAGAGAAAGAGAATGCGTCAGCTTGCAATTCGATTGTGTGTTAGTTGAAAATCTCTGCACTTGGCATTGAGTTTGGTCTAGTTTCCGAACTGCCCTCCATTTGACACAACCAAAGCTATCATTTGCACACTTTCTTTCAATTCATTTCACTTTATTTCATGTATTTTCTGTAATTTCTAATTTATATGTAATCTTTAATTTATATATTTTTTAAAAAAAGTCTTTGAAACTGCAATTTTTCAACATTTTACCAAAAAAAAAATCTATGCTGATAACTTTGTCATTTCCCTTAGGCTTTGGCAAAACCACACACCATCAATTTGGTGTCAAATTTGTGCATCTTTGGGCTTTCCTAATAACAATAGAAATTGTTGAAATGCGGCTTCATTGAATATGAAACTCAAACTAAAAGCCCAGCAAATGCTAAATTGCACTCCAAATATGTACCGAAAGCAACTTTACACTTGCTTTCCCTTCAATTTCCCTTCCTAATCTAAATACAAATATTTTACAATTTTTCGTAAATGTTCGGGCTAACAATTATGAAAGAATAACAGTCTAAATGCAGCTGCACTTGCATACCCTTTACTTTTGCCAAAAGAAACTCTTGGCTCGAACTTTGGTTCGGTTCACTTTGTTTCCAACTTCAACAGGAATATCTAAATTTTTTGAACTCTAAGTGAATGAAAAAATGAACATATATGATGTATAAGATCAGATATGATCCTTTGATCATATAAATCCTAAAGGATTCTCTGAAATCGGTAAACAAAAAAAAAAACTCCGTCTTAGCATACTTCCCAAAAATCGCTAATGAAATATAAAAATGATTCGTTTTACAGTTTTCAAGCTAGAAATCCACCCATTTAGCACTGGTATATGACATTTCCAAACGTTTGAAGAGTCTCAACAATGACTGTTCTCAAAGCGATGGAAAAGATTGAAGAAGTAGCCTATGAACATTAAAGAAGTTTCAATATTCAAAGACAAATCTTAATATAATGAATATATTTATAAGAAATTTGATAGATATGATGGCTGATGATAGCAATGAATAGCCTTTTAAAAACTCTCTGTACACAAAGAGCTTTTATTTAATATATTTGGAGATGATTCTATCTTATAAAGTTCGAAAGAGAATACAACATTGTTGTGTAGGTAGGATCAGTTTAATGAGGACTAAATTGGAAACTGATTAACCAGCCTGAACAAGAGCCGCCGCGCCTGCTTTTTTAATAAGACATCAAACCTTTAAAATGAATAAGACCAGATATCTGTAGCATTTTTATACTCTGTACCGTAGGTACACAGAGTATTATAAGTTTGTGCAAAAGTATGTAACAGGCAGAAGGAAGCATCTCCGACCCCATAAAGTATATATATTCTTGATTAGCATCAACAGCCGAGTCGATATAGCCATGTCCGTCTGTCTGTCTGTCCGTATGAACGCACAGATCTCAGAGATGGTAAGAGATAGAGGTTTGACATGTATGGGACATATGCTTCTTATGTCTGCAGGCAGATCAAGTTTATTTTCAATTTTGGCCACGCCCCCTCCCGCCCCCGCAATTTACAAATAACGTCATATCTCCCACAGTTTTGAAGATAGATGGCTTGTTCCTTCTGGATAACTTATCGATCCGCCAAAGGAATGAAGAAGATCGGATGAACGGTTTTCGAGTTATGATCAAAAGACAAATTTTCTTGGTACAGAATATGTTATAGTCGGGCTTGACCGACTTTCTTTCTTGTTAAAGATGACATTTTGATGAACCAAAATGGTTTGGTTTTTTAAAAGTCACAGTTATGGTTTCGAACCGGTACGATTCTGTTTGGTTTCTTTAGTTAGCAGTTCTACCTTTCAGGACAAAATTTTTCAGGAATCTTAAGAAAAATTTATAAACACCTAGCTTTGTTGGTGCATTTTATAGATGGATATTTAAGGAGCCAAACGATCTATTTCAATCATTTTTTCCTCTCTTTCTTTGCTTAACTGTCAAATGACAAATTATTTTCTCTCACTTCAGCATAGCTTAGGTAAAAATTTTGTAACTAATTGTTTAAAAGAAATTTCACATATAAAGCCAAAAAGTTTTAGCTTAAGAATGAATCGATTGTAAGAAATTCTTTAGAAATTTCGTGGGCATTTTTGTATTTGACTTTTTTAAGGTATTCCGCCGAAAAGTAAGCATTTTTTCTTAAAAATTTTTAAGAATTCAACAGAAAAGCTCTATGAAAATTGATTTTAATAACTTTAATCAATATATTTGTTATAAATTCTAAGGCGTCAGAGCGCTTGCTTTAAGTGCTTTAGCGGAAATTAGTTTTTAAAAAGTGTAGCATACTTACAAAAACTTTGATTGGAACTGGAAAATGTAGTCGAACTTTTCTATTATGAACTTCGAATTTATCTTTATGGCGAATAAGTTTTCAGAACACTGCAATTTCTTTTAATATTAAAACAATTCTACGAATTACGAATTTTCTATATATATTTTATATACGAATTGGGTTATATAGAAGTTTGACTGTATTTGCAAATATTTTATTGATTTTTTCAATTATTTTCTATTTTTGTTGTACCTGTAATATAGTAAGCGAAAAGCTGGGAAACACTGTTATCATAAACATGATTAATACGCTTAAAAGTATGCAAACTTTTAAAGCTTTCTATGTAAACATAGTCATTGATAGTCAGTTAGAGCAGTGTCATACATAATCCTCACTTTGTATTGTCGGATTAGTTATAGATAAAAAAAAAGATGTATAAATGAAGTCATATAAATGATAAATATTCCTCTCATTCTTTTCTTTTCAGAAGCGTAGTATACTTTAGAGGGAATTTATTAGCAATAATTTTGAGTATATAAACGTAGTAATAAATATAAACTTGTATTGAATTGTAAAAGTGTTTCAATTGACTTAAGATCCTCGACAGAGTGAGTACCAGTCAGCGTTGGATTATGGTTCTATATCACTGGGCAACTTGGTCCAGCATCTTGAAGAGTAGATTCATTTCTAGATTTTTGGTAATTAAAGCTTAAAAAGGCTCAAAATGTCTGAGTTAAACCACTTTAGACAAATGATCGTAAAGTTCTTTAACTGAACCTTAAAATAAACTATCCCAACTAATTTTACAATTTTTTTAAAGCGAAGATAACCAAAAATATGCCCTTATTTGATATACCCACCATATGTAAGTGTAAGCCAAAACAGGACAGCAGCCAAGACGGCGTCCTAGAAAGCAGAGCAAAATGGACAGACATATGAAGTATGAAATAATTTGGTGCCATTGTGTTGACACCACGACAACTCCGACTGGGAGGAGACTAGGACGAAGCCAAGCTACAAACAAAATGCAACTGAAAGTGCTTGTACTTGTCCATGTGAGTATGTGTGACGATTTCAAATTAGTATTTCTTCATTTTGTGTAGAGAAACTGGCACAAGGCATTGTCATTTGGAGTCGTTGTAATAAACTGTGGGGTTGGAAAAGAGCATCGCTGCTTCGTTTTACAGCTTCATATTCGCTGTCATCTCCTACTGTTAGTTGTGTCGGCATTATTTGCCGTTTGATTCCAAGCATTTCTCATCCATGTCTGCATGTTTGCATGCCCTGACAAAAGGATAATAATGATGCTGCCTGCCGCCTCCTTTGCATATTACTTGTATTACTTTTTTCCCCATTTTTTTTGCTCTAGAACATTTCTCTCCCATTTGGCTCTTGTCGTCTAGAATAAACAACGTAATTGCAAGTTTGTGTGGGCGACACAAAACGCAAAGAATTTGCTGGCGACAAATAATCCAAACACTCACTAGTCACATCGATGGTACCCGCTGACTCCGAGGCCTGTTTGGTTTGTGCATCCATCATAAATGTCAGCTGCTTTATGATCGGTTGCCCTTTGACTGGTGGTTGGGTGCTTCAAAGAAGGCCGGAAAGAGTCTCTGGCCAACAACCTCCATAAAGACATGCAACATATAAAATTTATAGCGCACGTGTATTAAACGGCACGCGGCTTATTCCCGGAACACATGTTGCATTTCACTCTGGCAAAAGCAAAAACACTGTTGATGGTGGGGTGGGCGAAGGTGATGCACAGTGGTGGCAAATTAATCGTTGCAAGTGTGCATTGTATGGGGTATACTGCCAAAAAGATGACTCTAGATATGTTTAAGAAGATCTGTTCCTGAATTCAGGAGTTTTTCTTGCTTTCTTCTAAGAATAACTAATTTTCTATTATTCTTAGAATCAAAAAAACTAGATGTTGACTGGGTACATTTTAGATTAGAGACTTATCGAAAAACTATGCTTAGATGCAAAGAAATTGATGCTTTAATGGAGAAATGATCTTGATAGTTGATATCATTTGAAGATGCCTAATTTCAGTAATTATTTCTATCGATCTTTTGACCTCCAAAGTTGCGAAATCAGTTTAATTGATTTTTTCTCTGTGTTGGGGACTCAAGAACTTACAAAATATACTAAGAATCGCGGCTATAGTTTAAGTTTGACCTAAAAGTATGCAATGGAAAATACGAATTATTGAAACACGAATCTGTTCTTCAAATTCCCAACTGGTTTTAACAATTGACTTATGAAGTGATTTAATAAACTCTTACTAAGAAAAAGTGGAGACAAGAATATTATAAGCACACTTTGTACTGGTTTATTGTACATTTTTTAAGCATCTTGTAATTTTTATGTATTATTTATATAATTTATGAACGTTGCTGCGACCTTCCTTAGTATTTTTAACACAAAACAAATAATCGACACTTACTACTGCAGAATCAAATGGTTTCTCAGTTAAAGGCTTGTGATTCCAGATGATATAAAAATTTATTTCGACACAATACTTTATTCAAATAGGACTAAAACACTTCAAAAGTGTTTCTATTCATGTGAAGTTGGACATGAACATTTATTTTCCAGACTTAAGGCTAAAGGTTTTTCAGGTCTACTGTTGATGATCCGTTAGATAAACCTACTAAGGGTTAGAATTTAGAGGTCGTAGGTCTCTTTTGGGCCAAGGTTTTGGTTCGAATCTTGGTTCAGCCCAAGCTTTATACAAGTTCATATGGTAATCGACCTTAAGACGACATAAACTGTAAGAAAATTGTGTTTATGCAATTTATAATTTACTTTTCAGGTCTGTATCCAGCAGCCCGGAATTTTTATTTCGTCACAATACTTTATCTAAATAGAAACCCATTCATTCAAATAGAAACCAATTCTATTTATACAAAAGTATTGCGACGAAATAAAAACTAGGAAGTGCTGTATACAGACCTTTAGGTAATGTATGTACGAAATATGTTTCCCCAGTAATGTTTAGCTCTTATTTTGTCAATAATTCAATAAGCTTTAGAGTCGAGGATCTTAAAAAACAGAGTCTTATAATTCTAAAAGAAATTAGGAACATTCTTATAGAAGTTTTCATTAAGCTTTCCTGCTGAATGTAAGACTTAGTCTTCGAAAACCATTAGGATAACAGAAATAGGTCAAGTTTTTTCTATAATATATAATTTACTTTGAAAAGAGACGAAATTTTCGTAGCAGGTTCAAATTCAGTTTTAAGACCCTAAGAGGTTCGGTTCAAGGTTAGGTTTAGAGTAATCTGAAAGTTGGAAACCGGTTCGGTTCAAAGCCGGTTTTCAGCCCTGCTATTTAACCTTCTACAATTTCCATCTAACAAAACTTGATAGTAATCTAAGCAAGGGGTGCCCACTGCCTATAGGCGCGGCCTGTATGCGTGTTTGTTTTATCCAAACAACAACAACTTTGCATGTTTTCTCTGTTGTTTTCAACAAAATAAAGCGCAAAACTAAGTATGGAATAATTTCGTGTGCATCAGATACACAGCAATAGTCAAATTTTGGCTTTCTCTGTCTATTTGTTGTCATAGTTTTTGCTTCAGTTATAATTTCCTAATTTGAATTGGTGGCTAACTTTGCGGTCTTCTTTATTTTGCGATTTTATAGTTCAAAATCTATTATTTACTCGTTTCAAATCTTTAAAATAATGTAAGCTCTTCTAAAAAGCTATGAGAAATTGCCATCTACACCCTCCATTCACCAATGCCTTCAATGTAATCCAAAATGATGAATTCATTAGAAATATTGGTTGATTTTAACAGAATAGTGATTCTGTCATGCGAGTCGAAGGCAAATCTCCACAAAAAAAAAAGTGGTTAAGGTGAAACGTAACAAGGTTAAAAACTTTTCAGCATTTTTGTACCATATGCTCATTCAATTTTTAAACCACTGTAATTTTGGCTTTGACAATTTCCAAGTTTCTGTTTACTTCATAATTTCTTACATATTTTTTTTTTCGACCACAAATAAAAACCTTTTTTTTTCTGCCCCCCTTCGACATGCTTTATGGGCCTATCTCCCAGATTGCTGTTTGTTTTCTGTTTGTGGTGATGGGGGTCACAAGAAGACACTCTCGCCCGTCGTTTTTGTTGGGCAATTAAAGTGCAGTTTTCGTTGTAAGACATTTATGGCGAGACTGCATGGCTGGTTGAGTGATTTGTAGTTGGATGAGTGGGCGTGGCACACGGCAACACGGGCAACTTTGTAGGTAAGGCGATTAGGTTGTCAAATTTGTGAATTTACTCGCAGTCTCTAGCAGATTTAATGTCAATTGTTTTGCAAATTGCATTCGCCATGGAGGGACAGGACAGCTGCCCGTGCTGGCCACCATAACGGACATCCGGCTAATGTGCGTACGCACGCGCACCGTTTTTGCCATTTTCGCATTATTCTTTTCGCACTTGAGTGCCTTTCCAAAATTTCGACATTGCATGTTTGTTGCCCCTATTTCACATGGGTCGTCGGCAGGTCAGCGCGGTTGTCCATGTCCCAGGGATTACATGTAATAATGGCGCATAAATCCTCCGGCAGTGGCCAAATGCAATTCAATGGCCACTGATTGCCGCCTTCGTGTAAGGGCGGTTGCTGATGATGACGATGATGAGTGGCTGTGGGAAGAGTTGTTTTTGCTAAGTTTGATTTTCCATTTTTGTTTCTTTTTTTTGGGGTGGTGACAGTTCGGGATGGGTAATGGTGCTGGATGTTGTTCCAGATAAGAAGTGACCATTGGTTTTTAATTTGTGCAATTTGTACTGTCACTTGAAGAAGTGAAAGTTTTAGGACATTGGTTGGAAAATAAGCCATTTGTCGCATTGGAATTTGGTCATTTTTTTCACTGTTGCTTGAATATTTTTCCATTTTTATGCCCTGTTGGGGTACCGAATATTGTTTCTCCATCACTAAGGGGTTTGTCGAAGCAGACAAATTGTTCACTCCACAAATTATGGAATTTTTGTCGAATGTATTAATATAATATAGAAATTTTTAATGGGAAAATATTAAAATTTATAGCCTGGTTTAGTAAGAACTTGTTTTACCTGTAGAAAGATTTTTTTTTTTCAAGTTTGACGTTTTTTTGTGAAGACCTTGCTGCAACTGCCTGTTCAAAAGTATTGTCTACCCTGCCTCTACTTTTTGTTTCAACTTTCAGACAATTTGCAGTTCTTTAAAATAGCGAACCTGCTGTTCCTCAAGGGCAAGTGTTAAAAAGTTGTAGTTGGAAAGATTTTTGTATGCACAGAGAAAAAAAACGAATGGCTATTTTTGAAGATATTGAAATATTCATTCTAACGGAGCTGAAAATCATCCAAAGGATATGAAAATAAGCTATTTTAGTATATAAAACGAGAAAGCTAATCTAACTTCGTCTGTGCCGAAGTTTTTATACCATTGCAAGTGCTCGCTTAAATATTTTCAAAAAATACTTTTTTCCCATTTTCCGACCGATCGTTCGTATGGGAGCTATATGATATCGTCATCCGATTTGGACAAAAACTTGTAGAATTATGTAAAAGCACGTAAAACAAGCAAATACAAAATTGCAGGATGCTACCATTAAAAACAAACTAAGACTGTTTTTCAGACCTATCTTTTGTATGGTAGCTATACCATATAGTTGTCCGATTTTAATAAAAATTGGTAGGATTATAAAAAAACATATAAAACCTCCGACTGCAAAGTTTGGAGACGTTTGCATGGAAAAGAAAAAGGTTTTTCTTACTAAAACTAGTTTTCCAAGCGATTTTTCCTACGGGAGCTATGAGATATAGTCATCCGATCCGGTCGGTTCCGACATATTAGTAGTGTGCAGCAAAAAGAAGACTCTGTGCAAAATTTCAGCTCGATAAGCTTTAAAACTGAGAGACTAGTTCGCGTAGAAACAGACAGACAGACGGACGGACAAAGCTCAATCGACTCAGCTCGTCGCCCTGATCAAGCATATATATAGTTTATGGGGTCGGAAATGAATATTTCTATGCGTTGCAAACTTCTGGGAAAAATTATAATACCCTTTGCAAGGGTATAAAAATAGACGAAAGTTAACTTCGGATCGGCCGAAATTTGTATACCCTTGCAGTACGTTTTTGAACTACTTTGAAGGACTTATCCACTGAAAACAAACATATTTTTCTCAATAAGACTACTTTTCTGACTCTACTTTTGTATGACAGCTGTACTATATAGATGTCCGATATAGACCAAACTTAGTGGCATCATGGAAAAGCACAGCAAACTAAGAAATTAAAATTTTGGAGGCGTTTTCTTTAAAAACAAAAAAGTTTTTCTTACAAAAACTAGTTTCTTGACCGATCATTTCCATGGCAGCTATAATCTATAGTCAACCGATTTTGACAAAACTTTGAAGAATTGTGTGAAAGCTTTTAAAATAGATATATGCCAGTTTTTAAGAGGTTAACATTAATAACAAAAAAGTTTTTCTTACTAAGACTATTTTTCTAAACTTACTTTTGTATGGCAGCTATACTATATAGGTCCGATTTCGACCAAACTTGGCAAAATCATGGAAAGGCATGGAAAATTAGTAAATACGGAGTTTGGAGACGTTTGCATTAAAAACAAAAAAGTTTTTTTCACTAGAACTACTTTTTCGACCGATCGTTCCTATGGCAGCTATATGTTATAGTCATCCGATCCAGCCAGTTCCGACAAAAGTTCAGTGTATTTGTACCAAAAGAGTTCGTGCAATGTTTGGTAAAGATACTTTCAAACAGACAGATGAGATGGCATAGAAACAGACAGACATGGCTATATCGATTCGGCTGTTGATGATCATCAAGAATATATATACGTTATGGGGTCGGAGATGCTTCCTTCTGGCAGTTACATACTTTTGCACAAATTATAATACTATGGAATCCCTCCTAACATTAAGAAAAATATTTTCTCTTTTATGGAAAATTTTCGAAGTTTCACCCAACAACCCATTTTCCGGCCGATCGTTCGTATGGCAGCTATTTGATATAGTCATCCGATTTAGGTGAAAGCATGTGAAACAAGCAAATACAAAATGGCAGGATGCTACCATTAAAAACAAAAAAGTTTTTCTAACTAAAACAGTTTTTCAGACCTATCTCTTATATGGCAGCTATACCATATAGTTGTCCGATTTTCATCAAACTTGGCCAAATTATAAAAAAGCAAAGAAAACCTATGAATACAAAGTTTGGAGACGTTTCCATTGAAAAGAAGTTTTTCATCCAAAAACTAGTTTTCCGACCGATTGTGTTATGGCAGCTACGAGATATAGTCAACCGATCCGGTCGGTTCCGACATACGTTTAAGTAGCGTGCAGCAAAAAGAAGACTCTGCTTGAAATTTCAGCACGATAGCTTCAAAACAGAGAGACTAGTTCGAGTAGAAACAGACAGACAGACGGACAGATGAACGGACAAAGTTCAATCGACTTAGCTCATCACCCTGATCAAGAATATATATTGAATGAATATTTCTATGCATAGCAAACTCCGTGCTTCAACAGCCACAGGAGCCTAATCACATTTAAGCATTAGAAAATATATTTTTTCTCCTTCAGTTGCGATTGTCTACACTTTTCTAATAAATTTGTATTTCTATTTATGTGAGCATTCGTTTAATGACCCATTCCAATAGAAATTTGATGCCACATTTCTTTTTCAGCTCTAAAGCCCGTTTCAAGTGTCGACTTTGTGTGAAGTGGAGTTCTTATCAAAGCAAAGAGCCCCACCAAACTGATAACCTCTGGAACAATGGAACTGCAGCCCGTTCCCGCCACAGCATTCACAACCCCTCAAAGTCCGATTCCCACAATTTAAAACTCGCCAAGTGATTTGCACATAAATGTGTTGAGCATCTTTCGGGTAGATTAGAAGTTTCGTGTGTCATTGGCAACGGCCAATTGATTGATATTCGAGCTGCTGACCCCAGCGCGCTCTGTGATGTTTACCAAAGTGATAACCTAGCCCAGATTATGTTGTGATCCGATCGGTAAGCGTGTGCCGAACTCATTTTTCACATCACATGCCACACGCGACCTTCAAATTGCGACATTCTGTGCTCTTGAATTTCAACAATTGTCGCATCGAGTGCAACCACCAGCGGGGAGGGAGATGCAAGGGAAGGAAAGGAAAGTTTCTCCCTTTAGAGTGGCGGCGCTTCAAAGCAGCTGCCAAAACTAACACAAAAAAAAAAAAAAGATGGAAAACTCTCTGCGGCGTCTGCTCATATTTCTATGGCTTCTTTTTTTTTTGTTGGCAACTGTGCGCTGTCTATGCGGCAATAAACCAAATTAAAATCACAAATTAGCTTGCTGCAGTGGCCTTACTTAAAGCTAGCAAAGGCCCAAACAAGGAACTTAGGCTCGCACATGATTTATGTTGCAGATTTTAGGCACAATTTTTATAAGTAAAATCTATCAAGTGAATTTCAGAAAACGAAAAGGGAGGCGTCAAGGTTCAGCAGAAGGTAATGGCTAGACTGTATGGAAAATACAGGAAAGAATGAAAATCAACAAAATTATGATACTAGCGGTAGCGGCCCTCACATTAAGTGCCTATAGAAGGTGGCGGGGCGGTGCAATCAACAAATTAAAAACATTAACCGTCTCTGTTAAGCTCCAGAAATGTTCTAATAATAAAACCAATATCCCAGCTGAGTTACTCGTATAAATTTGCCTGCTGCGGTTTTTACACAAGTCAGACAGAATCAAACTTGAAACAATTCAGACCGAAATAACAGTTTAATTTTGAATTTATAATGCAAGGATGTAATTTGTCTTCCTTTGTTCTTATGGTGATGCGATGCGAACTTTTACATCTAGGCTATTCATTTATGTTTTAGATTTTGTACACTTCTTAAAAATTTCCTTTCCTTTCCAGGTCCACATAATACTACTGTGAATTTGTTTGTAAAAATGAAAAATCGTTATTTATTCCTCTAAATCAATTTCATCCCCTTTAAAGTAATCCCCTCCCGATAAAATACATTTATGCCAACGTTTTTTCCAATCCTCGAAACATGCCAAATAGTCCCTTTCCGGTATAGCCATCAGCGCTTTCTTCGATTTTGCTTTTATCTCCTCAATCGACTCGAAACGCGTTCCCCGAAGTGGTCTCTTGAGTTTTGGGAATAGCCAGAAGTCACACGGAGCCAAATCAGGCACCTTACACCTTACGGTGGTTTGCGGAACGATATGGGTCGAATTTTTGATGACTTTTTTGCAAGAAATTGAGAACTTTCGGTACCAAACGAGATTTGACTTTTCGTAGGCCCAAATGGTCTTTCAAAATGGTTTTCACAGATCCTTCTGATATTCCGATCATATCAGTAAGGTCTCTAACAGTCAACCGACGATTTTTGCGCACTAATTCCTCCACTTCATTGACGTGTTGGTCATCTGTTGACGTCGATGGTCATCCACACGTTCTCGACCCTCTTTGAAGTCTTTGTACCACTTATAAACATTTTTTTGTGACATGGTAGAATCACCAAAGGCCTTCCGCAACATCCTCAACGTTTCCGCAGCCGAAATTTCATTCCGCAAACAAAATTTGATGGCACTTCTCTGCTCAGACATTGTAAAAATCGAAAAATGCACTCTTGGTCGTTTGGAAAGCACAAGCGTAAATATATTTCTGATAATGACATTCACATGAAATTTGGCACAGATGTCATCAACAGTCCTGCCAACTCAAGAAAAAAAAAACCTGCCCGAATTGTTAGGCCCGCGAAGTTTAAGTTGACCCTTACACCTTACTTTTTGCTCACAGTCCGGAGGTCTAAGTCTATACTTAAACTTTCTTACTTCGATTTTTAGTTATTTTTGTACATTTTTTTACTCTCTACCGTAGGTATGTAACAGCCAAAAGGAAGCATCTCCGACCCCATAAAGTGTATATTTTTTTTTGAATTTTGAAATATTTGCTAAAAAATTAATAATAGTTTCTCCAGAAACATTGGCAGGTTGCCATTTATTTTATTCTGCAAGGCAGTTGCTGCCTAACACCACATTTACAGCTACAATTCATCAAGTAATTGCAAAAGTAATTACATTTTGTAATAATTACTAATAATCGTTGTTTCAAGTTACAATTACGATTAGTAGAAAATCGTATAGTCAGGAATTGTGTTTGATTATTATAAAAAAATTGTAATGCTTTACAACTGTAGTACAGAGCGGCTTTCTTACTTGTACCTTGGCTATAGGAACAGATTGTTATGACATTTGACACGTTTCACCCAGCTTCAATTGGAAGTTCAACTTCAGTTTTTATTAGTTCCAACGAATCGGGTTACCATTCAATTCACCGTAAGTTGAAAATTTTCGGAATTGATAACAAGCAAGTATTTTTAGTCAGCCATTACCACACATAGGTTCTTATCGGCTGATTCATTTGAATTTCGCTGTTGCGGAGTGAAATAACATTTGGGACTCTTCCATAAATTCTTGGCGAATTCCTTCAGCAGTTCAGTTCACTTTTGACTTCGTTTATATCGACAACGGCAATCGCAGAGCAAAATGTTGAAATATATAATTTTATTAAAGCTATTACTGATGTCGACAAGTCCAATCACATGGGCAGACAGTGAACTCGATATGCTCGATCCGCTGGCACTTCAACAGCAAATCGATCAAGTTGAAACTACCATCCGGGCTCAGGAAAAGGAGTTACATGAACTGGAAATTAAAATGCAGTCAGTGGACACCGAAGATTTGGCGCAAAAAGTCCACCAGGAACTGGACCAGGCCTTGAAAAGCTGCGACGTGGTTGCTACGGTCTCGCAACCAATGCAAAATGATGATGCAGTTGAATGTCAAAAAGCAATTCAAATAATGAGTGAACAACTCAGAGAGGCAGAAAATCGGCACAATCTATCAACTATAAAAGTCGCAGCGTTGGAAGAAAGTCTAAAGGACAATACTTATGTGTTAAAGGAGCATAAAAACATCATAGCAGCCATGCAAACGATTCTTAATAAGTACAGAGATGATTTAAATAAAACGGAAAATGAACTCGAAAATTCCACAAAAATTATAAGCGAGAGAAATCTTCAGTTACAGAACTCTACAAATCGATACAACGAACTTGATAAACAGTTCTTGGAGTGTAATGTTAGCAGGACACTGAAAGTTAAAGAAATGCAGACAAAAATTGATAAAAAAGATCTGAAAATAACCGAGCTGCAAAATGAGATTAAAAAACTAAAAACTAAGTCAAAAGAAGGCGAAAATGGGTTAGCTAAGGTAAAGCAGAGTGCTGAAAATCACAAAAAACAGTTTGATAATTGCTATACAAATTTGACCCAACATATCGGGGCAGTCAGAGATGTTAAGCACAGGAAAAAGGATTTAGACGAAAAGCTATCTGCATGCAAATTAACTTTGAACAAAACACAAACTGAAATGACAATATGTAATAAGAAAAATGACGACTTACGGTTAGAGACGGCCAATTTAACCATCAAACAAAACCAATTGAATAGTTCTTTAATTCATTTGGAAAATACAAAATCAAATTTGACCCAAGTGATTCAAAATCAGTCCAAAGCAATGGTGTTTAAAGACGAGCAACTTAAGAATTGCACAGTTAAGTGCTTAAAGGAAACAAGGAGTTCAGACAATTTTGAAAAACAGTTGAAAGGTTTACAAACTGAACTAAAGCAGTGCAATGAAAATAGTTCCCAAGATAAGAAAGAAACTAAAGGGAAAGAACTTCAGTTAGAAAACTGTGACAAGGAGAAGCTAAATTTTACTTCAATGATTGGCAAACTAGAAAAAACAAACGAAGACTTAATGGTATGCAACGCAAAGTTGAACCAACAGCAGAATGAAACGCATTCAAAGCAAAATCAGTTGGTAAAATGTGAAATCAATTTGACAATCTGTACAACACTTTACCAAGATACTTTCCAAATTCCACAACGTCAGTTGGAAATTTGTACTAAAAGTATAGAACTTATGCAAATGACAATAGATAAACTAAATACAACAAATACCGATCAAAATGATCAAATTAGACAAATAAATCGTAGAAGAGATCTGTTAAGGGACGAAAAAAGAAAACTGCGCAATGAGATTGATCAAAAGAACTACCAGCTAAATCATTGTCACACAGATCAAGACTATGACAACTTACAGCATAAAATGAAGGAAGGATTTGCAGTTAGGGATCGAAAGTTAACCACCTCTGAAAGGGAAATAGCAAACCTGAAGTCCACTCGCCGAGATGAAATCGACAACTTAAGGCGGGAACATGCAAATATAATGAGTAATCTTCAAAAGCAATTACATGATTGTGAATATAAAACCAGCGTCCAGTTCCCATTCCATCATACAACTAGCACATTTCGTCCACAAACCCTGCCTGAACATGTTACTTCACCTTTAAGCCGCAGTGAAGCAAAAACCACTTCTGATTGGATTACAGTACAACGCCGAGAATATAATGGCATAAGTTTCAATCAAACATGGAATGTTTATCAACACGGATTTAATGATCAGTCATCGGGGGAATTATTCATCGGCTTGGAAGAGCTACATCGAATCACTGGCCAAAAGCCCCACTTGCTGCGTATTCTCTTAACGGACTTTAATGGCCAATTTTTAAGAGCACAATACAAAACATTTAGCATTGGCGGACCTAATGAGCTATACAAAATAAATTCGCTTGGAGAGTTTTATGGCGGTGCTTCGAATGAAATGTCGCATAGTCTGGGAATGACATTCTCCACACACGACTACGGTAATAGAAGTCGAGATTGTGGGCAACTCTTTCAAGGTGGCTGGTGGTGGTACGGCAAGTGCCAAAACAAGTAAGTATTTATTTATTGAATCTATTTTGAATGAAATAAAAAATTACTAAAAATTACTTGTACGTTTCTTTCAGCCCAAATGGAGTAGTCAAAATTGGAAGTGGCATCACATGGGGAAGCCGAAATGACTACAGATCAATCCAAATGATGATTCGACCCAGAATTAAAATCAATTAAGCAATCAGCTTAAGTACATGAAAATATTTTAGCAAAATTGCAATTTTGAATGTTAATAAAGAATTTTGTAATCTGAATCTAAAATGGGCCCTGTAGAACTTACATGTCTATAAATTTATACGACAGGCAAATTTTATACAAATTAACTGCTTCTGTTTAAGCATAGTCTCTGTTCAGTTGTCAATTGAAGCGAAATATTTGTATGCCGAGAGAGTGGTCCTGATCAGTGTTGAGGTCCAAAAGTTGCTTAATTTCCAATTCAAACAAGTAAGGGCGCTGCAGTCGAGTTTCCCGACTACAAAATACCCTGTTCATTTGTTTTTGAATTTTTGAAGATGAATGTAACCGGTAAATCGTCATCCTAAATGTAGGCAACACTTTTTTCTAGGCCTGACCAACAACTGGGGGGTGCTCTTATCAGCTCAACTGTTTCGCTTTCAACTCCGGTGTGTTTTTGTCCGATCTGATTGTACTTTTATTGATATAGAATATAGAATAGATAGATATTGGGCCTAGCTTGATGTATACTAAACCACGAGGCTCTAACTTGAAAATTGTGGATTTGACGGCTTTTTAGGTCTAGAATTCTAGAGGAGGTCTTGGTTTTTTGGTGATAAATGGGGGACGGGGGGAATTTTCCAAATCTGAAACAAAAATAAGAACTGCGTACAGCATAAGTCTACCTTGATGCACAAATTTGTGGCTCTATCACTTATAGTCTCTGAGATCGACGCGTTCATACAGACGGATGGACGGACATGGCTATATCGACTCGGCTGTTCATGCTGATCAAGAATATATATACTTTATGGGGTCGGAAATGTTTCCTTCTCCCTGTTACATACATTCGCACAACTTCATGATCCCCCTTTTCTCATTTTCAATGGGAACAGGCTATAAATAGCGAGAAATAGCAACAAAAAAACTCTGTAACAAATAGAGGAAAGTTATTTTCGGCTCGGCCGAAGTTTGTATACCCTGGCAGCACGTTTTTCTAACTAAGACTACTGTTCTGACTCTACTGTTGTATGACAGCTATACTATAGAGATGTCCGATTTCGACTAAACTTGGTGGAATCATGAAAAAGCATAGCATATGAAGAAATACAAAGTTTGGAGGCGTTTCCATTGAAAACAAAAAAGTTTTTCTCACTAGAACTAGTTTTTCGACCGATCGTATGGCAGCTATATGCTATAGTCACCCGATCCGGCCGGACAAATGTGCAGCGTATTTGGACCCGAAGTCTTCGTGCAAAGTTTAGTAGCGATAGCTTTAAAACTGAGGGAGAAGATAGCATAGAAACAGACGGACGGACAGACAGACATGGATATATCGACTCAGCTCGATATGCTGATCAAGAATATATATACTGTAAAAAAAGAAAGCTAAGCTAACTTCGTTTGTGGTCGAAGTTTTTATACCCTTGAGCTCGCTTAAATATTTACAGAAATAATCTTTCTCCCACAACGACCCATTTTCTGACCGATCGTTCGTTTGGGAGCTATATGATATAGTTATCGGATTTGGACAAAAATTTGTAGAGCCGGGTGTAAGTATGTAAAACAAGAAAATGCCAAGTTGCAGGATGCTACCATTAAAAATAAAAAAGTTTTGCTAACTAAGACTGTTTTTCAGACCTATCTTTTGTATGGCAGCTATACCATATAGTTGTTCGATTTTCATCAAACTTGACAGAATTATAAAAAGGCATAGAAAAGCTATGAGTACAAAGTTAGCAGACGTTGCCATTGAAAAGAAACAATTTTTTCTTACTAAAACTAGTTTTTCGGCCGGTTGTTCCCATGGCAGCTATGAGATATAGTCATCCGATCGGGTCGGTTCCGACATATTGGTAGCGTGCAGCAAAAAGAAGACTCTGTGCAAAATTTCAGACAGACATACAGACAGTCAGACGGACTGACGGTCGAACAAAGCTCCATCGACTCAGCTCGTCTCTCTGATCAAGAATACATGGGGCTTATGGGGTCGGAAAGGAATATTTATGTATACTAAAAAATGGTGTTTGAATTGAGCAACGAGATGTGTGAACCACACACACACACACACACACTTCTTTATCAGTTATTCCATTTATGTGTTTTTATTTCTTTAATATAATATTATATAATCGATGCAATTGTTCTTTTCGCGGAAAAAATAAATTAGCTGGATTTTATGAGAAACAATTTATGTATATATGTATTTCTGATGACGCAACCCGCCCGATTATATATTTTCTGCACCAAGTGATTACACATTTCGAAGCAAGTTTGGCGAAATTAGTTTAAAATCGTATTCGAGTGAATAAACAACGCTTGAGGGCAACATTAAAAATGTTTAAATTTTGTATATTTTGTGCAATTTTGCTAATAAAATGCCCAACGTTTAGGGCTGACACGGTACCGCCAGATCCTGAAACAATAGAATTTTACGAGAAGCTAAAGCAGTTCGATGCTCAAATATTACGTGATGAAGAGGCATTAAAGGAATTGGAAATTCAAATGCGATCTGTTACCATAGACGACGCGCCCTACTTCAGTTGGAATAGTACGGAAAATTGTGAGACTGTTTCAAATTTTGAAGGTGATGAGAGACAAGAGGAAAACCAGAGTCAAATTGAGCAGTTGAAATTGAAACTAACAGAGATCCAAGATCAGTTGAAAAACTCCACAGCTGTGATAGATAATCTACAACAGCATAATGTAACTCTAACTAAACAAAAAACGAGCTTACAAACGCAATTAAACCTAGCCGAAGCAAGCCTGACTCAACAGCAAGATCAATTCAAATATAATACACAACTACAAAAACTATTCAACTCACTGGTCCCACACTCTGCTTACCCACTGGGAAACGAACGAAAACTTTCACCATGAGGCTACCTAATTTCAAGTCCTTTGAAGTGCCCTGCGATGATAGCTTAGATGGTCCTGGCTGGACTGTAGTGCAAAGAAGGTTTCGTCATGGCAGTGTGGATTTCAAGCTGGATTGGCAGCATTATAAGAATGGATTTGGTAGCAATTCAGGAGAATTCTTTTTGGGACTAGAGAAGCTGCATAAGATTACTTCCACACAAGCCCATGAACTGTACATACATCTAAATGATTATAATAATTGGACAACCTTTGCGCACTATAATAACTTTCGAATTGGAGATGAAAGTGAAAAATACATGTTGATATCACTTGGAAAATATTCTGGCTCTGCAGGAGATGCAATGCGTAATAATACGAATATGAAGTTTTCCACATTCGATAATGATAATGACAATAACAATTTCATTTTGGGGTTTTTTAAAAATCGGAATTGTGCTGAAGAGAAGCAAGCTGGTTGGTGGTTCAACGATTGTGGATCCAGGTGGGTCATCAACTTTGTATAACAAAAAAAAAAGGGCAAAACTAACATTTGAATTATTTGACAGCAATCCTAACGGACCCAGAATTCAATGGACTGACGAAAACTCTGCCTACAAGGAAGTGCGCATGATGATTCGTCCTATTGCCAACTTAAAGTCACAACCGGACTTTTTCATACAACTGATTTCCGCTTAAAGGTTACTATTCAGCAGCCCGGAATGTTTATTTCGTCCCAATTTTATAGATAAAGAGAAACACTTTCGAGCAAGCATCATGAGCTTCAAAGCGAGGCCAAAGAGTTTCTATTTATATCAGGTATTATGACGAATACTGCTGAATACTAACCCTTAAGCTATGTTAGTTAAATGGTATTTCTCAGATACCTGCATCTAAGCATAGAAAAAACTCTGCTGATAGTATGTCTGTCATACCAAACGAATATGTTAAAACACAACCATTTATAAACTTTCAACTGAAAAACATAATATTCACATTTTTGAAAAAATAATAAAAAAAATTATGAACATATTGAAAATATTAAATAAATTAATTTGGATTTAATGCCAGAAGAAAAGTAAACTTAACTTGCTTCTATACAACTTAAGGTCCGAAGTTATTGCCCAAGCGACCAAAAGATGCCGCCATTATTGTGATCATTTGGCTGTTCAGTTTTTTTTGATTTTCATTAAAATCAAAATGAAGTTTAAAGTCGCTACCATTGAAAAGTAAACAAAAAAAACCCCATACAACTACACTGAGAAGAAAATCAATCTAAAACCCAGATGATAGTCTCGCAACCGAGACGAAACAGTTTCCAAAATGCACAAAGCAGGGAAAACCCAAGACTATAATCTCAATTTAAATCTTATCTTATTATACTGGGCTTTAGGATAAAACATCCTTATTATACTCAGCAGAGTATTATAAGTTTTAAGTATAAGGAAGCATCTCCTGTCCCATAAAGTATATATATTCTTGTCCAACATCAACAGCCGAGTCGATATAGCCATATCCTTCTGTCTGAACGCACAGACCTCAGAGATGGTAAGAGATAGAGGTTTGACATGTATGGGACATATGCTTCTTATGCCTGCAATACAATTTGGCCACGCCTCCTCCCGCCCCCGAAATTTAGAAAAACATTATATCTCCCACAGTTTTAAAGATAGATGGTTCGTTCCTTCTAGACACATTTTCATTGAAATCAAAAAAGTTTTTCTCACTAAGACTACTTTTCTAAGACTACTTTTCTACGACAGCTATTTTATATAGATCTCCGATTTCAACCAAATTTTGGTGGAATCATGGGAGAGCATAGCAAACTAAGGAATACAAAAGGTGAAATACCTTTTAGATTTCCATTAGAAACAAAAAAGGTTTTTCTCACTAAAACTAGTTTTTCGACCGATCGTTCCTATGACGTCTATATGATATAATCATCCTACATCCTAAAAGTTTTGTGAAGATAGCTTTCAAGCTGACGGAGGAGAAGGATCGACAGACGGAAAGAATATAAGGCATATATACTACTGTGGGTACTAAGGTGAATTTGTTTGTAGAATGAAAAATCTTTATTTTTTCTTCTAAATCAATTTCATCCCCTTGAAAGTAATCCCCTCCCGATAAAATACACTTATGCCAACGTTTTTTCCAATCCTCGAAACATGCCAAATAGTCCCTTTCCGGTATAGCCATCAGCGCTTTCTTCGATTTTGCTTTTATCTCCTCAATCGACTCTTGAGTTTTGGGAATAGCCAGAAGTCACGCGGAGCCAAATCAGGCGAATACGGTGGTTGCGGAACGATATGCGTCGAATTTTTGATGACTTTTTTGCAAGAAATTGAGAACTTTCGGTATCAAACGAGATTTGACTTTTCGTAGGCCCAAATGGTCTTTCAAAATGGTTTTCACAGATCCTTCTGATATTCCGATTATATCAGTAAGGTCTCTAACAGTCAACCGACGATTTTTGCGCACTAATTCCTCCACTTCATTGACGTGTTGGTCATCTGTTGACGTCGATGGTCGTCCGGAGCGCTCCAAGTCATCCACACGTTCTCGACCCTCTTTGAAGTCTTTGTACCACTTATAAACATTTTTTTGTGACATGGTAGAATCACCAAAGGCCTTCCGCAACATCCTCAACATTTCCGCAGCCGAAATTTCATTCCGCAAACAAAATTTGATGGCACTTCTCTGCTCAGACAATGTAAAAATCGAAAAATGCACTCTTGGTCGTTTGGAAAACACAAGCGTAAATATATTTCTGATAATGACATTCACATGAAATTTGGCACAGATGTCATCAACAGTCCTGCCAACTCAAGAAAAAAAAAACCTGCCCGAATTGTTAGGCCCGCGAAGTTTAAGTTGACCCTTACACCTTACTTTTTGCTCACAGTAGTATTTATACTTTGTGTGGTCGGAGATGCTTCCTTCAAACATCTGGACCATATAATAATATCCTCTGCACGGGTATAAAAAGTAGTCTAATCCATTTACTTTAAAAATTTCAACCAAAAGAGTCCAGAAGGTGTTTTGACAGGATATCTCAGTGCAGGAGCTCTGTAGAAATACTGACTCCAAGGAAAAGCTCTATCAAATTACACAACTCTAATGCATAAGAATCAGATAATTGAGTGTGCTCACATTGAACTCACAAAACACCTTCTTGACGGGCTATTCAAATAATTGCATGCACAGATCTTAGAGTTGGTAAGAACTGGATCTTACTTTCTTCACCCAAAATGGGAAAAATCGACATGTCTTCAACAAATGGTTCGTACCTTGCAGGGATTAATAAAGATCGTGTTATAGGCAAACGAAACTACATAGTGAGCATACACTTTCGCTGGGAAAACCAAATGACCTGGGCTCGAATTTAAGTCAAAGGTGTACATACTATTATTATTCTATTTCACACATTTTTTATTATTTGCACCATTTAAGGATTTTTATTAATTTTGGGTGGATTCTGGTAGTTGGATTGGAATTTGAAACTTTTGTCAACATTTGAATAACCTAAATCGTACAGTTTAATGGGTGATTATGGGAATTCGGATAAGGAAATTTTGGTTTTTGTTTACAAACATTCAACTGACTACAATTTCGAGTAAATATTTTTTATGATAACTAAACACAGTTAATTAAATTTACACCACTTTGGCCCTCTCTTTTTTGGTGTTTGACACTGTCATTAAGACTGCCCAACTCTCCGCCGACTCCACCTGTTCATTTTGGACGCCAGCTATAAAAAATTTGTATAATTTGTTTGTATCGCCAGTTGATCATAACGACCTTCGAATGAATTCAAAATGAGAAACGCTACCCGACTTCGAACGATATTTTGGGGGAACCTGCCCGGTTGCATTAGGCTAAGTGAAAGTATAATTTTCGTTGGCATTTTGATGGGTTTTGGTGGGGGCCATTAAGGTGGCATTCCTGCTGGAGAGTGTTGAAAGCTCTTTGGCAGCGAATTGCTTAATCTTCTGGTTCTCATTCTTTTATTGTAGCGGCTCCGCCCTGACAAAAGCGATTAATATAATTGGCTCGCGACGATTCGTCGACTTCTTTTGTGTGTGTGTGTGTAAAAGCCATTTCCCGCTGATTTATTACATTATAAATTGTGCGCATGCCTAAGTAGCTATGATTTTGAAATTTTTAGAAAGTTGTACTCGAGGCAACACACACTGCAGAACATTTTATTGGCGACGCGTCCATAAATTATGCCTAATGAGCCGGCGACAAAGTCTTCAAATTTCTGTTGATTTTCATTTGGGTTTGGTGTGAAATTGTAATTGGATTGGAATGTGCAATGAGGCGGAAATGTAATGCAAAATGTGGAAACAAATTGTGTTGTAAGTCAATTAACGGCTGGCCATAAAACATGTCAGAATGATCGAGTTTCTAGCCTGTTTCTACTGAAAAACAAGA